>JACEFZ010000654.1:32500-200000 GCA_014155875.1 Cepaea nemoralis
ATTTTCAAATTATTGAATCAGCATGGAGGGAGACTCGTCTGTCGGCCGGATGGTCAGGGGTTCGGCATCGGCGATTATTACTAAATTTGACTTGGGCTTTCATATCGACCCAGCCGAAAATGGTAATCAAGAAATTTCTTCAGAAGTAAAGACTGCCGGACTTCTTCTTCTTCTTCTTCTTTGCGTTCATCCGGAGTGTTTTTTCAGATGTGATTGCGGTGTGTCTAGTTAGGCACCCTTGGATCGAAACCCTTAGGCCAACACATCCGGCTTTTAGCGTGCATTTTTGACCAGGTTAGCATTCCTGGGAGACTCTCACTTTTGTGGTACTGTCCACCTCCCAGCTGGTAAAGTTGGAAGAGTCGGAGACTGCACGGTCATCCCTCAAATGAAGGCAGGGACAGTCCATAGCATTTTCCGCCATCCTGGGTGGCTTCCATAATTGCAGGGCCGGCACATAGCGCCCTGGTACTGGGCACACAGAGGGAATCGTCACGTCCTGCTCATGGCTGCTTTAATTCCTCACTTCAATATATTGGGCATTTCGTTCACCCCGAGCCTTTCCCGCACAAACCAAGCTGGTCTGCAGTCAGTATCCACTAAGCGAGTTTTTCGGACATGTGCTTGTCGTTGTGTCCGTCAGAGCTGTTCCAGACACGTCGGACATTCGGAAACTACCTAGTCAGAGCTGTTCCGAACAAGAGCGGCATTCGGAAACTAGGTAGTCAGAGCTGTTCCTAGCACAAGAGACAATCGGACGAGACAATTCACTCGGACGTAATTGCGTAGTGTCAATTTTTAGTTTGCCACCCGTAGGACGACACTTCCGACTTCTGGCGGGCATTTTTTAATGAGGTTAGCCTTCCTCTGAGACTGCCGGACTTATACTGACCACATCATTCAAAGAGCGCCGAATGGTTTATTAAAATATGAGTCCAGCACCATATGTCATTGTGCTTTAATGCAAGTAAAAAGGCTCTTTGCTTAATTATTTACTATCCAGAGTCAGAATGCAAGCATTTGGACTGACGGAAGATCGATTTGGCCAAAGACGAGCAGCACAAGTACCATTGATTTTACACAACTCTGCAGCTGAGCAGGGCAGGGCACTCACTTGTCCTTACAGTCGGAAATGGCTGTCAAAGGCAGAGGTAAAAGACCACCATGTGGATGTGGAAGGCAAGGGGAAATCACCACATTATCTTCCCAAGACTTCATGGCAAAACATAAATCAAAGTTAGTGAAGGACGTTAATGGCTGTCTTAGGGCATCCTCGTCCGGTAGGGACAGTCATGAGCCACAGGTGACACCAGACCGTCATCCAGCTACTGATGGCAAAATCATAACTAAAATAAATAAATTTAGAGTAGGAACATGGAATGTTAGGACATTAAATGAGCTAGGAAAGTTGACCAATGTTCTAGGAGAGATGGATAGCATGAAAATGAATATACTAGGCGTTAGTGAGATGAGATGGAAGGGATCGGGCAAAATTATAGCTGACAATCATACAATACTTTATTCTGGAGGGGATACACATGAAAAAGGTGTAGGAATAATATTAGACGAAAAAACAGCCAAGTCAATTAATGGATACTGGTGTATTTCAGATAGAATTATTATGGTAAAAATCAAAGGCAAACCAATAGACATAAATATTATACAAGTATATGCACCAACAGCAAGCAGTAGTGATGAAGAAATACAACACTTTTACGATGAAATAGAAATGGCGATGGCTCAAATTGGATCACAAGAAATAAAAATAATACTTGGTGATTTTAATGCAAAAGTAGGAAATGGAAAAATGGAGGATGTAGTGGGGAATTATGGTTTAGGTACAAGAAATGAAAGAGGGGAAAAGCTAATAGAATGGGCAAATATCAATGAGATGATAATTGGAAACACATGGTTTAAACACCATAAAAGACGACTGTACACATGGATAAGCCCTGATAAGAAAACACGCAACCAAATTGACTACATACTAATTAATAAAAGATTTAGAAATGCTTTAATTAATGTAAAGACAATGCCTGGTGCTGACTGTAATAGTGATCATGTACCACTATGTGGACAAATAAAAGTAAGATTAAAGAGAGGGAAAAAAATGGTTAAGAACATGAGACTTAATAAAGAGGTTCTGAAATTAGATAAAGAAATGCAAGAACAATACAGAGTGACTGTGAAAAATAGGTACAATGCAATAACTAAAATACAGAGTATAGATGAACAATGGGAAATGTTAAGGGACTCCATTCATCAAACTAGCAAAGAAGTATTACAGGAGAGAGACAAAATAGCTAAGAAAAAATGGATGAATGAAGATATCTTAAAACTGATGGACAAAAGAAAACAGAGTAAAAATGACAAACAAGAATACGCTAAGATAAATAAAGAAATAAAAGATAAATGTGGGAAGGCTAAAGAAAGTTGGTTAAACGAGCAAGTGCAAAAAAATTGAATTAAATTCCATTAAAGATACAAAAAATATGCACAGACAAATCAGTGAGCTTACAGGAAGAAAAATAAGAATAAATACAGGGTGTTTGAAATCAAAAACAGGAAAGATAATATTAGAGGAAGATGCTATAATGAAGAGGTGGAATGAGTATATAAGAGAATTATATGAAGGAGAAAGGGGAGAATTAACAGAAGATAGTAACTTAGAAGGTCCACCTATTCTGAAAGAAGAAGTCGCTGACGCTATGAAACGTATGAAGAAAGGAAAAACAGCTGGGCCAGATGAAATCACAATAGAAGAATTAGAAGTATTGGGAGAATTTGGAGTAGATATATTAACCAAAATGTTGAATGATATTTACAGCAGTGGATATTTACCCAGTGATATGCTGAAATCTTTATTTATAGCTATACCAAAAAGACCAGGAGCAATTGATTGTGAAGATTTTCGTACAATTAACCTTATAAACCATATCACTAAGCTTCTACTCAGAATCATAATGAGAAGAATCAAAAAGAAAATAAAAATGGAAATTAGTGAAGAACAGTATGGATTTGTGGAAGGAAAGGGCACAAACAATGCAATTTATACATTACGGACACTAATAGAAAGGTCAATAGAGAAACAGAGAGACATATATTTGTGCTTCATAGATTATACTAAGGCATTTGATAAAGTAAAACATGATGAACTGATTAAAATGTTGGAAGATATCAACATTGATGGAAAAGATTTAAGAATAATAAAGAATGTTTACTGGAACCAAGTAGCAGCAATTAAAATGGGAAATAAAGAGGGTAGTTACGAACAGATAAAGCTAGGAGTACGACAAGGGTGTGTCTTGTCACCAGATCTTTTCTCCCTGTATAGCGAAGTAATAATGAGAGAGATCAAAGAGATGCCAGGAATACTAGTTGGAGGTTATAATATAAATAATATACGCTATGCAGATGACACAGTATTGGTGGCGGATAATTCAACAGACCTACAACAATTATTAGACGTTGTAGTAACAGAGAGTGCAAGGAAAGGACTCTCCTTGAATATCAAGAAAACAGTAACAATGGTAATATCAAAGAAAATGGTGACACCAAAATGTGACATAGAAATAGAAGGGAAAATCCTTAACCAAGTTGATAATTTTAGATACCTAGGGGCATTTATAACATCAGATGGAAGATGTACAACAGAGATTAGGAGTAGAATAGGGCAGGCAAAAGCCGCTTTCAGAAAATGAAGAGTATCTTATGCAATAAGTCACTATCACTGAATGTAAGAAAGAGAGTGCTGAAATGCTATGTAGAACCAGTTTTGCTGTATGGCAGTGAATCTTGGAACGTAAATGAACAAATTAAGAAGAAATTAGAAGCAACAGAGATGTGGTTCCTGAGACGAATGTTGCGAATTCCTTGGACTGCCAGAGTAACTAACGACGACTGCCTGAAACAGGCTAATGAAACTAGAACATTATATACAACAATAAGACAGAGACAAACATCTTTCTTCGGTCACGTGATGAGAAGAGAGGCATTGGAGAACATCGTAACAGCTGGAAAGATCGAGGGGAAGAGAGGCAAAGGTAGACCAAGAGAAGTGATGCTGGATGGATTGAGACGGTGGCATGGAGGAATATCAGCACCAGAGTTGATCCAGAAAACCAAAGACCGAGATCTATGGAGAGCCATGAACGCCTACGCCAGCCGGCACGGCACTTGATGATGATGATGACTTGTTTCTTGAAGGACTCATTTTTTTTCTGCCCGTCCATGCTTATCGACATTGCACACGATGATGATTAAAAGGTAATAAATATATTTCTGCTGAAACACTAAACAAAATTTGCATAACCTGTCATTCTGGTGTCGTCCGAAAGATGGTGTGGTCCGGCACCTTACTTCTCATGCCTTGGTGACGCCTATGATCCGACCCATTATTGTACTGTCATAGCTGCAACAGATCTGCACCGTTCAAATAAGCTGCCTAACCACTCACAATTATTGAAAAGTTAGTCTGGAGAAAATGTTGAAGAGAAATCAAGTGACAATGGGGAACCATTTATCTTCTGAAAACTACATCAGACTTAAATGCCTGCCTGACGTTAGCTGTTATTTTGAGAGCAATTTTTCAATGCGTTGACATTTTGCCATAGAATAAAATTCTTTGTAACTGAATTTAAAATGGTATGCAAAACATGTTTTCAGCAGCGCAAGACAACAATCAATATTTTATGAGTCAGCAGTTTATTTGTTTATTTTATATATTTTTAGCTAAAGCTCATTTTTATATCAGCATTGAAGATATATGTTTTGCAGAGTTTCGAGGTGTGCATGTTGCTGCCAGTTTGTCCTCGCTAGGTTTTTCTCTTTAATATACGAAATTTTCATACACTTTAACAGATTCAGTGCAAAACAAAACGTAGGTTTGGACCAAATAAAAATGGATGATAGAGAATGGAAAGTAGAGGTGTATCACAATTATGACTTAAAAGTTGTTAATATGGTAGCAGACACGTTACATTACATATCAAATCAAAGAGTGTTGTAAATGAGAAATACTATATTGATATCTAAACTATAGTTTCATTCATGGCAGTTACAGGAAGTTTGAATAAGACGATTTATCATCCCATGGCATTTAATCAGTTAAGAGGTGAATAGTATTGTAATCCCAGCAATTTATTACCAAACACAATTGCCACTAATAGTAAACAGTAAAAGTAAACCGAAAAGCCTACCGGAGCCTAGGTATCGCAGTCACTTAACACTTATCTGCCAACCTGCTGGTCATGAGTTATATCCACAGCTGGGCGAATTCCAATTTTTTTTTTTTTAATTTTAATTGAACTGGGCTCCCGGGTCGACCCAGCCTAAAATGTTTTCCAAGAAGTCTTGGGAAATAAAGGCGGTCTGTGTGATACAGGCCACGTGATGCACCGAGTATCGACTGTTTTTTTTTTTAGAGTCTGGCACCTATGCGATGAGCATAAGGTGTATATTTGGGTCCTGGGCCTACTTGTACCTACAGACAGACAACCCTTTACTGACAACAAAAATGTCACTAACAGTAAACAGAAATTGTAAGCCGCAACCACCATCACTGACTGCCAGCCAGTCTCGACCGTGGAGGGGGTGTCCCAGTAATAATAACAAATGAAATTGAGCCTAAGCAGATTTCTGCCATAGATCTATGATGTGATAGGGTCACCACATGTTGTAAGCCTGAATGCACGGATCAATGGGGGGGGGGGGGGGGGGGAAGATCTTTCCCTCACTTAGCAGGCGACTAGCCCATGCATTGCACCCTCATCCGACTGTGCTCGTGACATTATTGGTACAGCTCCCTATCAACTTCGTAAACGCGCCCGTTAAGCGTTCTAATACTTATACGAAATGCAATGCCATGCAGTGAAATATCCGTGAACAATCAAATGAAAATGACAGTGGTTGTCTAACACTTTCAAACACTGAAATAAATCACACTTTCTAGCACGGAAATAAATCACACCAGCTACATAATATCCTGAGACGTTAATTGATTTAGCGTTGAAAAAAATTATATCGCTAAATGTAACATTCCATTTCGACGGATGGCCAGTATATCGCAAAAACAGTGTCATCGTCTTATTTGTTTTGTTTCGTGGTATCTTCCGCAATTTCAATGCTCAGTGAACGGAAATTTAGATTATAATACTTGTTGACAGAGTTGAGTTGAGTTAAGAACCGACATCACTGAACTCAGGACATTCCCATACGCGCTCCGTCCCCTAGTTCACCAGACAGCGAAGAGTCATACTACTTATTGATTTGACTGTGTACCATGTTTGGTCAAAACCTACTTTTTGTTTGAATCAGCTAATGGTCGCACAGAAAGACGGGGATACCCAGCTTCTCATAACAGCGGAGGTTAAGTGGAGGATTTGGAAATAGATTATAATCTCTATCCATAGATTTGGACATCGATTATAATCTCCTTCTAATGATTTGGAACTAGATTATAGTCTCCTAATCATTTGGAAATAGATGATAATTTCCATCCAATGATTTGGAAATAGATTATAACCACAATCTAATAATTTGGACATAGATTCTGATCTCTATATGAAGGTTTGGATATAGATTCTAATCTCCATCTAATCAACAAATCTGATGACAAACCCAGCTTCTACTATAGAATGTGGTGAGCTTTTTCAACTCCAAATTTGACTTTCTAAACAGGTAGCATCTTTCTGATTACAGCGGAGATTAAGTGAAGGATTTGAAATTAGATTTTAATCTCCAACTAAAGATTTGTCCATCTAATCAACAAATCAGATGATAAATCCAGCTTCTACTACAGAAGGTGGTATGCTTCTTCAACTCCAGACTTGACTTTCTGAACTGATCACATTCTCCACAAAATTGATCGCCATGTGGCAGACCAGTTAGGGGGCACTGTCATCAGACCTCTCAAACTTGTCATGAATATGGCGTGTGTTCCGCAGAACAAAAACACTGCGACGGTGGAATTACTAATGAACTCGCAGGAATATTTATTTTTTTTTCATCTTCACAGACAAGTATTGTGAAAACATAGTTTTTTAGTTTAGTTTTAGTCGTTGGATCAACATCACGGCACACGGTTTAACCCATAAGTGCTCCGTTTTCCTCCTAACTCAAACCTGAGTCTGGAGAAACTCAGCTCAATGCACGAACTCCGTTGCATCGGCGAGGATCCTGAAATACTTTGGGTAGATTTTTAACTCGAAATTTTGCCCGGGCAACGCCGTTAGGCTACTCTTTTTCGATTTCCAACTGCCAAGGGATTTTTTACGTGCGCAACACTACACACGGGCGTCCGATAAACATAAAAACGCGAAAAGGCAAAATGAACACTATGGTGGAAACTGAACATAGAAAAACTTCATCCAGTCACTGAATCCATTCCAGGAGGGCAGGGGAAAATTACAAACCATTCTTAACAGAAGAACTACACATTCTGAAGAACAAGGTCGAGAATGCAGGAAGACAGCAGAGAGAGAACAAGCAATTGCAGCAAATATCTCGCTCAAAGCCATCCTGGGGAAATACACAAGGACATTAAATCAAATAAGAAACTGTTGGAGAGAAAGAAAAATAACATAAAACCTGAATTTAGACAGAGAGATAACTAAACTATGGTATCTTGCAAAAGCTGTAAATAATGATGGACCCGGTAACAAACGAATAACGCTTACATAAGGAAACATCATTCTTACGGGGGAAGGGGCTGCAGGTGCATTGATGTAATATTACACTGGTGTAAACTACATTGATGTCACAACAGAACAAGAAAATGCTAGCAAAGACAAACAGACATATAATAATGATCGTCCTGATCGTTCGGGTCCACATCGATTGACGGACGTCAGTCGCGGCGATTGGGCAATCTTGAGCATAGCCTACGATGGGTAACGTTGTAGTATTATGTTATGATACTTTGGCGTGTCCAGCGTGTGCCGCGTGGTTACACACCCGCTTCACACGCCAGTGATCCGGGGCTTGTTTCCGGATCCGGTCAGGGATATGCACTACTGACGAGCTCAAACGAGAGCGAAACTCGAGTATAGTGCTTCCATATTGAAGTGGATAGGCCTTAGGTTCATACCAGAATACGATCAGCGTTGCCAGTAATGGGTTGTGCTCAATATTTAAATTTCAAATCCCGAAACAACCAAATAATCAATATAATAATGACACAGAATTACATAAAAATATTGTGATAGAAATTTTAAAATTGAAAAAAAATTATACGCAAATGAGTGGCCTGTAAAAGACAATAAATCACCAATAAATGATGAAATTACACATGAAATGCTAGGAGGGCGGGCCACTAATGCAACAAAATTAAATTACAACTGGAGGAAAGAAATATCCCCACAGGTCTGAAGCATGGAAAGCAGCTATACTAATACCAGCTATACAGGAAAGGAGCATGGAAAGGAGCTATACCAGCTACACAGAAAGAAAAGGACCTAGCAGAAACAACTATTAGCTATCGATCTATGTCCACTTAGCTGTGTAGGAAAATTAATGGCGCGTGTTATCAAACGCAGGCTAATGATGCACCTGGATGAAGAACATATCTGGACTCCACAACCAGCAGGATTCAGAAAGATCCGCTAAAGATCAAATACTCTGTATAACTCAGGAAGCAGAGGATGCCTTTGAAGAGTAAAAGCAACCACTAGCGATCAGATGGGATTTTTTAAAACTTTGATTGCTACAGTACTGAAGTATAGATATAAAGTAAAACTGCAAAAAATGCAAGTGTGGGAAGTTGTATACATGATCAGCCGTTACCCTGAGAACACAACTGCCTGGATAAAAGTACAAAGACGAACCAGCAAGATGATGGTTTTGAAGCAAGGGGCCTACCAAGAGTTAATTCTTTCACCAACAATTTCTAGAACATTATAAATGGCATTACAGATATTCTCCAACCAAAATATATATATATATATATATATATATATATATATATATATATATATATATATATATATATATATATATATATATATATATATATATATATATATATATATATATATATATCTCACCTATTCACACGACCTAATACGATGCAGCATGAGCAGGCAAAAAAACCAGTGAGCAAGGAATATACCTTGAGACTAATCGAACAAGAGCAAGGCATAGAATAGCAATCATGAAAAATCTAGTCAGTACAACATGTGGTACTGATGATCACGTTCTCCAGAACTACATATCGAATGAGTAAAGCCAGACCTTGAATTCTATATCCCTTTGATGTGTCTCCGTTTTATCTGTTGTTTCTCCATCAAGAATGATGATGACCATTCATTGCATCCAGTGGGGTTGAAGGTATGGAGCCGTGAGTTCTAAGATGGCTGATAAGGCCTATTTTGGCTCGAAATGTTCTTTGACAATGTGGGCAAAGAATGCTTGACGTTTCTGGAGGAGGATTTCCTGCAGTGGTTTTTCTGTCCTGACTTTTCTTCACAGCTCTTGCAGTCCTGGTTGCCTCACACATGATTGCACCCTTGCGTAATGATGCACGCCACGAATAACGGTCTCTGGCTGCAGCCTCCCAGGTGTCATGATGAATTCCAAAAGCATTCAGTGAGATTTTCAGAGGTCTTTAAAGCGTTTCCTTTGGCCACCTTGGGAGCGTTTACCACAACGCAGTTCGCTGTAAAAAAAATTCGTTTAGGGAGCCTGTGATCTGGCATGCGAGTCTTGTAGAGGTAGAGAGGTGTGCATGTCCTAATGACCCCAATAGCAACACCGACGGTGTCGCAGCTGCTGGTAGGGTCTTCGTTGTCGGACAGGTCAAGGGGTAGAAACCAGACGAAGATTTACACAAACTTATTGCCTTTCATGTAGACTGCGGACAGTCAAAGGCTAGGGAAAGCAAACCCTTTAAAACTTCCTTGTTTAAGTCTGGTGTACTGACTTGACGAAACAGTGCAATACAAATCACGAAAATGTCACAAGTGAAGATATACATTATTGAGTGATGAGAAACAGCAGTTAGTCACAATTTAACAAAGGAGTCAATGATAACGATCGCATCAGCCATTCAGTGCCGGCTGGTCTAACAAAGTATCGGACTAACACCACATATCCAATTTGTCTCAAGGCGTGGAGACGAGACCTTTCGCATACTCGTGTAATCACTGATCGGTGATCCTGGGTTTAAATCCACATCGGGCCGGAATTATTAACATTAATATTTGCTCTTGGTCACTCCAGCTTTAAATGGGTACTAGAAAATGACGTGGGAAATAAAGGCGACCAGTGTGGTACTAACTACATCACTCCTCGTATGATTATTGGTCTAGACGTGTATGTGTCTACTAGCAACTTAGACCCAATAAGCCTTCATGCGTGTGCAAGAATCCTTTACGTTGTGATCACTGACATAATATTGAAGTGTAGGTAGGTATGTATGTAGGTAGGTGGGTAGGCAGGTAGGTAGGTGGTAGGTAGGTGGGTGTGTAATTAGGAGGTAGATGGTAGGTAGGTAGGTAGGTAGGTAGGTAGGTAGGTAGGTAGGTAGGGAGGGAGGTACGGAGGGAGGGAAAGAGAGAGGAAGTGTGGGATGCATGGATGGATGTTTGGAAGGATGCATTGATGTATGCATGGATGGATGTATGCACGGATGTATGTATTTATGGAATCATGCATGCTTTTATGCTATTTATAGTGGCACAAATTCCGCGTTTTTCAATGAACCATTGAGTTCATCAGCTGAGTTTTTACATTTAACATTTCACATAAAGTTAACTGTCATTTGACATTTTCAGGAAAAAACTGACTTGCATCTAGCAACCAGTCCGACGAGTATGTTTCACCATTGCTCGTGTTCACTTCTGCGCATTACCGTGACTATTATTAGAATGGCTCTGTAACATGCAGATGGCCATTTAAGCTTAGCAAGTATTGCAACATCGGGCCAAGTGTTGACATCGATTCCACAAAATCAATATTGCGGTATAAAGAAAACATGAATGGCTAGCATGTTTCAGTGTTGGCTTGGATTCTGGTGTCTGTTCTCGTCTGCTTATCCCAACACTTGACTTAGCTATGGCTTGAAACGTCATCATGTATCAGTTAGTCTCCTTGCGGAGCATGTGACAGCACTGTAGCTTGTTAATTTAAGGAATTCATAACTGGCATGTGTTGTCTTCTCCAGATTTAACTTCAGCTAACTGGCAGTTCAGCTGATTTCTTTTACATCTCAGGCTTCTTCTTCTTCTTCTTCTTCTTCTTCTTCTTCTTCTTCTTCTTCTTCTTCTTCTTCTTCTTCTTCTTCTTCTTCTTTGTCTTCTTCTTTTTCTTCTTCTTCTTCTACTTCTGCTTCTTCCGCCTCTTCTTCTTCTCATATTTCTTCTTCTTCTTTTTCTTCTTCTGCTGTTGCTGCTGCTGCTGTTACTGCTAATAATAAAAAGAAAAGGAAAAGAATTATTCTACTGCTGCTGCTGCTGCTGCTGTTGCTACTACTACTACTACTACTACTACTACTACTACTACTACTACTACTACTACTACTACTACTACTACTACTACTACTACTACTACCACTACTACTACTACTACTACTACTACTACTACTACTACTACTACTACTACTACGAGGGAAAGTCAATAAAATAGCCACAAATGGCTGTAGAGAAATAACTAAATATGATAACAACTTGAAACCAGTTTATTTTTATACATACATTGTCCCTTTATTTCTCAGCATAGTTTCCACCAACATTGATGCACTTATCCCATCGGTTTATCAGTCCCCCCCCCCCCCCGAACCCACTGCATAGAACTGCGTACTCTGTTTTCTAAACCACGTTTTCACTTCACATTCAACTTCGGCGTCATTCGCGAAATGTCTCCCGCCAAGGTGGGTTTTCGGTGTTTATGCTGACAAATGTGTGTCCCGTAAAGCGGTGCATAGCTGGGTAGAAAAAGTTACGAGGGTGAGTCAATAAGTAAGTCACACAGTTCTCTGGGATGGCAGGTAAATGAAAACGACGAAGTCCAGCTGGACTTGTAAGAAACATATATTGGAAACAACATGCTGCCAAAACAATTGATAATGAAGTATGTCAATATCAGCCTATTGAGAGAGGTGTGAGCCAGGGATGTGTAATGTCTCCAGATCTTTTTTTTTCCCTGTATAGTGAACATATTTTCAGAAATATAGAAGATATGGAAGGAAGCAACATTGGGTGACCATACATCAATAACATTAGATACGCAGATGATACAGTCTTCATTGCAAACAATGAACAAGATCTGCAAAATTTAGTAGATGCGGTTGTTGCACACAGTGAACAACAAGGGTTAGAATTGAATTGTAAGAAGACACAAATTATGGTCGTCACTAGAAAGGAAGAAATGCCACAATGTAATATACAAGTAAATGGGAATATTCAACAAGTGAATCGATACAACTATCTCGGAACAGTCATAACATCTGATGGGAGATGCCTTGAAGAGATTAGAACAAGAATTGCCATGGCGAAGGTAGCCTTTTGCAAGATGAAAAACATACTGACCAATAAAAAGATATCAATTGAAGCGAGAAAAATAGTGTTGAAGCGCTACATAGAACCTGTACTTTTATATGGATGTGAGGCGTGGACAATGAGCAGACAAGCTGAAAAACATATGATGGCTGTGGAAATGTGGTTTCTGAGGAAAATGCAAAGAATACCATGGACAGATAGAAAAACCAATGAACAAGTCCTTCAAGAAACAAATGAAGATCGTAAACTGATTAGAGACATTAAATGTAGACATTCAAAATTTTTTGAGCATGTTATGAGAAGAAATGAATTCGAGAACTTGATGACAACTGGCAAGCTCGAAGGGAACAGACCAAGGGGAAGACCAAGAATTAAATACCTGGATGGCTTGGCCAATGTGACATGGTCGAGACAGAAACACGGAGCTGATCCACGACTCTGGTGATCGAGTGAGATGGCAGAATAGTGCCGCCCACGCTTATCGGCATGGCACATAATGTATGAATGAAAGATACGTTTGAAATATTACTTCTATAAGAACACAAAAATCTAGAGGAGCATTTATAGCACTGGGACATGTGTGGTAGTCAACAGAAATTAAACTCAGCACCAACTTGGAATATTCAATTCTAACGTTAAATTGGTACTATTGTATGGATCCGAAACTTAGAGAACCTCTAAAAAGTTTACTAATATACTACAAACATTTATTAATTGTTGTCTGATCAAAAGAAAGACTAACATTGTATGTTTGAATCACTAGTGTGGAACTCAAGGAGGGAACTACACAAACACCGGTGAATCAAGAAGTGAAGAAAAGACGCGGATTATTTTATATATACCTGGGCTACGAGGCCAACCCAGCCTACACTTTGTACCAGGAAATTTGTTGGGAAGTAAAGGCTACAGACCTCATACCGATCACATCACCCTCTAAGTGCCGATTGGTCTTTATAAATATGGGTTTAGCACCATATGACAAACGCCTTCACTTTACATTGAGACTATGCCAGCAGACTTCCTGTCCAACATGGAGGTTAGGCGGTGGGCTGTTAAGGCCTCTGGAGTCTATACGCTTGTGGTTTGCTTACGCATTCCTCGTCGAAGACATTCTTCAACAGGTGTGTTCACTTGAGGACTTAGAACCTGGCGAGGAGTGGGTGCAAGTGCCAACAGACTTCTGCACATCCTTTTCAGTTTGCATCCAACTAAATAGAAAATGCAGACAAGAAAATCCGGCTGCTGTTGAGGCTGAAGTACAAGCGTTGATTTTCGAGAATTCGCTAGACGGTGACGCGGTCATCTACACAGATGGGTCGGTCGTCCGACATGTGAGAAGCTCATGGGCCTTTACAGCTCGGGCCGGAGGGAGAATTGTGAAGGAGGACTCTGGTGCTTTCACTGAAACCACAAGTAGCCTGACCATGGAAGTCATGGCAGTAAGTAAAGCAATAACATGGCTCGAGACACAGACATTCAATAGGGCTTGTTTCCTTAGCGACTCAATGAACATGATCAAGAGGATAGAGGAGGGGTCGATCCGAAGAGAATGGTTGCTGCCTCTGAAGCGGTCTCGGCTGGCAGAGATTAGTTTCATCTTCGTGCCAGGTCATGCGGGAGTACAAGGAAATGAGCGGTCTGACAAGCTCGCAGGTGAGGCTACTGTGGAGGGCGGACGCGCCATGGACCAGGCTGACATTCTGAATGCTCTACGAGAAGTGAGACTTTTGCGAGAACCAAGTGATGACTGTGAATCTACAACAATGGCCAGACTGCGGGAGCAGCAAATTAAAAGAGGGGTGGCCAAACAAGAACACTACGCAGGAAGCCAAAGAAGATTGATAAACCAACACAGAACTGGCGTCGTTAGCCGCTACACGCTGCGGGATTTGCTGAGGAGGGGATCCGAGCACTTATGGACTGAATGGTTCGATGTGCAACGAGGATGATCTGTCGACTAACTAACTAACTAACTATTACGCATTCCTCGTGTTGGGCTGGTAGTACATGATTCCGCCGCCCTGCTACAGAGTTGAGTAGTGGAGCGACACTGATTTCATGTGGAGTGCTTTTACGTCTGTCTGTGCTGTTCGTGACGTGAACTGCATGTTCGGAAAAATGGCGGCCGCCGGTCGCTGAACTAATTGGATTTGCCTAATGCAGTAATGTGTGACTGGTGGTTTTCTAATGACAACCGCTTCCATCGACGATGAACTGCATTTTTCGTGTCGGACTTTTGTGTTGACAATCTGGCAGCGGCATTATGCATAGTATACCAATGCGGGCTGTTTGTTTGTAGAGAACTCTGTCTGTTCCACTTTTCACATGGGGCAGTGAGGAGTAGTTTGTGTGATATTCACTTGCACGGGAACGGAGCATGATGGGGTAATCCTTTGCCGTGAAGTTGGAACCGCGACTAAGTAACTAACTCTATGCCCGCAGTTAACTCGCCTGAGACGACAGTTGGAAAAACAAATTTAAGAAGAATGTGAATAGGAACGTGTTATGAGACGTGTCATATTTGTCATTTATACGTCAATTGAACGTGGCCAGGCATTTCAAAGAACAGAAGAAAGATTTAAATCAATTTTTAAAAATTGGAATTATGTTATGGCTTTTCTATAAACTAAAGAAAGATTTAGATCAATGCAGAATGGGAATTAGTTTGTGGCTTTTCGTGAACTGAAGAAAGATTTGGATCGATGATGAATCTCTCATCTCATCTCATCTCATCTCATCTCATCTCATCTCATCATGTTCCTCTTGTACCTTGCAGTGTTGAGGTGAAGTATAAACAGCGGGAGAGTGCCCGCTTATGGGCTTCATTCGATGATGAATGGTAATTATTTCAAGGTGTTTCGAGGAACTGAAGGAAGATTACGGTCAATGTAGAATGGGAATTATTTTAAGGTATTTCGAGGAATTGAAGGAAGATGTGGGTCAATGCAGAATGGGAATTATTTTATAGATTTCCGATGAAATGAAGAAAGATTTGATCCAGTTTGATTAAATTTAGCAGGTCACATTTCAAAATTTGGACATTCAGGACATGTAAAAATATGGACATAAAGGACATGTAAAGTGTTGCATGTTCTTTGCACGATGTTGCAATCACCCTCAACTCCATGTCGATTTACTAGGCAAATTTTGTTTTCTGTAGTTGGCCATTGCTTTCTGAACGAGAAGTCAACGTTGAAGTACAACTGACTGTGTAGAGAACTAACCCCGTACCCCGCCATCAGCGCACCGGAATTGTAAGCGCTTTAAGCAACACGGCCACTGTTACTTATCATTATGAGGAGCTCGCCCAAGTGATGGCCGCAATGGTCCACGCGCTCGATGAAGTGATTCTTCTTGTTCTTCTTCTTCTTCTGCGTTCGTCAGGAATGTTGTTTTCGACGTAACTGAGGTGTGCTTGTTTACAGCAGAGTTGCGACATTTGCATCTTTCGGCCGACATATCCGACTTCTTCAGGCATTTGTTGGCCGGATTACCTTCCCGGCAGTGGCTCTAGTTTGTGAGTTGACTCTACAGCAGATCGGTTAAGTGTTGTACTTTAAGTTCTTGGCAGATGGACAGTCTTTTGACGGCTTTTTAATCTATATGGAAATTAAAAACCATACCGGTGTGGAAATTACAAATCAGATTAAATTGTATTTATTTGGAATATGAACTTTTGAAAATGTAGGGGTCAATCTAAGGGCAACTCTGCTAATATGTCTGTTCGTTTGTTTGTTGTTGTTGTTGTTGTTGTTGTTGTTGTTGTTGTTGTTGTGTTGTTGTTTTTTCCTTTGGCGCTTGTTGGTTTTGAACTCAAGCGTTGTCCATACACGTGCTACTACTTCTAGTAGCACTGAATTATTTTTTGCGTGCGGATTAGCTTTCTTATTGCTAGTGTCCCTCGCCATCATGAGAGTCCATTCAGGCTTCAGTGGTACTTGTAATTTACGTTCCCAAGTCAAGGACAAGAAGTCAACATTTTAGTCCAGCTGACCTGTGTAGGGGCTATCCATTCGGCCATGCTGACCTCTGTGTGTCATAACGCTATAAATTAAAGAGGAAATTATTTTTAGAAGCTGACAACTTGCTGTATACGTGGCATGTTCAACCCTTTCGCTAAATCCAGGTAGGCAGAAATGCATTTGACTGCCTTTTTTGTTTTTAAGAGGAGATTAATTTTTTTCTCTACATTGCGGTTTGGTCTAAACTTGTTAGCCTCAACCAGCCGATAGGACATTCCTGAAGGTTGTATTAGAAATTAAAATGTCTTAAAGTATCTCTCTGATACCAGATGGGAGACAAGTGCTCTGGTATCAGCGAGGTTTTCAAATATTTTCTAAACTATTTAGAAACATTGGAATGTATAGCTACAGACCAGTCTCAACAAGGAGGCACTAGCAGAGTAGCAAACAATATTGCAAATACGATTAAAGAGATAGATTCGTGTTTTTTATACATTTTGGGATGATATTTTGCAAAATGTCTACAGAGTAAACTAACCTATGGTTTCATAATTCCCCGATTTAACGTACCGAGGGTTCGAAATCACTCGCGGACTGTTTGGAAGCAGACTGTTTTGCGTTGTTTTCGATGGTAAGAGGCGTCGGTCGTTCAGAAAGTAATGGCAAATTACTTAAATAAATGTCCTAGTATATCACCATCAACCAAACAATGTTGGGTTAATTACAACGTTCTCTAAAGGACATGCAATTAATTTGAAGCTAAGCTAGATAGAATGAGATAGTGAACTATAAGCTAATGTATAACACTGCAGATCTCTAAGAATCCCACATCGACCCAGCCTAAACATGGATGCCAGGGGAAAGACTACAGGCGTGTTACTGACCACATCAGCCAGCCAGTGCCCATTGGTAAATGTTTGTGTGTGTTTATCTGAGTGTGTGATTGTGTGTGTGAGGGGGAGAGAGAGGTAGACATAGAGGGGGAGAGACAGAGAGGGAGAGTGAGAGAAAGAGAGGGAGAGAGAGGGAAATATGGAGAGAAAGGGAGACAGAAAGAGGGAGAGAGAAGGAGGGGAGGTGGAGAGGGAGAGAGAGGGAGAGAGAAAGAGTGAGAGAGAGGGGGAGAGGGGAGACAGAGGGAGGCAGAGAAAGGAAAGAGGGGTAGAGGGGATGAAGAGAGAGGGAAGAAAGAGTGAGAGAGGGGGGAGAGCGATGAGAGACGCATGTCGTGGCATAGAATGTGTGAATTGCCAACACTTCTTTCTCCCAATGGCTGTATTTCCTGCGGTACTACCTTTACTCTGTGTATATGGGTTGTGGTAGTGAAGGTTTTGATCTCCGCGTTTGACAGCAATTTCCGGCTTCAGGACAAATACAGAGTTGTCCGTTTATCCCGTTGAAAACTCAGAACGACGTCTGTTGCACTAATGTCCGCTACCCGTCCTCTGCAACTAGCAAGTGTAGTTGTGAGTTGCCAGCTCTTCGCCGAGCTGAACCCACGGTGACATTTCTCATACGCCCACTACTTTATAGAACACATACACTTTCTCAACTTCTGTCCATTCTTTGACGTTGAGTTTTCTGTTGGCCACTTTGATATTGTTATCGTAGTCAATCTTTGATTGTATATTTACTCCACCACCGTTACTATCTTTTGTGGCTTACATGGCTGAGTCACTTGCATATATGCATGTCTTATTCGAGTAATTGGCTCATTAAAATAACTGATTCCCAAGGACCAAAAGAGACGCTTTCGTGGTTCTTCAGCAGGAAATGGAATGTGCAACGACTGACTACTATAGTATTTTGTTTGCCGCAATATAAACATCAATATCTTAGTAACCAACTGAGGGAAAATTATGAAATTTAGTATGTAACCTTATGCGGCAAGGGACATTTTACAACTGAGAATGGAAGTATTTTCATTTATTCTGGTAGAGATGTCGGAGGCCAGAGTGGAGTGGCATTTTGTTTAGATAAGACAACTGCAAAAACTGTAATGGGATATAATCCAGTTAGTGATAGAATCCTCACTATTAGACTTAAAGGCCGTCCAAAAAACACAACTCTCATACAGATATATGCACCTACTTCAACAGCAGAGGAGGACGAAATTGAAGATTTTTACAACACACTACAAGACACATTAAATAAGATTAGTCATAATGATATAGCAATAATAATGGGAGATTTTAATGCAAAAGTAGGTGCAGGAAGAGCTGAAAATGAGAGACACGTTTTAGGAAAATTTGGATTAGGAAATAGAAATGATGCAGGTGACAAATTAATTGAATTTTGCACAGAAAATGAGTTAACGATAGCCAACACACTTTTTAAGCAACATCCAAGAAGACTCTTTACATGGAAGTCTCCAGACAGTTTTACCAAAAATCAGATAGATTATATTTTAATACAAAGAAGATGGAGATCAAGCATAACATCTGCAAAAACCCTACGAAGTGCAGACTGTGATAACAGATCATCAGTTATTAGAAGCAGATCTGAAATTAAAACTCAAAAAGCTTACCCGAGGACCAAGGCCACTTCGTTTTGATCTCACAAACATACCAGACGCATACAACATAGAAGTTAGGAATCGCTTTGGGGTCTTGATGTCTGTACAAGAAGAAATGACACCTGATGAACTGGCAGTACAATCTTGATAACTGCAGCCAAAGATCTAATTCCGATCAAGAAAAAGCAACTTAAGCCATGGATTATATTAGACACGTTAGAATTAATAAAACAACGAAGAGAGCTGAAACAGAAAGGAGAAGAATCAATTAACTGCAGGATGAAGTATAAATCTTTAACTCGAAAAATAAAAAAGAACACAAGAAAGGACAAAAATCAATACATACAAGATTGCTGTACCAGAATAGAGCAATATCATAAGGCTGGAAGAGATTATGAAATGTTCAAAGAAATGAAGTTATTGACAAGAAAGTGTTCAACCTCAACTGAATGTTATCTGTGACAAGATGGGAAATACCTTAACAGAATCTAGACAAATTCTAGAAAGATGGCAGGAGTACTGCAGTGGAATGTATGATATGAGTGACAGTGAGGATATGAATGAGATACATGAGCCAATGACAGTAGAGACAGAACCTGAACCCTCATTAGATGAAATTGCTTGGGCTATAAAGAACCTGAAGAATGGTAAATCACCTGGATGTGATGAGATACCAGCTGAACTAATTAAAGCGGGAGGAGAAGAAAGCATACACATATATCATGCATTATGTACAAAGATTTGGAAATATGGTATATGGCCAAAAGATTGGAAGAGAACTATCTTCATTCCAATACCAAAAAAGGGCAACCTGAAATTATGCACCAACTATAGAACTGTTGCCCTGATCAGTCATGCAAGTAAAATTCTACTGAAAGTCATAATGCGAAGACTTAGTAAGAAAATGGAAGAAGAGATTAACGTGGTTCAAGCTGGATTTAGACAAGGAAGAGGAACAAGAGATCACATATTCAACATGCGTTTAATAATAGAGAAGTGCAGAGAATTTAATGTAAACCTATTCTCATGTTTTGTGTGGATTATTCAAAGGCATTTGACTGTGTACAACATCATAAACTTTGGGAAATCATGAGGAATATGGGCTTCCCATCACATGTAGTACATCTCATAAAAATGCTATATCTAGACCAACAAGCAGCAGTTAGAATAGATGGCGAGGCATCAGATTGGTTTGACATCAAGCAAGTAGTCCGTCAGGGCTGCGTGCTGTCACCCTATCTGTTTAACCTATACGCCGAAAATATAATGAGAAATGTAAGAGATGATATAAACAGGGAGCTATATGATGCCCTAAATATCGGCGGTCATGACATACCAGAGACTCGATATGCTGATGATACAGTATTACTATCCACAACACAGAATGGCATAGAAAACCTAATAGCCTCAACCCAATTGAATAGTGACAATCACAACTTATATCTTAACAAATCAAAAACAAAGATAATGCATACAGATAAAACTACTATGGAGAAAGAAATATACATTAATGGGGGAAATTGGAGGTGGTGGAAAATTTTAAATATCTTGGGTCATTGATTACCAATAACGGTGACACAATGAAAGAAATTAAACGGCGACTATCCATTGCTCTTCAAAGACTAAAACAGATGAATAAATTACGGAGTGGGACAGACAGAACTACAAAAATTAGATTCTTAAGAGCATGCATCTTTCCCATTGCAACATACGCCTGTGAGACATGGACACTTACTAAACAAGCTGAACAGCGCATAAACGCCTTTGAATATAAATGTTATAGACGAGTTCTAAGAATATCTTGGGTAAAGAAAAGAACAAATGCATCCATACTTCAAGAGTTGAATATTGAGGAGGGATGGCTATTAAAGACGATAAAACAAAGAAAATTGAAGTATTTTGGTCACTTGAAACGCCACGAAAGTTTGGAGAGAACAATAATGGAAGGGTATATGCCTGGGAAGAGAGGAAGAGGAAGGCCAAAGAGAAGATGGGTGCAGGATGTGGCGGATGATCTCCAGATGGGTGTGTTGTTGTTTGTCCATCAAGAATGATGATGACCATTCATTTCATCCAGTGGGGTTGAAGGTGTGGAGCCGTGGGTTCTAAGATGGCTGATAAGGCCTATTTTGGCTCGAAATGTTCTTTGACAATGTGGGCAAAGAATGCTTGACGTCTCTGGAGGAGGATTTCCTGCAGTGGTTTTTCTGTTCTGCCTTTTCTTCACAGCTCTTGCAGTCCTGGTTGCCTCACATATGACTGCACCTTTGCGCAATGATGCACGCCACGAATTTCGGTCTCTGGCTGCAGCCTCCCAGGTGTCATGATGAATTCCAAAAGCATTCAGTGAAATTTTCAGAGTGTCTTTAAAACGTTTCCTCTGGCCACCTTGGGAGCGTTTACCACAACGCAGTTCACTATAGAAAATTCGTTTAGGGAGTGCCACATGGCGTTTAGACATAATGACGTTTCATATCTATGTACTATCTTCCTTTCTTAAGTAGCACTGTAGTCATACCCGTACATTCTTTCAAAACACAATAATGTTCTTAAATATGCTGTGATCTTTCCAAATGTCAGTTGTTATAAATATAATATAGCGCTGTGGCTTGTTTCATATCGTGCAGTTTCGCGCGTCTGGTGCGACTATTATATTTCTACTGCACTTCTTCTATGTAATGTTATTCTTACGTCCTGATATGGTAATTCTCATTGTACCGTTCTTATAATATATACACTTTCACTTACTGTTGTAAACTTTGTACGTCTAAGATCTTCAACTTACTTGAAATACTTCCTGATCTTCACCATTTTTGTTACGTGGAGTTTTCGTGCGTTCTTCATTCTGTGTAGCACGGTGTGAACTGCGCCGCTGGTACGTAATTCCTTTTATGATCAGCTATGGAAATTGGCGGGGAATCTGTGTTGACAAACAAACAGTCCAGAGACGACCCCCACGTGTCTTAATGTGCCTTCTTGTTTCTTCAGCTGCTGGTTAATAATTGTACACAAGTATTCATGTTACCAGGATGCATTTAGCTTTTTATATTGAGCTCGTGAAAGCTTCCAAATATCTGTGCGTTAATGTGCGTATGGAGTGACCAGAAATGATACCGCAATTTAGTCATCATGTTTCCATTTTTAATGATCTGTTCAGCTGTCTGTGTAGTTTGTTCACACGTACACATGGGTGACAGACCCGCTGTGAGTCTTCGTGAAAGACAGACAGACAGACAGACAGACAGACAGACTGACAGACAGACAGACAGACAGACAGACATATATTATTATATAGTATTCTCGAGCCAATCTCTAAATACATTACCATTAATCTTATTATGATAATCCCTATTGTCTGTATGCTTTGATACGAACACTAGCCCAGCATTCTGTTGCAAGCCATTATGCGTATTACCAGCATGGTCATGGGCCAAGAAGGAAATGAAAAATAAGGTAAGAAATATATTCCTTCTACTTTCCTGTCAATTTACACATTATTTACCCCATACCTCTGTACATTCTCTGTCTTTACTAATATTACACATTGCACCCCTCTCGGGAATCTCCGTGGTGAAGTGGTCAAGCCGTCTGACTCGGGCTCCGAGGGTTGTATGTTCGATTCCTTCATTTCACGAGTGCTTTTTTTTTTTTGGAGACTCCAGAAGGTTGTCGCTGGAGATACGTAGTTCGTGCTTTGTGCCACGATTTCCGCCCTGCGGAAAGAGACTGAGCCATATGGGATAAAAACCCGGTGCAATGCTACTTTAAGCTACTTTTTTATTGCACCCACTCCCATACGAACCTGGCTACGCCTTGTACTTGTGTCTTTACCAGAAATAACGTGGTTTACTGTAAGACTAGTTTGTTAGCGTGAGTTCACTACATTTTCCCCAAAACATCAAAGAAATGTTGCCGCTTTCAATGATTTAAGTTGCTTTTGGACCTATCAAAGACATATTCCTTGGGTGGAGGTAAATATAAGACGGCTGAAAAAATTTCATAACGATGCAACAGACAGTTTTCAAAATAATTGATCGTGAATGAAGGCAAACAAATGTGGACATAATATAGCAACATGGCTAGCAGGGACCATTGAACCCATTGTAAATAAAAAAGAAACCATTGAAAACACCAGGAAGTTCTAGGTAAGTCTCTGTCACCTCATGCTTAGACAAACTTGTCGACTGGGCGGTAAAATATAGACAGAACGGGTGAGAAGCAAACACTTTATAGACACTAAACAAGCAGGCTTTAGACACAAGTGTTAAAACAAATGACGATGTATTCTGGTTCATGTATAAAATGGTGTATGTATTTTTAAGAGCAGAAGAGCTCGTTATGTGTAATCATTGGCCTTCTACCTATGGCAGGTTCTGGGAAGGGTGTCTGGTTAAATATTGAAATAAGGGATTAGGGACGAAATGTTTCATTTGTACATTGGCCTTCATGATAAAGGGGGGTGCGATTGCGTCGCCGCTAGACACTCTCGGTAGTTATGGGTTCGATTCGTAGATGGGCAGATTCGAATTTTTAAAACTGACTTGCGCTCCCAGGTCCACCCAGCTTAAAATGAGTACCAATAATATCTTGGAAAGTAAAGGCGGCCGGCGTTATACTGACCTCATTACCCACCGAGCGCCGATTGGTCTGTAAAATTATGGGTATAACACCATATACCCGACGCGCATTAAGGCGTGTATATGGGTCCTTTACTTACTTCATTGTTCAGCGGCAATAACCGTTATCTGTATTGGTACACCGCGAGCATCATTAGTGTAATGGTCAGGGCGTTGTGCTGACAACGTCATGAGCGTGGCTGGCTGAGGGTATGAGGTCATTTCTCGACGTTGGCTGGAGTAGTGAAAGACTGGCAACAAATTTCTTCAATCAGGCCGGCCTATGAAGCGTGATGCCTGAACACTTCACATACCTACAGCAGACTCCTGCTAAGGAAACTTTTGTTTTTGTAACTTCACACAAAAGGATAATAGAAGAATTTTCCTTAACAAATTCAGTGCAAAATAAAAAGTAGGGTTGGACGAAACAAAAATGGATTGCGGAAATGTGAAGTAGGGGTGTGTCACAGTTATAACTTAAAGGTAGCAGAAATGTTTATTGTAACGCAATGACAACATTTCGACGATGTATAAGCTATATAAGCCCATGGCAGATAAAGGAAGTCGCTTAAAACGATTTATCATCCTGTGGCATTTAATCAGTTAAAAAGTACCCTAATTAGTATCAACAATCTAATCAAACATGGATGTGTCAAAGTCGTTATTTGTTGATGATTTTGTCATTTAGACCACTTACTCTCATCTTGGCAATAGATAATTTCAATAGAGCACCCCACACAATGCCAGCATGTTGTGAAACGGTAGAATGGCTTTTTCCAATTCATTTTTTTCAGTGGAAATTTCAGAATTTATGGAGGGCTTCATTATCAATCAGGGTTACAAACGACTTCCGTATTCATGGCACCAGGAAATGTCTTGGAAAATAAAGGTAGCCAGCGTGAGACTGACCACACCACCCGAGTGCCGATTGGTTATTAAAAATATGGGTCCAGCACAATATATGCTAGATGCGTTTTGAGGCGTGTCAAATGTTCCTTTATTTATCCACATTCTGTTCTTAGATGTCTTACCCATCGTGGACAAAAGTGATTTTTAACGCCACACGGCATGGACTATAAAAAGAAGAAGAGATCTTCGACTATTACAAATAGTCCATTACCCCATACGGACAACGACCACCTTCGAATTAATAAGCCTGTGGGGGTAAAACCGTGGACAGCTGCTTTTGCGGCTGACTCGGTCACAGGACTATCATATCTGAGCTGGTGATGGACCCTAACTATAACTTCTCCTTGAAGTTGAACGGGGTAGGGGTAATGGTGAAATCGAATTGAATTCGACTAATGGGCTGCCTTTGCTTGGATTATTTGAGTGTAATCCCTGTACTCAACAGTCAAATGAGCCTAGATACTGAATCAACGCTGATTTAACTACCCCGTTTTCTACACTGGTTTAACTCCCCCGTTTTCAGCTACTGTACACTTTTGTTCCATTTCTTTCTTGGTGGTGATCGTAGCATATGTTTTGTAGGTTTAGTTCTTTCTTTTCTGTTTATTTCAGATTCCACCCCCCCCCACACACACACATACACACACACACGCACGCGCGCGCGCGCGCGAACTCCATAGCTCCAGCACAACCCCCAGGAGTCTCCGAAAAAATGCACTCGTGAACCGAAGGACGCGGCCCAGAATCGAACCCATACCCTTCGGAGTCCGAGTCAGACGGCTCGCCTACTTCGCCACGGAGACTCCCAACTCACACGTGCATATACATACACACACATAGACACACATACAGAGAGAGAGACAGACAAACAACACACACACGCAAGCACGCACGCGCGCGCGCGCACACACACACACACACACACACTGCAACTATCATGCTAAAGAAACTGGCCTATTTGAGGTCAAGAGGCTGGGCAAATAAATACTGCACGTTCACAGACACACACACACACACACACACACACACACTCATACACTCTCACTCACTCTCACACACACTCACTCACACTCACTCATACTCACTCACACTCACTTACACTCACTCACACACAGAGTAGAAAAGAAAGAAATATAGACACGATGAAGAGATTTGAACTTACTACATCAACCCATATTTCAAAGAAAATATGGGTTCCAAAGCAGTAATCTACAATGGATCCGTAGATGTGATACCATCATATGTTGTGATGCCTCAGCGGCACTGGGGAATATGTGGCCAAGATTTCGTTCACTATGGCAAACGACGAAACCAGGTAACGAATCTACCACCAACCGTTGCGTATGACATAACCAGAGCAGTTATCTATCAACTTCGCTAGCGCGCCCGACTATTTCATTTCTACGGTAAGTCAGCAAAACTAATTTCAATTATGTCACTGCGACGACTAATTCTAATGATGCTGTCAGAGGTTCTTGTTGAGAGCTGAGGGGTTAACAGCCTCTTGCTCAGTATTTCGCCACGCAGTGTGCAGTTAGATATTTCTAGGCCCCCCAGTGTGTAGTTAGATATTTCTAACCCCCTTCCGTCAGATGAAAATAAAACAAAACCGTTGCTTTATTGTAGATTGGAATCCGCGCCCGTGAGGTGAAAAGCTCGTAAATCTAACAGAGAAAAATGACGTAAACACTGGGTGTATCACGTGACCACAGCTGATTGCGCTCTCTACAAACAGTGAAATGAGTGAATGCGTCACTCTCCAACATGGCGGCGCAGGGATCGCAGCAGAAGTCTGCAGGCAAAAACCCCGGTGAAGTTGTTCGGGGACAGACTTTCGAAGTTGGACCCCGTTATACAAATCTGACTTACATCGGCGAAGGTGCATACGGAATGGTTGTGTAAGTTAATATAATATATGTCATGTGTGAAATGCTGCGGCTTCTGTGTTCAAAATAAAAAATAATCTAGTCACTGACTGACTGGAATTGTGATGACTGGTGGTCCAGAGTGAGTACTGACTACTGTAGTGAGAGTACTGTTTCTGTTTAGATTTGGATTTCAGTAAATTAATGATCATATTTGTCAAGTGACCATTTGCAGAAGGATTTTAATTAGTAAAATATCACTCTCGCCTAATAACATCTGAAAGTGCGATTTCTGTCTATCACCTCAGTGTTTTACTGTTTATTGTTTATTTTTATTAGTCCGTTGTTCTTGTGATTCTTGAAGAACTAAGTTCTAAGTGAGAAAAGAAGGAATATGATACGTTGGATAGAGCTTACAGTAATCAATCCGATGGTGCCCTATTAAAGTGCCTACGTAAGAGGAAACTAATTTTGTGGTGAATAATTATTATTATATATGTGGAAAACCCTTAAGGAGACAGCAACAAAATCAAAGGACTGTTTGCAGATTAAATTATCATGGCTAAAGAAACTGTACTGACATATTTCAGGTCAAGAAAAAAAAATGTTTGCATATCCTTTACAGGACATTGCTGTCAACATCACCATCTTTCAGCTGATTGTGAATTTCTTGGCAAGATTACACTCAGTAGTTTGCCATTGCTTTCTGAGCGGCTGGCTCACATACCCCGTAAGTTACAGATGCGATTCAAACCACTGCTGATTCTCACCATCGCCGATTCTCACCATCGCCACGTTACTTACGAGATTACGGAGAAAAGTCGTTAACCTCTAGGCCAGGAAGCCGGCTGAGGTCAAGAGGCCGGGCAAATAAATACTTAACTGCATGTTTACGGTAACATGCATTATAAGATATAAACATTGTCAAATCTGAAATGGGTTATATTTTCTAATCAGTTAATACTGAATAACATTATACATTTCAATACTTGAGAAGTTGATGAAGAAAGCATGTATAGGTTCTATAAACTTTGCCTTTTTTCATACCATGCATGTAGTTATACTTAGTTCATATGGACTGTACCTTATTCAGCATGGTCATATTAAATACCTTGTTTAACACAATGACATATCATTATTTGTTCAACATGGTGATGTTATACCTTGCTGAGTACAATGATGTATCATGCCTTGTTCAGCACAATACTTCATACTTTGTTCAACACAGTGATGTGTCATACCTTGTTCAACACAGTGATGTGTCATGCTATGTTCAACACAATGATGTGTCATGCTATGTTCATCACAATGATGTGTCATGCCTTGTTCAACACAGTGATGTGTCATGCTATGTTCAACACAATGATGTGTCATGCTATGTTCATCACAATGATGTGTCATGCCTTGTTCAACACAGTGATGTGTCATGCCTTGTTCAACACAATGATGTGTCATGCTATGTTCATCACAATGATGTGTCATGCCTTGTTCAACACAGTGATGTGTCATGCTATGTTCAACACAATGATGTGTCATGCTATGTTCATCACAATGATGTGTCATGCCTTGTTCAACACAGTGATGTGTCATGCCTTGTTCAACACAATGATGTGTCATGCTATGTTCAACACAATGATGTGTCATGCTATGTTCAACACAATGATGTGTCATGCTATGTTCAACACAATGATGTGTCATGCTATGTTCAACACATTGATGTATCATGCCTTGTTCAACACAGTGATGTGTCATGCCTTGTTCAACACAGTGATGTGTCATGCTATGTTCAACACAATGATGTGTCATGCCTTGTTCAACACAGTGATGTGTCATGCATTGTTCAACACAATGATGTGTCATGCCTTGTTCAACACAGTGATGTGTCATGCTATGTTCAACACAATGATGTGTCATGCCTTGTTCAACACAGTGATGTGTCATGCTATGTTCATCACAGTGATGTGTCATGCTATGTTCAACACAATGATGTGTCATGCTATGTTCATCACAATGATGGGTCATGCCTTGTTCAACACAGTGATGTGCCATGCTATGTTCAACACAATGATGTGTCATGCTATGTTCATCACAATGATGTGTCATGCTATGTTCAACACAATGATGTGTCATGCTATGTTCATCACAATGATGTGTCATGCATTGTTCAACACAGTGATGTGTCATGCCTTGTTCAACACAATGATGTGTCATGCTATGTTCAACACAATGATGTGTCATGCTATGTTCAACACAGTGATGTGTCATGCATTGTTCAACACAGTGATGTATCATGCCTTGTTCAACACAGTGATGTATCATGCCTTGTTCAACACAGTGATGTATCATGCCTTGTTCAACACAATGATGTGTCATACCATGTTCAACACAATGATGTATCATACCATGTTCAACACAATGATGTGTCATACCATGTTCAACACTCTGATGTGTCATGCTATGTTCAACACAGTGATGTATCATGCCTTGTTCAACACAGTGATGTGTCATGCCATGTTCAACACAATGATGTGTCATACCATGTTCAACACTCTGATGTGTCATGCTATGTTCAACACAATGATGTATCATGCCTTGTTCAACACAGTGATGTATCATGCCTTGTTCAACACAGTGATGTGTCATGCATTGTTCAACACAGTGATGTGTCATGCTATGTTCAACACAATGATGTGTCATGCCTTGTTCAACACAGTGATGTGTCATGCTATGTTCAACACAATGATGTGTCATGCCTTGTTCAACACAGTGATGTGTCATGCATTGTTCAACACAATGTGTCATGCCTTGTTCAACACAGTGATGTGTCATGCTATGTTAAACACAATGATGTGTCATGCCTTGTTCAACACAGTGATGTGTCATGCTATGTTCATCACAGTGATGTGTCATGCTATGTTCAACACAATGATGTGTCATACCATGTTCAACACAATGATGTGTCATACCATGTTCAACACAATGATGTGTCATACCATGTTCAACACTCTGATGTGTCATGCTATGTTCAACACAGTGATGTATCATGCCTTGTTCAACACAATGATGTGTCATACCATGTTCAACACAATGATGTGTCATACCATGTTCAACACAATGATGTGTCATACCATGTTCAACACTCTGATGTGTCATACTATGTTCAACACAGTGATGTGTCATGCATTGTTCAACACAGTGATGTATCATGCCTTGTTCAACACAGTGATGTGTCATGCTATGTTCATCACAGTGATGTGTCATGCTATGTTCAACACAATGATGTGTCATGCTATGTTCATCACAATGATGTGTCATGCCTTGTTCAACACAATGATGTGTCATGCTATGTTCATCACAATGATGTGTCATGCTATGTTCAACACAATGATGTGTCATGCTATGTTCATCACAATGATGTGTCATGCCTTGTTCAACACAGTGATGTGTCATGCCTTGTTCAACACAATGATGTGTCATGCTATGTTCAACACAATGATGTGTCATGCCTTGTTCAACACAGTGATGTGTCAGGCCTTGTTCATCACAATGATGTGTCATGCCTTGTTCAACACAATGATGTGTCATGCCTTGTTCAACACAATGATGTGTCATGCTATGTTCAACACAATGATGTGTCATGCCTTGTTCAACACAATGATGTGTCATGCTATGTTCAACACAATGATGTGTCATGCTATGTTCAACACAATGATGTGTCATGCCCTCTTCAACACAATGATGTGTCATGCCTTGTTCAACACAATGATGTGTCATGCTATGTTCAACACAATGATGTGTCATGCTATGTTCAACACAGTGATGTGTCATGCCTTGTTCAACACAGTGATGTGTCATGCCTTGTTCAACACAGTGATGTGTCATGCCTTGTTCATCACAGTGATGTGTCATGCTATGTTCAACACAATGATGTGTCATGCCTTGTTCAACACAGTGATGTGTCATGCATTGTTCAACACAGTGATGTGTCATGCATTGTTCAACACAGTGATGTGTCATGCTATGTTCAACACAATGATGTGTCATGCCTTGTTCAACACAGTGATGTGTCATGCCTTGTTCAACACAATGATGTGTCATGCCTTGTTCAACACAATGATGTGTCATGCTATGTTCAACACAGTGATGTGTCATGCCTTGTTCAACACAGTGATGTGTCATGCTATGTTCAACACAATGATGTGTCATGCCTTGTTCAACACAGTGATGTGTCATGCCTTGTTCAACACAATGATGTGTCATGCTATGTTCAACACAATGATGTGTCATGCTATGTTCAACACAATGATGTGTCATGCATTGTTCAACACAATGATGTGTCATGCCTTGTTCAACACAGTGATGTGTCATGCCTTGTTCAACACAATGATGTGTCATGCCTTGTTCAACACAGTGATGTGTCATGCCATGTTCATCACAATGATGTGTCATGCCATGTTCAACACTCTGATGTGTCATGCCATGTTCATCACAATGATGTGTCATGCCATGTTCAACACTCTGATGTGTCATGCTATGTTCAACACAGTGATGTGTCATGCCATGTTCATCACAATGATGTGTCATGCTATGTTCAACACAGTGATGTGTCATGCCATGTTCATCACAATGATGTGTCATGCCTTGTTCAACACAGTGATGTATCATGCCATGTTCATCACAGTGATGTGTCATGCCATGTTCATCACAATGATGTGTCATGCCATGTTCATCACAATGATGTGTCATGCCATGTTCATCACAATGATGTGTCATGCCATGTTCATCACAATGATGTGTCATGCCATGTTCAACACAGTGATGTATCATGCCATGTTCATCACAATGATGTGTCATGCCATGTTCAACACTCTGATGTGTCATGCTATGTTCAACACAGTGATGTGTCATGCATTGTTCAACACAATGATGTGTCATGCCTTGTTCAACACAGTGATGTATCATGCCATGTTCATCACAGTGATGTGTCATGCCATGTTCAACACAATGATGTGTCATGCTATGTTCAACACAGTGATGTTTCATACCTTGTTCATCACAGTGATGTGTCATGCCTTGTTCAACACAATGATGTGTCATGCTATGTTCATCACAATGATGTGTCATGCCATGTTCAACACTCTGATGTGTCATGCCATGTTCATCACAATGATGTGTCATACCTTGTTCAACACAGTGATGTGTCATGCCATGTTCATCACAATGATGTGTCATGCCTTGTTCAACACAGTGATGTGCCATGCCATGTTCATCACAATGATGTGTCATGCCTTGTTCAACACAGTGATGTGTCATGCCATGTTCATCACAATGATGTGTCATGCCATGTTCAACACTCTGATGTGTCATGCCATGTTCATCACAATGATGTGTCATGCCATGTTCAACACTCTGATGTGTCATGCTATGTTCAACACAGTGATGTGTCATGCCATGTTCATCACAATGATGTGTCATGCTATGTTCAACACAGTGATGTGTCATGCCATGTTCATCACAATGATGTGTCATGCCATGTTCAACACTCTGATGTGTCATGCTATGTTCAACACAGTGATGTGTCATGCCATGTTCATCACAATGATGTGTCATGCTATGTTCAACACAGTGATGTGTCATGCCATGTTCATCACAATGATGTGTCATGCTATGTTCAACACAGTGATGTGTCATGCCATGTTCATCACAGTGATGTGTCATGCCTTGTTCAACACAATGATGTGTCATGCCTTGTTCAACACAGTGATGTGTCATGCTATGTTCAACACTCTGATGTGTCATGCTATGTTCAACACAGTGATGTGTCATGCCATGTTCATCACAATGATGTGTCATGCTATGTTCAACACAGTGATGTGTCATGCCATGTTCATCACAATGATGTGTCATGCCTTGTTCAACACAGTGATGTGTCATGCTATGTTCAACACAGTGATGTGTCATGCCATGTTCAACACACTGATGTGTCATGCTATGTTCAACACACTGATGTGTCATGCTATGTTCAACACAGTGATGTGTCATGCCTTGTTCAACACACTGATGTGTCATGCTATGTTCAACACACTGATGTGTCATGCTATGTTCAACACAGTGATGTGTCATGCCATGTTCATCACAATGATGTGTCATGCCTTGTTCAACACAATGATGTGTCATGCCATGTTCAACACAGTGATGTGTCATGCTATGTTCAACACAGTGATGTGTCATGCCATGTTCATCACAATGATGTGTCATGCCTTGTTCAACACAATGATGTGTCATGCCATGTTCAACACAGTGATGTGTCATGCTATGTTCAACACATTGATGTGTCATGCCATGTTCATCACAATGATGTGTCATGCTATGTTCAACACATTGATGTGTCATGCCTTGTTCATCACAATGATGTGTCATGCCTTGTTCATCACAATGATGTGTCATGCCATGTTCAACACAATGATGTGTCATACCTTGTTCAACACACTGATGTGTCATGCTATGTTCAACACACTGATGTGTCTTGCCTTGTTCATCACAATGATGTGTCATACCTTGTTCAACACAATGATGTATGATTTACATATATACCTTGTTCAACACTGTGATGTGTCATGCCTTGTTAAACACAGTGATGTGTCACACCATGTTCAACAGTGATGTGTCATGCAATGTTGAACACAATGATGATGAGTCATACCATGTTAAGCGCAATGATGCGTCGTATCTTCCTCAACACAGTGATGTGTTATGCCTTGTTCCAAACAGTGATGTGTCATGCCTTGTTTAACACAGTGATGTATTATACCTTGTTCAACACACTGATGTGTCACACCTTTTCCAACACAATTATTTATCATACCTTGGCATGGCACTTATTGATAATGATGGTGAATGTGGGTCCTTTTTTTTTTCAAAGTTTAATTTTATATTCTTTTTTTTCCTTGCCAATTTCAGCTCTGCTGTAGACAACGAGACGAAACAGAAAGTTGCGATTAAAAAAATATCCCCTTTTGAGCATCAGACTTACTGCCAGAGAACTCTGAGAGAGATAAAAATTTTAACCCGGTTTAAACATGAAAATGTGAGTTTACTTCTTCTCGGTAATTAGGTAGCTCATTATCTTCATAATTTCTGCTAATATTAGTTTTGTTTGAAGACATTTTTTTAATATATACAGTGTGTAAGTCACTCCCATATAACAGTAAGTTGTCAACAGCACCATCCATACTGCAGTTTGTTTGGGAAAATATTACACATAAACCGTAACTCATTCACATTTTTCAATTTTCACTAGAAAAAACATGTCTACTAGGCTAGCAGGCAAACACGCTAGCTCCTGTGCTACCTCATGTTTTTCTTCTTTCGTTCGCTGTAGCATGTTTGCATGGCATCCTGATTGCTGTGATGTGCCTTCTGTCTGGTTGCCTCTATCTTCAATACCTTCCTCTTGCTTGGATAGACTGGTCTTACTTGAGTTTAGATATGTATGTATGTAGACACGTGTCTGCACATCTATGTCCCTACATACATATCTACAGCAGTCTGATTTTATGGCACCAGAGACTTGCCATCACCCCTTCTCCAGTTCCACCACATGAAGGCCAAGAATTGGACTTTTACCAGATTGAGCGCTCACCCTCAACTATGGCACCTGCTTATAACAGCAATTTGGAACAGCTACTTCATTTCATATTATAGTCTTTACAAATTACTCATTAAGTTAAAATGTGCCATTTTCTAAGGTTATGGTTTAGTTATTATTGCATATTTAGAGTCAGTGTCTGGAGTTGCAGTAGGGCAGTGGCTTGCATGCTGGGTGATCATGTTTGAATCCAATCACTGTGTGGTGTTTTTTTTAACCTGGACTGCCAGGTCAACAGAGCATAAAATGGATACCAGTAAATCAGTGAAAACTAATGGTGGCTGGTGTGAATCCATCAAGTGCTGATCCTTTGTTTTGGCCACGTTATGAGAAGACGAAAACTGGAACATATTGTGACAACCGGAAAGATTTGTGGAAAGAGAGATAGAGGAAGACAGCACGAGAAGATTCTTGACAGTCTTGTGTCATGGCATGGAAGAGAGTCAACACACAAATTGATCCATGCCGTCGGAGATCATAATTTGTGGAGAGGCATGATCTCCCATGCCAGCTGGCAAGGCACTGGATGATGATTATCAGACAGTGTACTAGTCTCAGATTTGATATTTTTGGTTTTGTCAGTATTTTTTTTACAACAACAACAACAACAACCCCCCCCCCCCCCCTCCCCGCACACTATAACTTCCCATACAAATCTGTTTGCTTAATCTGCTTTGTGTTTTAAACTGTATTATTTTTCCTTATTCAGATTATTGATATACGAGATATACTGAGAGCGCCAACAGTGGAAGAAATGAAAGATGTGTATCCTTTCACAGACGTTTGTTATTTATTGTAAATTATATTTCATTCTTTAAAGGTACTGGAGAGTTTGAGAAATGCCACCTTGGTCTCATAATTTGTCAAAGAGAAAATCCCAATGGCATCTCCACATGGTAGAGTATGGGAAATGGTAGAGTTGGAAGAAATGTGGTAGAGGACACTGCAAATGCATGTGTAGCCAACTGGAATTATAAGTATCCATACTTTTTGAGTTCTTCTAAAAGAGACTTAGCATGTATGGGCATGTACAGGGTGATATGATGTCATTGTTGCGTGAAAAATTTGGACATTGGCAATCAGATTTTTTTCCAAAGTTTTTAAAAGGAAAGAGCATCGTCTTCGTCAAAAAATACATTTCCTCGCCGATGGAAGCGGTAGTCACTAGAAAACCAGCAGCCACACATTACTGCATAAGGCAAACCAGTCCGTTTTGCGACAAAGCCAGCCACCATTTTTCCAGACATGCAGTTCATGCCACAAACAACTGCGGACAGATGTAACAGCATTTCATTGTACAGAATGCCAACACAAAAGTTCTGCACGAAAAATACAGTTCATCGTCGATGAAAGCTGCAGTCACTAGAACACCAGCAGCCACACATTTCTGCATAAGGCAAAACTAGTGAGTTCTGCAACACAGCCGGCCGCCATTACTCTGAACACGCAGACAGATATAAAAGCATTTCACACGAATTTCACAGTATTGCGCCACGCACTCAACTCAGTAGCAAGTCGACAGAACCATACACTTCCAGTCCAACATGAAGAAAATGCGAATGCAAACGGTAGCCGCAAGCATAAACACTCCAGAGGCCTTAATCATTTAAATGCCTATCCTCCATGTTCGGGACCGGAAGTCGGTTTGACTGGGGGAAATATAAAGATATAATCATTTAATGCCTACAGCAGTATTTATCTTGTATGCAATGTTGTTAGTCTACCTTATAATGACTCAGGGGGAATATAAAGGTATAATCATTTCATGCCTACAGCAATATTTACCTTGTATGTAATATGGTTAGTCTGCCTTATAATGACTCTGGGAATATAAAGACATAATCATTTAATGTCTACAGCAATATTTACCTTGTATGTAATATGGTTAGTCTACCTTATAATGACTCGGGGGAATATAAAGACATAATCATTTAATGTCTACAACAATATTTACCTTGTATGTAATATGGTTAGTCTACCTTATAATGACTCGGGGGAATATAAAGACATAATCATTTCATGCCTACAGCAATATTTACCTTGTATGTAATGTGGTTAGTCTACCTGATAATGACTCGGGGGAATATAAAGACATAATCATTTCATGCCTACAGCAGTATTTACCTTGTATGTAATGAGGTTAGTGAAACTTAACCTGTGTGTCAGTTACATAGTGCAGTGTCTGATGGAGACCGACATGTACAAGCTTCTGAAGACCCAGCAGCTCAGCAATGACCATGTCTGCTACTTTCTGTACCAAATCCTCCGTGGGCTGAAATACATCCACTCTGCCAATGTGTTACACCGAGACCTCAAGCCAAGCAACCTGCTCCTAAACACTACTTGTGATCTCAAGGTGAGTGGTTTGGTGTGTGATATATTTATCATGTCACAGGCAGAGAGATGTTACTTGTACAATATATTTATCATCTCAAAGCAGAGAGATGTTACTAATATGATATATTTATCATTTCAGAGACAAGGAGTTATTTTTTGTATGATACATTTATAATTTTTTGAGCAGGGAGATGTTTCTTTTATGCTTCATTCATCATCTCACAGGCAGAAAGATGTTTGTTATATGATATAATCATCTGGATATACAGCCCCTTGCCGAAGCTGAACAAAAGTGGAAGATAATCATGGAACAAAATGAGCCTCAGAGATTCAGTTTGCAGAGCTCATTGGTATATGGAATTTGCTCTGGCATTAAAAGGCCATGGGTTGAACAATCAACCAAATCCCAGTCCTTGTTCAAGAATTATAGTGCAGAGATAACAGGATGAAATAGTCATGTTGTCTCAAACTACAGTAGCCTGCAGGATCTGGAGAAAATTGTGCAGATCATGCAGGAAACAAAATTGCAGATATAAGCTGATTCATGGTGAATGTAAAGAAGAAGAAGATTGCTGACTACTTGTGGCCACAAAGGAAGGTGTGTGTTATTAATATTGTCTACTTGTGACCTCTCGGGAATGTGTTTGTTATCATTATAGACTACTTATTTTATTCACCATTTAATTTGTGCTTACTTTCCTATTCCCTGCCTGAATCAGATCTGTGATTTTGGCCTGGCTCGTGTGGCTGATCCTGACCATGATCACACGGGCTTCCTGACCGAGTATGTGGCCACACGATGGTACAGGGCACCAGAGATCATGCTTAACTCCAAGGGTTACACAAAGTCAAGTATCCTTTGTTGTAAAATACTTTTCATATATAAGTTCTGATGTGTTCATTCTTTTTTTAAGTAGGTGCTTCTTTTTATCTCTTTCTAGTTGGAACATGTAACACAGTTATGTGCCTCACTAGTTCAGAACCTATGCTGTAGTACGCATGAGAAACATGGACAAAAAGCAGACAAGCTGGCAAACAGCTTATAACAATGGACATTTATCTGATTTCTGGACAGAATGCAAAGAGTACCACAGATGGATAGAAACACAAATGAGACAGGGAAAAGATGAAAACCGTAAACTGATTAGAAAAATTTGATGGAGACAGTCAAGGTTGTTTGGGCATATGATAGAAATAAATAAACTTGAAAACTTAGTGACAACTGCCAAACTTGATGGGGAAAGAGTGTGAGGAAAACAGAGATAAATACCCGTATGACTTGGACACATAACATAATAGGGACGTGGACACAGACCTTATCCAAGAATGGTGATAGCGGGAGAAGGCAAACCATGAAAATAAGAATTCAAACCCACAGAAGAATATTTATAGCAGGTCGTTACTAGTACAACAGAGTTTTTGCACTGTGCAGAGCTTCTCCTTATGTGATCAATGAGAGGAGACTGAAGCACTTCTGGAGGTATCTGTGTGCAGAGAAAACTAAACATCTTTATAGAATACACTGTAGTCATTTCAAGACTTTCTCCGTAATTCTATAATCTTGCCAAGAAATCAATAATCAGCTGAAAGATGCTGATGTTGACAGTGATGTCCTGTAAAGGATATGCGAACAACAAAACACAAAAAATCAATTTCAAGAGGCTTCATCAACCCAAGAACTGAAGATTGTACCAGAGATTTTTTAATCATCGTCATCATCATGTAGTAAATGTAAGTACAGTTACTCAGAAAATTATTTTTGCCGAACTAAACAGTGGGGAATGCCGTCAATATCAAATTTACATGGGTAGCTGAACAAAGACATAGTAAACTCACCTGTCATACATTATTAATTGGCTCTCGTGGGTTATCAGATGAAAACATTTTTAAAATGAAATTTTTGTTATATATTGCCATTAATTTTTAACATTTGCTGCATATGTTGGAAGTTGCATATATTGGAATATCATAAATAAAAATTGTATGTGTATATGTTGTTAACAACAGAAGCTGCAATGGCATAGTGATTATTGCACTTGCTAGTCAAGACAGCCATCTGGGAGCTATCCCCAGCAGAGGGGAGAATATCATTTCTTACCAGTATGGCTTGGGGTCAATCCAACCTCATAAAAAATAGCATCATCATGTGCTTGTCCGAGAAGGACGGGAACTGGGCCACCCCACGTCATATGTCATAGCCTAAACTATATATAGGCCTAACACTTCACACAACTATGACAGTATCTTGTATGGGGCTATTTTTACTTTGTTCTTAACACAGTCACCTTATTGTGCTTCCCCTCTCGAGATATCATCATTAATCTTTATAAAACTGCACTTTTATGTTTCCATTGATAATTTATAAATGCTGCACATATATGTTAGATGCTCATTTTTATGGATTTCATAACCTCTACAGAACTACAGTTTTTTTATAATTCTTCATTTAATTATCCAATTCACAACACATAGCATCTCAAGAGATGTCATAATTCAACCATTTGAAACTGTATTTATGTTTTCACTTATTTTCAAAAGATTTGATTTATTTATTGAAGTTTCAGCTGTGAGTGCATTTTTTCCTTAGCAGATTGTCAGTTGATGTGTGGTCTGTAGGCTGTATACTGGCAGAGATGCTGGCAAATCGGCCACTGTTTCCAGGAAAGCACTGTATCCTTTTATTATGTTAGTTCTTATTATTAGGTCACATGACCTGATGCAGGAACACGCTATGTGTCTTGTTTGTTTTGTTTTTTTTAACTGAACTCAAGCATAGTCCATGCACACAACTTCCAGTAGTGCTGGAATGAATTTTGTGTGTGGATTAGCTTTTACCTATTAACAGTGTCCCTCACCATTAGGTGAACTCACTTTGACTTCAGAGGTACTTGTATTTTACGTCCCCAAGTCAAGGACGGTAGGTCAAAATTTTTTAGGTCAACATTTTTAGCTGTGTCTTCCTCAATATAGGTACAAAGAAGAAGAAATATAACTGTATGAGATGCATACCACAGCTCGTTCAAGAACTCTTTTCATATCCTGCTGCTGTAAGACAAACAGGAAATCTGAAGAAACAGAAGAGGATACTGGTTAACACCAAAAAAAACAGAACCCATAAAAAGTTTATTCAATCCTACAAAGGTCAAGATAAGTTCTTGAAATTCGTAAACTTAAATCTGTGTACAGTCATTTCCAAAAGTTTCAGTTACCTCAGTCACTTTGCATAAAAGTTTTGCTTCAAATGGTCTCTGCAGCATTGGATGCACACTTGCATACATTGCGCTAAATTGTCAATTACTCGACCACATGCCTCTGTGGGGATTTCCCTTTGCTGTGATTACTGCCTTCAGTTCATCAATTGTTTGATGGTTGTTCTGGTACACATTATCCTTGAGATACCCCCATAGATAAAAATCTAGAGGGTTCAAGTCAGGTGAATGTGGTGCCCACTCCAAGTAACACTTCATGCTGATTAGTCTCCCCTGAAATTGCTTTCTCAGCCAGGATAGAAAGTCATTTGACGTGTGTGGGGAGGCACCGTCATGCTGGAACCACAGTTGATCTAAATCCAATCCTCTGTGTCATTCCAGTTATGCTGCCCAAAACTTTTTCAAAGATTTGTTGGTTCCGTTTTTTTTTTTTTTTTGGGGGGGGGGGGTCCTGGGAAGTAAAGGCAGTGAGGCGGGAAGCTGCTCACCAAACCTCATTATGTCATTATCTAGTATATGTGAAGTCCCTAACACTTCATATCCATGTGGCAGTTTGTCTTTGTTGTTTTCAGCAGTACAGCAGCACAAGAAACTCAATCTATAGAAAACTGCAAAATCCATCGTAAGCAAGTCTACAAAGGGCTTGGTTTGATTTAGTTAAGAGGCTATGGTCCCTTGGGAGGTCAACAGCAGGAATAGAAGACGCTGTACAAGATAGTGGCTTGTTGTAATGTCAAACTTGATTGTATAGATTTGAATGTCACATTTATCTTAACATAAGAACAGACCTTGATCAACTCAATCACATCCTTGGAGTTTTAGGGTCGCCGGGTCAAGAGGATTTACAGTGTATTATCAATGACAAGGTGAGATATTTGTTACAGCTGCAGATGCTTCATTTGTCATACCTGCACTTTTAGTGGCTATTGTTACCATAAAATGATTGTTGGCGTAAAAATAGAGATAGATATTGTCTGACATGGCATTGAAAGATATCAGCACATATATTTATAAATAGCTCTAAATGGCAGTTCTTTTTCTTCTGTTTTGTATCCCCCATTGAAGCAACTCACACCAAGCCATTTTACTGCTGTTGTTGGTGTATTGGCAAGTTTACATTCAGTAGTTTGCCATTGCTTTCTGAATGACAGACTCCCTTACCAACATGTTAAACCCCAGCGCAACGCGGTCTGCTGCCAATTGGTCGCAGTTGTGTTTCAAATGTGGGTAAACAGGCTTAGGAATCGTGTCCGCAACCCCTTAGCCACGAAGACCGGCAAGCTCAGATTAGTGATTATGAAATGAACCTTATGCAATAAGTCGTTATCATTGAATGTAAGAGAGTGCTGAAGTGCTATGTAGAACCTGTTTCCCCTCTGCCGTGCGTCCACCTTGACGAGGTAGAGGGGCTTGCGCGTTCCAATGACCCCAAGAGCTATGCCGACGGTAGCACAGCTACTGGTAGGGTCACCCATGTCGGACAGGTCAAGGGAGAGGGGCCAGACGAAGTGACGCACAAACCTGCTGCCTTGTAGGTAGACTGGGGACAGTCAAAGGCTAGGGAAAGCATCCCGAAAAATGCTTGTCGAAATCGGATGTACTGAGCCACAGGCTTGACAAAGAAGTGCAACGTAACTTTATCATTTCATGATGCCACAGATGAAAATTAATCATTATGGTGCTAATCCCGTGAAGTCCCATCAGGCGGTGATAGTGCCGGGCCCCCTGCCTCGAGGGGGTCCACCCTTGACAACTGGTGGTCACCTTCCCCTGTGCTGTGGAGTCAAGGCACAGAGGAGTAGGTTAAGAGCTATTGACGAAATACCAAGGACACTCAACATACTACAGTGGAATGCCGAAGGAGTTTATAACAAGAAAGAATCCCTGACACAGCGTCTTCATAAAGATAGAATAGATGTGGCATGCATTCAAGAGACACACCTCAACGCCAAGCGCAAATTTTCAGTCAGGGGATATCAGGCTACACGTTTCGACCGCGAAGGACATAAAGGAGGAGTTCTAATACTTACACGAAATACAATACCTTGCAGCGAAGTATCTGTGATCTCTGACAACCAAACAGAAATTATAGGTGTTGATATAATGATAAAGGACGTGAAAATAAGAATTTACAATCTTTATAGCCCAGCAGATAAGGATCTTACACTCTCAAACATGAAAATAACTGACACAAATTGCATTATTGTCGGAGACTTTAATAGCCGTTCAGAAAGATGGGGATACCCAGATACTGACAAAAGAGGAGATGAAGTGGAGGACTGGGAAATAGACTCAAATCTCCATCTACTCAACAAAGCGGATGACACACCGAGCTTCTACTCCAGAAGATGCATTACCACTTCTACTCCAGACTTAGCTTTCTGCACAGGAGACATCCCCCACAAAATCGACCACCATGTGCTGGACCAATTAGCAGGTAGTGACCACAGACCAATCAAGCTTGTCATGAATATGGAGTATGTTCCACACGAGCAAAAGCCCTTGCCCCGCTGGAATTACAAACGAGCAGATTGGGACAGATTTGCCACACTAACAGACAAATATTGTGAAAACATAAATACACGATATGGCAACATGAAGCAAATGGTGGAAAGTCTAAACAGAGCAATAATACAGGCAGCCACTGAGTCCATTCAAAGAGAAGCGAGGAAAAATTACAAACCATACTGGACTGAAGAACTACAAAGTTTGGAGGACAAAGTTGAAGATGCCAGGAAGACAGCAGAGAGAGAACAAACAATTGAAGCGAACATCTCTCTCAAAGCCATCTCAGCAAAATATAAAAGAACAGTAAATCAAACAACAAGAGATTGTTGGAGGGGAAAAACAGACAACCTGAATTTTGACAGGGATGGAAACAAACTATGGAAACTAGTGAAAGCAATGAACAATGAAGGACCTAGAAACAAACAAATAACAATTAAACAAGGAAATGCCTTGCTTACAGGAAAAAAGGCTGCAAATGCACTAATGGAACACTATGCCAGTGCAAACCACATTGATATTACAACCAAACAGAAGAAAGCAATCAAAGATAAACAGATACATCATAGTAATACAGAGACAGCAGCAGAATATATGATGGCAAATCTAACAATGGAAGAAATGGAACGGGCAATGAATACCCTAAAAAAGAAGAAATCACCAGGGAAGGATGGAATCACAAATGAAATGCTAATAGGACTAGAGACAAAGGCAAAAAAGAAACTACTAGCAGTCCTAAATTACAGCTGGAAGAGGGGAATAGTCCCACAGGCATGAAGGAAGCTATACTAATACCAGTCCCAAAGAAAGGAAAAGACCTGGAAGAACCAAATGGCTATCGACCTATCAGTATACTTAGCTGTGTAGGAAAATTAATGGAACGCATTATCAATGGCAGGCTAACATGGCATCTGGAAGAAAACAAACTCTTAACACCACACCAAGCAGGATTCAGAAAGTACAGATCCACTGAAGATCAAATAACCTATATAGCTCAGGAAATAGAGGATGCCTTCCAAGAGAAAATGCACACACTAGCAGTCTGGATAGATTTAGAAAAAGCATTTGATAAAGTATGGAAGGAAGGACTGAAAGTAAAACTGCAAAAAATGCATGTTTGTGGGAAAATGTACAAATGGATCAGCCACTACCTTGAGAACAGAACTGCCAGGACAAAAGTACAAGGACAAACCAGCAAAATGATGCTGTTGGAGCAAGGTGTCCCCCAAGGAGGAGTTCTTTCACCAACATTATTCCTAACATATATAAACGACATCACGGAAAATTTTCCAGCCAGAGTACACACATCATCCTTTGCAGATGACCTAGCCATATGGACATCTGAAGAATATATTAGTACAGCTAACAGCAGAATACAGCAAGCCCTATTAGCACTAGAGGACTGGTCAAAATCATGGCTAGTGAAGATAAGTGAGGAGAAAACAACATGCACAGTGTTCTCCCTCTCAAATAAAACTCAGCAACCTAAGCTGGTATTGAATGGAAAAATATTGCGCCGTGAAGAAAATCCAAACTATCTCGGAGTCACCTTTGATCGTCGCCTGACATGGAAAACACAGGTTGAGAAAAATCGAACAAGAGCAAGGCAAAGAATGGCAATCATGAAAAAGCTTGCTGGTACAACGTGGGGAGCAGATGAGAAAGTTCTTAAGAAGCTATATACTGGACGGGTGAGGCCAGTACTGGAATATGGCATTGCAGCTTGGGCAACAGCAGCTAAGTCAAACTTTAACAAAATAAGTAGAGTCCAAAACCAAGGAATGCAAATCATAACTGGAAGCCTGAAGACAACGCCTATTAATGAACTAGAAAAGATCACTTGTTTACAACCAATGCAGGACAGAAGAGATAGCAGAGCCCAGCAACAAGCAGAACAATTTAGAAGATTGACAGACCACCCTATGTATAACAGGTTTAATGGTTTTGGAAAAGGAAGACTGAAGCGTAGCAACTTTGTAGAAACTGCAAAACGAAAGATTAGGGCAGATCCCATACTTAACTTATCAACAGTCAAGCCCATTTACTATGCACACAACTTCCCAGCTTGGAGACAGCAGCAACTGCCTGAGATGATAGAAAACATTCCTGGTATTGAGAAAAAGAACACTCAGCATGAAACCGAAAGAAGAGAAATAACCCTAAACTACATAAAAGAACATTACCCAAGCAGCAATTGGACCCATGCATATACAGATGGATCAGCCAAAAATTCAATAGAGAATGGAGGAGGAGGAATTCTCCTAAATTTAAAAAATGGAGTGAAAAAAACACATTCAGTGGCAACTGGAAAGTTTTCAAGTAACTTCAAAGCAGAGGTAGAGGCTCTGAAAACTGCAGCAGAAATGCTCTTGATGGAGGAAAATAAAGAGAAGCAAATAGCTATCTTCACAGATGCAAAGTCAGCTGTCTCAATACTGAAGAGCAATAACAGCACAGAAATAGCTGACCTAAGAGCAGCACTCCATGGTCTAAGCCAGAAATCCAAAAAAGTTGTAATACAGTGGATCCCATCACATTGCAGTATACCTGGAAATGAAGAGGCTGACAGACTGGCAAAAGAGGGCGGACGACTACCACAGCCTGACATAGACATAACTTACAGTGAGGCAAAGAGGTTGATAAAAAGCACCTATAAAACCAAATGGGAATCAGAGCATCCAGGCCACCAGAAGGATGATGCATATTACAAACTCGAACGAAGAGAACAAGTAGCAATCTTCAGACTCCGCACAGGACATAACAGGCTGAAATACCACTTGTTCAATAAACTAAAAATAGGAGATACCGATGAATGTAATTGTCGAACTGGAAAAATGACAGCAAAACATTTGCTGCAGGATTGCCCAATATATGCAGAACAGAGAAAGATATTTTGGCCCACACCTGCTTCATTTGAGGACAAGCTCTATGGAGATATCAACAAGCTCAAGTTGACCGCAGCTTACTTTAACTACATACAGGTTGACATTTAAAGGTGTATGAAGAAGTATTCAGACTGCCACACTTCATACCACAGGTATGTCGGTTACAAAAGCCTCCCAGAGGCATGAAATGGAATATTGCTCGGATAGCAAATCCATTACGTGGAAAGTCCGAATCAAAAGCTCACTGTGTGAGCTTCATAAAAGATGGAAAAAGTGTCCTAGTGGCACGAAATGGAATATTGCTTGGATAGCAAATCCATTACGTGGAAAGTCCGAATCAAAAGCTCACTGTGTGGGCTTCAAATAAGGTGGAAAAAGTGTCCTAGTGGCACGAAATGGAATATTGCTCGGATAGCAAATCCATTGCGCGGAAAGTCCGAGTCGAAAGCTCACTGTGTGGATGTCATCTGCACACTGCATTCTTCTGGTTTCTGGAAGAACAGCCTATAGTGAACGGAAGGCCCAATATACGGAAGTGAGGCTAAGCAGCCATGTGCAGGACGTGACGATTCCTTGGGTGAGCCCAGTACCAGAGCGCTGTGTGTTGGCTCTGCAATTATGGAAGCCTCCTTGGATGGCAGGGAATGCCCATGGTCTGCCCCTGCCTTCCCTTGAGGGCTGACCAGGATGTCTTTGGCTGTTCTATATGGGCCAGCTAGGATGGGGGATAACACCACAACAGTGAGAGTCAAACGTCCTAAGAAACCCCCGGGAAGGTTAACCCGGTCAACAAATGCCCGCAGAAGTCGGATGTGTCGGCCTAACGGTGCAAGAACGCAGCTCTGCTGTAAACAGGCACAATGCAATCACATCCACACACAAAAAACTCTGGATGAACGAAGAAGAAGAAGAACCTGTTTTGCTGTATGGCAGTGAATCTTGGAATGTAAATGAACAAATTAAGCTGAACTTCAAAGCAACTGAGATGTGGTTCCTGAGACGATTGTTGCAAATTCCTTGGACTAACAATGATTGCCTGAAAGAGGCTAATGAAACTAGAACATTACATACAACAATAAGAAAGAGACAAACAGCTTTCTTTGGTCATGTGATGAGAGGAGAGGCATTGGAGTACATCGTGATGACTGGAAAGATCAAAGGGAAGAAAAGCAGAGGCCGACCAAAAGAAATGATGCTGGATGGATTGAGATGGTGGCATGGAGGAACATCATCAGCAGAGTTGATCCAGAACACAAAGACCAAGATCTGTGGAAAGACATGAATGCCTACTCCAGCTGGCAGGGCACTTGATGATGATGATTCTGCGCAGGCACCAGTTCATGAATGCTCCCAGTTTATTAGTTATTGTTTTTGTTGTTATCCGTGTTTCTGATCCACATAGCAGTTTTGATTTCATATTCGAGTAAAATATTCAGTGTTTGATTTTAGTTTTTAAAATTTTTTTTGGTCAGCTGTGTAGAGAAGAGGTGTTACTGGGACTATTGTGCAGACTGAGATAGTTGGTTGTGTGGAATATTACATAAACCCTGGTTATTGGTTCTGTAGAACATTACACAAACTGTTGATTGGCACTTGATGGATGATGTGTTTAATACCATGTGGGCCATCTTTACTTCCCATATTTCTTAGTACTCATTTTAGCCTGGGAGTCCAGGTCATTTGTTTTTTTGTTTTTTTAAGTTCTTGCCTCGATGGGAATTCAAACACATGTCTGTTGGGCTAGCAGGTTAGCAAGCTAGCCACTACACTACCCAACCCCAGCATTTTGGGCTGTGATTTACTAGGCAATTTTTACTTTGTTATTGCTATCTGAACGGCTAATGCCCATACCATCAAAATCAACGCCCGGGAAGGTTAACCCGGTCAACAAATGCCCGCAGAAGTCGGATGTGTCAGCCTAATGGCGCAAGAATGCAGCTTTGCTGTAAACAGGCACAATGCAATCACGACCGGGGAAAAAAAACTCCGGATGAACGCAGAAGAAGAAGAAGAAAATCAACACAAGTTTGTCTGCTTCCAAATCGTCTATAGCTGATTTCAAACCCTTGAAGTGGTATTTTGGAGAATTGTGACCCCTAGGCCACAGCGGCAACATGCACTACTACTAGCCGCTATTAATTACTGCATTGTTCATTGTGAAATTTGTCAGCTGTAATGTTTGATTTGTGCCGGCTTCGTGGCTTAGAGGTTATGACTTTTCTCCGTAATCTCGTATACTCTCATCGGTAACGTGATGACGGTGAGAATCAGCAGTGGTGTGAATCGCATCGGTAACTTACGGGGTATGTGAGCCGGCCGCTCAGAAAGCAATGGCAAACTACTGAGCGTAATCTTGCCAAGAAATCAACATACAGCTGAAAGATGCTGGTGTTGACAGCAATGTCCTGTAAAAGGATATGCAAAAAAAAAAAAAGTTTGGTTTGTTTTCACGTATTCACATTCAGCTCTGGCATCTGTATGTTAAGTTATATATTAGTGTAAAGTCAGTATTATGATGAGAAAGGGTCTGATAACTCCATCTCATTATGAAGTGACTTTGTAATAAGAAGCTCTAACACTCGAGATTCTTCTCTTGGTCCATGCTGTGCGGTATTAGTGATCATGTCTGTCTCATGTTTAAACAAAAGTAAAGGTCTGTTCTACGTGCCCAAGACGTGTGAGGTATATGAAGCTAGACCCATATTTGTATAGACCACGCGGCATGCTGTGGGTGATGTGGGTGCTATCACGCCAGCCGTCTTTACTTCCCCAGAGATTTCTTGGTACCCATTTTAGGCTGGGTTGACCTGGTAGCCCAGGTCCATTGTTAACATTTTAATTTTTTTTTTTTAATTGCCTTGATGCACATTGAACCTAAGACTCTGGTATAGCAGGCAAGTATCTAGCCACAGTGCTACCATGGCGCCCTGTTTGTCTAGTGTGCTGCGAATCAATGTTGATAGTGTCCCTCCATGCCATGATGTCAAACTGTCCACCATCTTCTTGCTTGGTGTCTCCCTGTATCTTCCCCCCCCCCCCAACTTTCCCACTGTGATGTCATGCTTCAGCTTTTCCCTTCTCATAACGTACCCACAGAATGTGGTCTCATCTTCTGATGCAAATAATCAGTTTTCTTTATGAGTTAACGTTTTTCAAGATATCTTCTTTGGTCTATCTGTCCACGGTCTTCTCATTATTATTCTATGAACAACCACATCGCAGCAGCTTCCACATAATTCCTCACTTATCTGCTTATTGTCCATAATTCGCTTCTATACATCAGGACTGGCTCAATATAACTCTTAAGAACTCTCTTCATCACATAGATTGACAACGATTTTTTTAAAAGTTAGTAGCATATCCTTTACAGGAGGTAGCAGTTAATCCGAGCATTTTTTGGCTGTGTGTGATTTCTTGGCAAGTTTATGTTACCATTACAGATAATACAGACCTACAAGCACTTGGAATCAACGATTGGCAAGAGAGGGTCAACCAGAGAGACGAATGGAGACGGATTGTATCTGCAGCAAAGAACCTCAATGGCTCGGAACGCTGAAGAAGAAGAAGAAGAAGAAGTTTACCATTGCTTTCTAAACGGCCGGCACCCATACCATTTCATTTTTTTTTAAAACATAAGGCAGTCTGCTGCCAAATCGCCCACTACTGTGTTTTGAGTGCGGGTATGCGGGTTTACGAGCTGCGTCCGAAACCTTTCCGCCACGGAGCTGGTAACAAAGATAAATTGCAAAGAATACTCATTTTGTGACATGCTGCCTTTACTAGGGCTATTCAACATTTTACTTCCTTAATACATCTACATTAAAGTATTCAAATATTCATTGACTTCTTTCAGTTTGGTTCCATTCACTTTGATGTTCCATCAAGTAGCATGGTTCCATTCACTTTGGTGTTCCATCAAGTAGTACTTAAGAACTCTTGTCCTCACTTCAGTTGACACAGATAAATTGCTGAGAATATTCTTCATCTTATGAAATTTTGCTTGGTCTATTCTACATTTAACTTCCTTAATGCATCTTCCATCTCCAGTTATTAAAGTACCCAAATACATAAATACATTGACGTTTTCCAGATTGATTTGATTTACTTTGATGGTGCATTTAGGCATACATTCCACATGTATCTGCCAAGGGGTAGCCTTAAAATATTTCATACACACAAACTTAGTGATTATTGAGATCAAGTGTTGCATGGCTGGTAGTCACTGTTGATTGACCTTCTACTCTTCAGGCAAGAGGGTATATCCAGTCTCTACCTTTCAAACCCAAAGTTCCCTGGTCAAGATTGTTCCCAAACGCAGATGGCAGAGGTAAGGTGTGATGGTTATTCTTCTTCCAAATTGTATGTTCCTTATTTCTGTCATATGTGTCTGTCACTTCTGTGTGTATGACTATTTCTTTTATGATGTATGACTGTCAGTTCTTTGGCGTATGATCATTACTTCCATGATTTATAACCATTTTCTTTATGCATGATCATCATTTCTCTTTGATGCAAGACCATCATTTTCTGATGCATTGTGACTATTACTATATTGTTGCACACCCACAACCTTCATAATGTATAGTGTCACTTCATTAGTGTGTGAATACAAGGAGATCTGATCACTGTCGTTACATAATGTATGAATGAATTTCTGTTTGTTGCCAGCTCTGGATCTGTTAGAAAAGATGTTAACCTTTAACCCCAACAAGAGGATATCGGTAGAGCAGGCCCTGGCACATCCGTATCTGGAGCAGTACTATGACCCAGCTGATGAGGTAAGCACAGACAGGTTGTGGTGTTCATGAATTAGTGATTGGTGAGGACTGTCATCATTGCATTCTGGACAGGTTCATAGTTCCTCTGATCTCCTCCTTAATATCCCCACCAGTATGATCGCACCAGTTCTGTGTTTGTTAAACAAATGTCTTGTGCTCTTGACAAAAGGTTTAGGTACCTTTTCTTTCAGATGGTTTCTTTCTTTTTTTTCTCGTTCCTTTCAATTAGGTGTAATAAACATGTAAAATGACATGACAGAGTCAATCAAGGGGTAAAGAAGAGGTTAGATAAGACATGCATTGAGAAAAGCACTACATAGCCTAATTAGAAATCCTTTCCATTGGAATACAATAGGCAAAAGAAATATAAGAAGAGCTGAAAACATTGGGAAGAGAATTAAAGACAGAGCTGGATAATATGGGAAAGACAGAAGAAACTATAACAGATAGCAAAGAATAGAAGGATATGATGTGGGATGGTTGAGTGCCTGACAGTGGATGGGTTCCTAGTCAAGACCCGTCAAAAGCTCCCTACCATCACCAATACTTGTAGTTGTAATACCTTAACCTGCATATTCAATAATCTTATCTGTTCAGAATTTCTTTTATAGAGGATCACACACTTAAAGGAAGCTGCGGTGGCTAGCTCTCTTGCTTGTCAGTCTGGTGGTCAGGGTTTTAATTCACATTATCATGAATTTTTAAAATTTACCTGGATCTTAGGTGAGCCCATCCTAAAATAGGTACCAGAAAATATCTTGGGAAGTAAAGGCAACCAGCGTGGTATTGACCACATCGTCCCTCAAAGGGCAGTTGGTCTATAATAATATGTAGCTTTCACCCATTTGCCCCATTATGCATCACGGTGTGTGAAAGGGGTCCTTTGCAGGACCATCATGTACACGTTTTCAGCCTTTCATTGCTACAGGTGGTTCTGGTGACCTGCTTGTGTGTTGCTTCATTTTTTTAGAAAGTCTCTCTCTCTCTCTCTCTCTCTCTCTCTCTCTCTCTCTCTCTCTCTCTCTCTCTCTCTCTCTCTCTCTCTCTCTCTCTCTCTCTCTCTCTCCTCTCTTTCTGTCTCTCTCACACACACACACACACGCATCAGATATATAGTGACTTCAACTCATTGGTCAATTGACAGCAGGAATGTGTAGATGGTATATATATATATATACATATTCTGTATGTAGTAGATATTTGGGGGTATATTATAGATATTTGAGATATGTGCACTAGATGTCTGGAAGGTGTATGGAACATATTTGAGATATGTACATTAGATATTGGGGGGGGGGGGGGGGGGGGGGTGTATTTGTGTGTGAGTGAGTGTGTGTGTGAGACATTTGGGGGTATAATTTAGATATTTAAGATGTGTGTACTAGATGCACAGAAGGTGTATGGTACATGTTTGAGATGTGTGACGAGATGTCTGGAAGGTATATGGTAAATTATATTTGAGGTTGAATTTGTGGAAAGCATGTCACGTTTTGTTTTTCTCAATTTTCAGCCAGTGGCAGAAGAGCCGTTCACATTTGAAATGGAGTTGGATGATTTGCCAAAGGAGAGACTCAAAGAGTTGATATTCCATGAGACAGTTCAGATAGGTGTTCGTAACAAGGAATGATTATTTTTTTTGTTCATTATTGGTAAGAGTTCTATATTTCTTAATCTTTTGTATGTGTAAATCAGTTTTTAAAAGTCCATTTGATCATTGGTGAGAATTCTAATTTCTCGTAATCTTTTGTAGTGTAAACCATATTTTAAAAAAGCTTATTTTATCATTGGCAAGTTTCTGAATACCAACCGTGGTACACAGCCTGTGGTGCTATTGACAGATGCAAAATCAGAACTTAAGGTGCTCCAGGCTGGGAAATTGCCAGTACTACAGACACTGCTTTCTGAACTAGGCAGCGCCCTGGGAAGGTTAACCCGGTCAACAAATGCCCGCAGAAGTCGGATGTGTCGGCCTAACGGTGCAAGAACGCAGCTCTGCTGTAAACAGGCACAACGCAGTCACATCCGGAAAAAAAATCCGGATGAACGCAGCAGAAGAAGAAGAAGAAGAAGAACTAGGCAGCCAGTATAAGGTCACCATACAATGGATACTATTCTACTGTGGAGTACCCAGAAGCAAGAGAGCTGATCGACTAGCTATGGAAGGAGTAACACAAGAACAACCTGATGTACATGTTATATACCACCGAAAGAACAAAAATGATTAAATCTATCAGAAAGCCACCAACACCAGCTCAAGACAATTACCACCTTATGGACAGACCAGAACAAGTCATCATTCTGTGCCTCAGAACAGGACAGAACAGATTGTGCAACCACATGTGTACAAAATTCAAGATTGGCGAATCAGCCATATGCATACATGGTTTGGCGCCACAGACAGCAGATCACATGCTCAAAGACTGCCCAAAGTATGACATATCTAGACAAACCTTCTGGCCTAGAGAAACAACAGTGGAAGATAAACTCTATGGTTCACTGAGTAAACTTTTTTTAAAAGGCAGTGAAATACATACAAGAGACAGCATTGCAGATATAGACACGTTTCAAGCAAATGAAAGAAGAATAATCATTGGCAAAAATTATAATTTCTCTGTATCTGTTCTGCCAAAGTGGAAAAATCTATGTTATCATTGAAAGGAATTTTTAATCTTTGGATATTTTGTATGTGTAAATCAGAGTTTTTAATAGCCTGTTTCATCATTGGTAAGAATTTTAATTTGTGTAATTGTTTTTTCAATGTGTGAACCAAAGTATGTAAAAACACACACACATTTTTGTTCCAAGCCTGGCAAATTGGTTCCGTGGCAAAGGAATTATGGGCGCAGTTTGTAATCCTGCATACCGCGGACGAAACACAGCTGCAGCCAGTTTGGCAGCAGACCGCCATGCTTTGGTTTTTTTATGAAATGGTATGGGTGCTGGTCATTTGGCAAACTATTGAATTTAAACTTGCCCAGGAGTCACGAATAACCAAAAAATGTTGAGGCTGACTGCTGCATCCTGTAAAGGATATGCAACTGACATGTTGCTTTGGTTGTGTTTTATCTCTGTTTATTTAATGTTGTATTAAACAAACTTGTTATATTACTGTTATTATTGTTTTATCTGACTAGATAAAGCAGGAGCACAAGAAAGATGATATTGCATTGTGTGATCCAAGCGAGGACATTTCACATTAGACTGTCCGGTGGGGGACAATTCATATGCCACGAACTAGTGTGACATCTACACAAGGTTCTGTTGAATCTCAAGAAAACATTGTTCAACAGCTAATGTGAAATCCTGCAGGTGCTTGTGGAAGTCATTTCAGTAAACCTGTGTGCTGGCTGGTTCTACACAAATTTATCTTGGATCTTGAAAGACGATAGTTCAGCAGCCTTCAGGAAGTCATTCGTATAGTTGTGCCAAAATTTACCGTAACTTTTTTTGGTCTGTTCTCAACAAAATTTCCTTGGATCTTAAGAAAGGTTGTGTAGATAGTTACAGAAATATGTTCAGTAACATTTGTTTCAATTCTACACAGACTCCTTAAGGAATGTAACCTACATGCAAACACCTAACACGAAGGCATGCAGATATATGTGCAAAATATATCCATTACTTTTTATTGGACAGAATTGACCCTTTTCAGCTTTGGTTGTGTAGCTTAAGTGTCTGTAAAAAGTTATTGTAAATTATTGTAAATTTAATTCACCTTAAGATGCAATTTGTTCTGGCTAGAATACATATTTTGTTTCTTCTTTATTTAAATTGTTTTTGAGAAGAATAATATAGTTTTCATGATGCAGAAAAATGTGGTAGGTTTAAGATGTTTTCAGGAAAATAGAATAGTTCATGTGTACAGACAAATATGTGATAGGTTTAAGATTGTTTTCACGGAAATAGAATAGTTCATGTGTACAGACAAATATGTGATAGGTTTAAGATTGTTTTCAGGGAAATAGAATAGTTCATGTGTACAGACAAATGTTGCAGGTTTCTGCTTATGTTCAGAAATAGTTTATATTTACAGATCAATGAAATGGTTTATAAAGAAATGAAATATTTGTTTTCAGGACCATAAAATATTGTATATTTACAAAAATATAAAGGGTTTATAAATAGATTAAATATGTATTGCTGTCAGGAACATACACTAGTTTATATTTACAAATAAATTAAATGGTTTATAAAGAAATGAAATCTTTACTGTGTTCAGGAACATAAAATAGCTTATATTTACAAATCAATTAATTGGTTTATAAATAATTGAAATCTTTATTGTTTTCGGGAACATAAAATAGTTTATATTTGCAAATAAATTAATATGTTTATAAATAAATACTATCGCTTTGTTTGTGGGGGGGGGATATATTTGCAGACAGGGGGACCTCTGCCATGGAGTGGTCAAGCTGTCTACCTTGGCACTCTGAAGGTCACAGGGTTATTTTCAGTCTATATCAAACCCAAGGAGGAGTTATCGCTGGAGCTACAGAGTGTGCTTTGTGCTGTGCTCTTAGCCTGTAGTTTGCCATTCTGCAGAGAGAGGCTGGGTCAGATGGGGTAAAACCTGGTGCAATGATCTCATTATTAGCCGTTATTCTTAAATAAGGAGTCTATAACGAAATGTTTAGCTTTCATTGTCAAAGAAATGATATAGATTTTAGTGTGGAGAGAAATTAAATATATATAATGTTTGGAGAAATGAACCTGTTTGTATTTTGGAGACATATACATGTTTGTTGATATGATGATGAACTGTTTGTGCTTTTTACTGTATTATGTAATTATGTAGCATTGTTTTATTATGTTATAGTTTTATCTGTATGTGTTATTTCTTGTTCAGTGGGCCAGTATTTGAAGACCTGATATATATATATACACACACATACATACACACACACACCACCACCACCCACCCACCTACCTTCATATTGGTTGTACAAAAAATAGCTATTTGTTAACAAGAAGTTCTGACAATTAAGGAAGTTGTTTGAGACTTCCATCATTCTTTGACATTTTATTGTCCTTAAATATTGTAGTTTGTTAAAGTGGTATTCCTTATGCTGTTTTCTCAACAGTAACATTGCATAAGATAGCAATTAGTCCCATCTTTAAAAACCTACACAGTTGAGTATGAATAATCGGTAGTGTGAAATGGTATTATTTTTATTATTCTGTTTTGTTTGTGTGTTTGCCTGAAAGAAAGGTAATTCCTCGGAGCATAGCTAACATTCAGTTTGTTTTAATGTTGTGGCTTCATAGGCCAGGCGTATACAGTGCCTGTGTATGTTGGTGTGTCACAACCACATGATGCTGCAGAAATTTTAACTTAAAATTACCAGCATGCACTCCAAGCATGCACAGCAGGACCTGCAACATTTAGTGGATGCGATGGTTGCACACATTGAACAACTGGGGTTGGAATTGAATTGTGGGAGGACACGGATTGTGGTCGTCACTGGGAAGAGGGAAGTACCACAGTGTAGTGTGCAAGTAAGGGCATATTCTTAAACAAGTGAATCTATGCGGTTTTCTCGGAGCGGTTGTGACATCTGGTGGGAGATACCTTGGGGAGATTGGAACGGGAGTTGCCATTGCGAGGGTGGCCTTTTGCAAGAGGAAAAACATACTGACCAATAAAGAGATATCAGTTAAAACGAGAGGGAGAGTATTGAGGTGCTGCATGGAGCCTGTACTTTTGTATGGATATGAAACTTGGACGATGTGCAGTCAAGTTGAGAAACATCTGATGGCTGTGGAAATGTGGTTTGTGGGGAGAGTGCAGGGAATACCATGGACAGACAGAAAAACCATTGAACAAGTCCTAGTCCTTCAAGAAACAAATGAAGATCGTGGAATGATTGGAGACATTAGACATAGACAGTCAAGGTTTTTTGGGCATGTTGTGAGAGGAGGTGCATTGGAGAACTTGGTGATGGCTGACAAGATTGAAGGGAAGAGACCAAGAGAAAGACCGAGAATTAAAACCTGGATGGCTTGGCCACGTGGCTAAGTCGAGACGGGAACACAGAGCTGATCCACGACTCTGGTGATCGAGTGAGATGGCAAAACATGACCGCCCACGCTTATCGGCATGGCACATGATGAATGGGTGGATGCACTCCAGGTGGGGAATGCAGTGACTGCATGCTTGACTGCTATCCCGGTGATAATGTGTTTGAATCCTCAGTCAACCCCAGCATTTTTTGTGGCTGTTTGGGATCTTGGCAAGTTTATGTTCAGTAGTTTGCCATTGCTTTCTTGGTCATACCAATTGTATTAAAACCAACACTAGGCAGTCTGCTGCCAAATGCCTGCAGTTGTGTTTGGAACATGATATGTGGGATTACGAATTGCGTCCGTAGCTCTTCGCCACTGAGCAAGCTTGTTTCCATTATGGTGTATTTATTACAAAGCCATCATGGCAGAAATGTTAAACCTGATTCCCATGGCCTGTTACTGTTGTTGTTGTTTAACGGATAGAACGTTACTCTGACGATGGCATGAGCATGGGCGGACAAGGTTACGATGCCAGCTCTCGGGGGGGGGGGGGGGGGGGGGGGGGGCTGGCCATCTATTCCTGCAAGCACTGAGGCCAACAACATGTGAGGATCCTATCACTTCACATAACCACAGCAATTCCTGCCACCGGACTTGTTCTGTTTTTTTGTGTGTTTTTACAGCACAGCACTTCAACTACCACAATTTATTTCATAAATCAATGATTTCTTGTTTGTGTTACATGTTTCTAGCAAAGAAAGTGATATTTACCTGTCTCAGTGTTTTAAACATTTTAACTGCCATTTCTTTCTTCTTTTTTTTTTTTTATTTTGTTGATCACTATACATATAGTTTGTTTTTGTTACTATACATATAATATATTTTTGTTAAAATTTTGCGTAATCTTCTCTTTCTCATTTGTTGAAAATCTTTGCATTTTATTGTATGCTAATTTCAAGTAATAATGGTTATATTCAATTACTTTGTTATTCCTCAAGCATCCAGAATATTTAATAACTTGTTTTGAAAGTCAAGGTAAAGAGTGGTAACATTCTCACTGCCGCCATGAAGGACCTTCGTTATTGATACGTTATTCCTAAAATGTAATAATGAGTTATAGTAGTATATTACAAGTGGAAGTCAATAAGTAAGTAACAAATGGCTGTAGAAAAATAACTAAATATGATAACAATTTGAAACCCGTTTATTTGTATACATACATTGTCCCTTTATTTCTTAACATAATTTCCACCAACATTGATACACTTATCCCATCATTTTATCAGTCCTCCCAAACCTGCTGCATAGAACTGCGGGTTCTGTTTTCTAAACCACGTTTTCACTTCACATTCAACTTCGGCGTCATTTGCGAAATCTCTCCCGCCAAGGTGGGTTTTTAGTGGACCAAAAAGGTGGAAATCGCTAGGGGCTAAGTCGGGGCTGTAAGGTGGACGTTACTCGCCTGTCACCTCTAATCATCTCCTCCACCCGCTGCACAGATGCATCTGTTGCAGTCTCAACAGGACGACCAGATCGGATTTCATCAATAATTGAGAAAATTTTTCTACCCAGCTATGCACCGCTTTACGGGACAAACATTTGTCAGCATAAACAGGAAGCATTTCCTTATGAATTTTCTTTCTTTGCAGGCAGTCCTTTTGCCCACAGAAATCACACAACAGCATGTTGCTCTTTGGTTGTACACTGCGAAAGTACTGCCGCCATTTTGTTTATGCGCTGCGCATGCGCATGAGACACCTAGCGCCACCTGACGAACGAGAATATAAAGTTTAATGTTGCTGTCACCTAATGACACCCGTAGAAAACACCAACTACATTTACCTGCCATCCCACATAACTGTGTGACTTACTTATTGACTCACCCTCGTAGATAGTGGTACACTACCGTCTGCTGAAATGATAAAAAGTATAGTAGAGTACAAGATTGGGATAATACTGCCCTCAGCTACTGTCCTTCGTTAGTCATATAACAATAGTCAAGGGTCCTTTTACATGCTTTAAGGGGCATTAGGTATATGGTGCTATACCCATATTTCTTATAGACCATTCATCACAGTGGGCCTTTGTAGCACACAGCGGGTCTCCATAGCACACCGGGTGTTTAAACAACAGATTAAAGGGAGGAGGGTCAACTTTATTACACCTAGTTTACCCCATCTGGTTAGGTCTCTCGCCACAGAAATGCCACCACCTCACAAATCATGAACTCCATTGCTCCGGCGATGACCTCCAGGGTCTCCAGAAAAACTGCACTTATCTGAATGATGCAGTCCAGAAATGAACTCGCCACCTTCAGTGCATGGCTTGACCACTTCGCACCAGACTCCCAGTATACAAGGTCTTGGGATAGCTTGGCACCCTCTGGTAGTAGAGAAATGACTATTAATGAAAACATACCATACTATGTAATGTTGACGTTCCAAGTAATCACTGGCACCTTGCCGTCGTGTCAGATGATGGTTACATTGTGCTTCACAAAAAAGGCACACAACCCATGACGGTAAGGCCAGGGATGGAGTTGTACCCTCTTCATAGCACAAAGCCTGGGATGAATTGTAGAGATCATGTATTGCGGAAAGCAACCATGCTAATCTTTACACCAAGGAATACTTTAAAATAATGCATTTATTGCTCATGCTTTGTTCATTTGTTCTATCAGGTGTTTAGCAATAACGGAGTCACCCTTTAGCAGTATTTCTATTTCATAGACAACATTTGTTGGTCTGTTAATAAGTTTGAACAGCTGCAGGCGATTTGGGTGCAGATCGCTTTGCATTGATTTTCACAATGGTACAGGCATCTGCCATTTAGAAGGCAATTGGCAAACTTCTGAATGTAAAATTGACCAGAAAACGACAAACAACCAATTAATGGTTTGGTTAATTGTGATGACTTGTAAGGGACATGCAACTAACTTTTAACAACCAACCTTTCTGTTTAATAGACTAAATGGTTTGGTCTGCAACCAGTCTTTCTGTTTAATAGACTAAATGTTATTTTCTGCAACCAGTCTTTCTGTTTAATAGACTAAATATTTTCCTCTGCAACCAGTCTTTCTGTATGACAATCTGTATTTTTATAGTCTATGTCAGTTTTGTCATGCCTGTACCATTTTACTTTCATTAATATTTGCTGAATTTGTTTGTCTTTTACATATTGAAAAAAAATATGTAAGTTTGATATCAACGTAATCAATGTTAATTATAATTTATGCTTATTTATAGTATAGTAAGTAAGGTGTGCTGGCAGGAACGTGTTGAGGCAGTAGTGTGCTGTTTACTGTGGGCAGGCACTGGCTAGCTTCATCAGTGTTCTCTTTCACATGTGCCAGTGCTTGCTGGCACACACATTTTTAGGCCTTAGTGCACATATTTTTATGAAAGATATATGCTGACACAATAGTTAAATGTAGACTCACAGTTATAATGCTTGAAGGCCGTAATGTAGAATTTTGGCTTACAGTATTTCACAGCTCAGAAAAAGCATTGTTCTTATATCATCACCTTAGTTATGCCTGTACATACTCTGTGGTGTACTTCTTCTTCTGTTCGCTTGAAATATGTCTATAACTGCAAGGTTGTCTCTTGTATGAATTTAACTGTCTTTTATAGTTTACTCAGTGGTCCATAGAGTTTATTCTGTGGTACTTAGGTGTGGAATACTTAATTTACTGTTTGCCCGTTTTTACACTTCTATATATATATAGTTAGTCATTCCAATCTCTTAGCCTTTTGTTTAGTGGTTCTTTACCATGTCTGTCTGTCTCTCTCTCGCTCTCTCTCTCTCTCTCCTTTTTTTCCTCCCTTCCTCTTTTTTCTTATTCTTTATTTATTTATTTTCTCATCTTGTTGGTTGGTCAGTCATATGCTTCTATATGCTGTCCTGAATGTATATCCCATCTACCCACTTGTTCTCACCTTGTATTTCAGCTGTATCAATTTTGTTTGCTTTATATGTTCCTAGTTTTGTATTTACTCCACCTGTCATACAGGTAAAGGGATCGACATAGATAGTATGGGGATACCCAATGTTTTTAACACGGATTCAAGTTAAGCTTGAGGATGAACCAGGTGTGTGTGTGTTTCAATGTTGATTCAAGTTAATCTTGAGGGTTAGAAGTGGACACTGTTTTGAGCAAGGTGTGTGTGTTTCAATGTGGATTCAAGTTAATCTTAAGGGTGAATCAGTTGTGTGTGTTTCAATATGGATTCAAGTTAACCTATAGGGTGAACCAGGTGTGTGTGTGTTTCATGTGGATTCAAGTTAATCTTGAGGGTGAATCAGGTGTGTGTGTTTCAATGTGGATTCAAGTTAATCTTGAGGGTTAGAAGTAGACAATTTTTAGCAAGGTGTTGTGTTTCAATGTGGATTCAATTTAATCCTGAGAGTAAGCCAGCCCATGCTTTCAGTATGAATGCAAGTTCATCATAGAGGGTTAGAAGTGGTCACAGTTTTAAGCTCAGCCCTGCTGGTTGTGAGGAATCACATGCAAGACCTCATCCATACATTCCAGCGTTAACCGTAGACATAATGTATATTTTGGTGTGCCTACCTCAGTCTTCCATTATTGTGGACATCTAGTCAAGAAGATTTCTTGTGGATCTCAAACCAGAATAGACATAGTACACATTGATTGGATTCAAGGATCATTGTCATCACACTGTGGGACTGTCCATTAGTGCTCCACTATCTTTCTTCAGATCACGATAGGAAAATTCAGCTCAGCGCATGAATTTCTATAGCTTATCAAGAAAGCTAATGTGCATATACCATAGTCCACCCATGCTGTAAACTTTCTGTTGTGGGTAAGTTGCCTAATTTTGAAAATTCATCCAGAGTTGTAGCCTTTGCTGCGGGCACTTTATTATAATCCAGATGTTGATGGATATATCTGGTTTAAAATGTGTTATTTTATGTTGACTGTAAGTCATAATCATCATGTGCCATGTCGATAAATGTGGGCAGTCAACGGATTGTCATCTCACATGATCACCTGTCTTGGATAGGATTGTGTTCTTGTTCCCATCATGCCATGTGGCCAGGACATCCAGGTACATATCTCTTTCACTTCTCCTTATTCTTTTCCTATAAAGTTTGCCAGTTGTCACTAAGTTTTCAAGTTTATTTCTCTTCGTAATGTGCCCAACAAATCTGGACTGCCTGCATTAAATTTCTTGAATCAATTTATGGTTTTTGTTTGTTTCTTGAAGAACTGTCTCATTTTTGTTTTGTTTTTCTTCTTCTTCCTCTTCGTTCATCCAGAGTTTTTCTTTTCGGATGTGACTGTGTTGTGCCTGTTTACAGCAAAGCTGCGTTCGTGCGCCGTTAGGCCGACACATCCAACTTCTGCGGGGTTTTGTTTTTTTATCAGCTCCTAATATTCTTTATTATATTCTGGCACTGGTAGCATATTATTGTTAGGCAAATTGTGTTGAACATTTTTTTAAAGTAATCCACTGTTGTTCTATTTGTATCTGTTGCACTTTTTATATCTATTGGTTAATGTTTATTCTGTAGTACTGTTGGCATCTGGCTTACTTGTCCATTTGTTGTTATACAGTACATCTTCGTAATGTTTTTTGTACTTTTTTTTTTCATAGACAGTTTATATTTTACGAGGGAAAGTCAATAAGTAAGTCACAAATGGCTGTAGAAAAATAATTAAATATGATAACAATTTGAAACCAGTTTATACGTTGCCTCTTTATTTCTCAACATAATTTCCACCAATATTGATGCACTTATCCCATCGTTTTATCAGTCCTCCAAAACGGCTGCATAGACCTGCGTGCTCTGTTTTCTAAACCACGTTTTCACTTCACATCCAACTTCGGCATCATTTGTGAAATGTCTCCCGCCATGGTGGGTTTTCAGTGGACCAAAAAAGTGGAAATCACTAGGGGCTAAGTCGGGGCTGCAAGGTGGATGTTCCAGAACTTCCCACCTTAGTTGGTTAATTTTCTCCTGAGTTAATCGAGCCGTATGTGGTCTGGCATTGTCATGAAGAAGCAACACTCCTCTAGTCAGCAGTCCTGGAAATTTCAATCGATCATGCATTATGCTGTATGCTGAACCATGTGAGCACCCTATTGCAGATGCTACAGAGTCTATTGTTACTCGCCTGTCACCTCTAATCATCTCCTCCACCCGCTGCACGGATGCTTCTGTTGCAATCTCAACAGGACGACCAGATCGGATTTCATCAACAATTTTAGAGCGTCCTTGAGAAAAATTTTCTACCCAGCTATGCACCGCTTTACGGGACAAACATTTGTCAGCATAAACAGGAAGCATTTCCTTATGAATGTCCTTTGCAGGCAGTCCTTTTGCCCACAAAAAAACGCACAACAGCACATTGCTCTTTGGTTGTACACTGTAAGTACAGTCGCCATTTTGTTTATATGCTGCGCATGAGACACCTAGCGCCACCTGATGAACGGGAATATAAAGTTTCATGTTGCTGTCACCTAATGACACCTATAGAAAACAACTACATTTACCTGCCATCCCACAGAACTGTGTGACTTACTGACTTGCCCTCGTATGTTAATGTTCTGAATTGTTTCCCAGTAAGCCACAATCAATTATTGTAATGCTTAGATAGAAACTGGTATTTGTAAGTCCATTCATTACCACCTCTCAGGGATTTACTTTGAAACTGACCTGGGTGCCCTATGTCAACCCAGAAGGAAATGTGACCTGGACATGTCCTGGCAAGTAAAGGCGGCCTATATTCAGGTGTGTGTGATCTAGAGACCTTCAATCGTAAAAAAGAGTGGGTTGAAGTTCCAGAAGACATGACAGACTGGCACAATGTAATAGTAGCACTGGGTCGTGAGTGCAGAGAATGGGCAGCGGGCCGCACTGAGTTTGAAGTGCAACAGCTGATCCAGAGCAACACACATCAAGGTGACATAGTCATCTACACCGATGGGTCAGTGGTGAGAAACATTGGTTGGGGTTTTATTGCAAAGGCTAATGGATGAGTTGAAAAAGGAGAGTCAGGCATATGAGACTACGACCTCCAGCATGAGAATGGAGGTGGAAACAGTAACAGCGGCATTCCGTTGACTAGAGGACACTACTGCAACACACATTGTATTCATTACGGATTCAAAGAGTATGCTTAGTAAGGTGGAGAAAGGAATGTTTCGTGTGGAATGGCTATCGTTGCTTCAATGGTCACAGATTGTGAGAATAGTATGGATATTTTGCCTTGCATGCAGGGGTGCTGGGGAATGAACAGGCTGATAGGCTGGCAGGAATGCACCTCTTGTTGGTAGATTGCCTTTGGACAAGGCGGAGGTGATCGTGCACTTGTGGGACCAAGTAGGCGGGGGAACAGATTGAGAATCCATATGTGGAAAGAATAAGATTGCGGGGGATTGGTAGGGGTTCTGGAAGAATCTCAGAGAACTGAGAGAGAAGACCAGGAGAACTTTTAATCAGATAGCGTTGGGAACAGTTAGTAGTATGACTCTTCGTTGGCTGTTGAATGAGGGGACGGAGTACATCTGGGAATGTCCTGAGTGCAGTGATGTTGGTTCTTAACTCAAAGGCGGCCTGTGAGATTTTGACCATATCACTTATCAAGTGTCGATCTGTCTCAGAATATAAGGGTTGCACCAGTAGCCCACACATCTCAAGGCTTGGAAGAGGGACCTTTACATTCATTAACACCTTTTTCAGTGATCATCATTAATTTGTCTTACTTTTTGTGCACTGCTAGTCATTTTGATATTATATCTTTCGGCATTACTTGACAGTTATTTTTACATCAATGGCTGACATTATCTGTTACAGAGCTATAGCTGTTGGCAGTAATTTACATTACTGTCTCTTGTACTCTTAATTTTGATATCAGTATATCATATTACTTTCCTGTGCTACACTTGTTGTTTTGATATTAGTTACCAGGTTATTTTAATTAATTTCACTGTGATGCATTAATTGATAATCAACAAGCAGATATCTTGCCTTGGGAATGTCCAATGTACTGTGATGTCAGTCGACATAACAGATATCTTGCCCCTAATAATACTGAGATGGATAGCCTATACTGTATGTTATTTCTGTCATTGAGCCATGGGGGGGCATGGTGATTAGTGTGAAGACAGTAGCCTGAGTTCAAGTGTCAAGACAGTAGCCCAGTTTTATCCCAGGCAGAGACAAGATTATTTTTTTCCGATCAGTATGGCTCTGTTATCAACCCAGCCACATAAAAATGGGCGACCAGGTAATGTAACACTTTCCTGAGAATTGTCTGGCAAGGATAGGCCATGAGGAATGGATCTGGCCACAACACCTAAAATATGTCAATGACTAACACTCACACCCCAATGCCAGTTTCTGCTTTGGAACTACTTTTTACCTTGATGACCCACTATTAGGTTATGGATTGATACGTCTTTTTTTTCTGTTATTGTTTTGATAATGTTTAAAGGGGGCTTAGCGAGAGGATCGGCTTCATTGCACCAGGTTTTATCCTATATGGCTTAGTCTCTTTCTGGGGAGGAGGGAGGGTGGCTGTCTAAAGCATCGCACAAAGCACGAACTCTATAGCTCCAGCGATGACCCCCAGAAGTCCCTGAGAAAATTGCACTCATGAACCAACTGATGGAGCCTGTAATCGAACCCTCAGCCTTCAGAGCACGAGGCAGTAACCACTTCACCACAGAGATCAAGGGAATATTTCGATATCAGTAGTTTATATTTCCTTCACATTGCTATGCTTGTTTGTTTTTTTTTTTTAAATGGTAATTCCCCGGTGGTAGCACAGTGGCCAGCTGGCTAGCCTAGTTGTCATGCGTTCCAACCATCTCCCAGGCAGGGATATTTGTTTTCCCATTAACCTGGGCTCCCATGTCGAGTCAGTCTAAACTTAATGCCAAAACATTTCTTGGGAAGTCAAGGCACTCAGGGCGGTATTAGCCAAGTCATACATCAAGTGCCGATTGGTCTTACAAATATTTGGCTGACACCCTGTACCCAATATGCTTCATGGCCTGAGAAGGGATCCATTACTAGCATATACACCCATCTACAGTCTGTTTATACTTCTTAGTTTTTTCTACAAGCAGTATGAAGATCCCCTGCCGGCTTGCTAGGCCAGTCACAGGTTTAGGACAAAAATGTGACCATAGGGAGTCCATCTCCTATGGCGAGCCATAGCCCCGTTAGCCCATGACCTCGCAGTCATGGTTTCCCAGTCTACACCACGTGAAGGTGGGGTTGACTTGTGTAGTCTGCGGGTCATCGGTAGGCTACTAATTTTCACACAACAAGCAATGATGTACAGGACAGAAGCAGAGGAAGAGGCCGACCACGTAAACGATGGAAAGCAGGAATAACAGGGTCCATGGGAATATTGATACATGAAGCCCATAAGCAGGTACTCTCCTGCTGTTTATATTTCACCACAACACCGCAAGGTACAAGGAACATGATGAGATGAGAGATGAGACACCCATCTATCTTCTCAAATAATATTTCATACACTGTGCCAGCTCAAGCTAAACCCAGCTAATAACTACAGGTAGAGCCAGTCCCATGACAGATACTACCATTGGGGTGTGATCAAACCTTCACACATTCTATGCCACAGCATGAGATGAGGTGGGCTGTTCCCTTCCTCGTCACTTTCCTTCCCCAGATGTTCTCAGAAAAGTGTTTGGTACCCAGGTTATGAGGCTGGGTCAACGCTAGAGTTGTACTGATCAGAAGAAAACTCATCCTGCCTCTGCTAGGGACTTGATACGAACCATGGTTTTGGCAGACAAGAACCCTAATGACAGTGCCACCATGGCTCCAATAAAAAGTCAAAGGCTCTATCTGTTTACGCACATTAATATGCTTGGGCTTATGGTGGTAGAGCCATAGTTTGTATAGACCAATCGCTGGCTGATGTAGTCAGTGTCCCACCAGCCGCCTTTGCTTTCCAAATATTTCCTGGTACCCATTTTAGGAGGGGCACCTGGCCAAGTGGCAAAGAATGCCGGGTTCTCCTTCAGAAGACCCAGGTTCAAATCCTCAGTAAGGTGTGGAATTTTTTTCTGTTGGGGGAAAAAAGATCCTAACCTGTGCAGTTCACTGCGACTGCACTAGCCAGGAGACCTTAATTCCTCAGTCTCAAGACCTCCCTGCCCTACACTGCAAGGTACTATATTGGGGTTAAAATGACAATATGACCCATTTTATTTAGACTGTGTCGACCTGGAAGTCGGGTCAGTTTTTAAATTCCGTCTCATGCAGATTTGTACCTACGGTCATCGAGCTGGAAACAGGCATCTGGCTACTATGCTACTGTGGCTCCCAGTTACAAACTGTAGTCAATAAAAGCCATACAAATTATAAAACATAATCTCTGAATATTTACCAAATTGATAGCAAACATTGTAATCATTGGAATTGACATGCCGTTGTCACTGGATTTATCCACCTAAACTGTGTATAACAAACACTGAAAATATCTATGGACATGATATAGTGGATTCCTTGTCAAAGCAACATGACCACAATTTTATGTAAAACAATTTATACCAGTTATTGCACTTTAGTTATTTAATTTTCAACTGGCTGAGCCATAGAAAAAATTGTCATTATCATGTGCTAATAACGCCAGACCGCACAAGCAATCAATGTCCTCCAGAACCATCTTTTTTCCTTGATAAGTTCGAGCACTGATCGTCTTCCGTGCCACTCTGCCAACCCAAGCAGCATTTTCTCTGTTGATCTCAATCTTCCCAGTTATCACAGTTCTCATGGTCTTCTTTTTTTCATATGACCAGAAATTGTAAAAATAGAATCAGGATTCCCATAAGAAAGAATTTAGAAGTTGCACTTTGGAGTATCAAATTATTTTTGTTGCAATGAACTGCTTTTTTCACAGGTTACCCAAACCCATTTTGTTGTGCTTGATTATTCTTTTGCCATTTATTTACTCAATTTGGGATTTTGAATGCGTTGCAGAGATTGCAAAGTTCAGTATGTGTCGCGACCAAATGTCAACAGTCATTTTTGCTTACAACTGATGTATGTACTTCATTGAGGTGCTGTTGAATCACATTTAGTCAAGCCCTCGACAGTGCTGATCTGACCATGTTAAACATTTGGGGTGTAAGTTTTAAAAGTACATATAATCACAGGAGCTGTAGTGGTGCGTAGCACACATGCCTGAATTTATATTGAGGCCAATTTGTTTAATTGACCTGGACTCTCAGGTTGACCCAGTCTAAAATGGGTATCTGGGTGTTCAGAAGTAAGGGTGGTCAGTTTGATATTGAACACATCACCTATCGAGTATCGATTGGTCTATACAATTATGGGGCTTACTTAATTATGGGGCTGGCACTATATGCCCATTTAGCCACAAAAATTTGCGTACTTGTAATTTTATTCAGAGGACTGAAGCTTTTATAAAGCATTTAAATCAGAAAAATATTTGCATATCATGATCATGTGTCCTGTTGAATGGTGTAGGTGTTCATTTATTTCCAGAGTCTCTGTCTTTTGTGTTATGCATCAATTCTATTGGTATTTCTCCATGCCACTGACTTTGGCCGTCCATCTTCATTTCTCTCTGTCTGCTTCTAGCTCTTCTACCATTGACCTTTCCAGGCATTATGATTTTGTACCATGCTTACTCATCTATTGACATGACTACAGAACATTGCCTCTTTCCTTTAGTTGTATATAATGTTATGTTTCTACTGTTTGCATATAGTATAAACAAATTAACACTTGTGGTGTGTATATATTGTGAACATGTTAGTCATTTCACATGAAAACAACAGGAAATAATGTTTTCTGTACATATTTTTGACTGTTTTTATTGGTCATTTATTAAAGCGTTATTCCTTACTCCCTCCCTCCCTCTTCTTTTATTTCAGAAGTAAGCTTTTGATCTATTTACAACATACCTGTCAAATTGTGCCAGATTTCAGTAGAACCGATGCCCATATAACATAAAGTTAAAACTCTGCTTGAATTAAGGTTTTCATTCTAGATTTTTCTGGCATGTCATGTGGCAATGCAAGTCATCATGTGCAACCATCTTGTTTCTTGTCTTCGTAATATGACCTCTTCCCGTGCCATTCCGTCCAGCATCTTCTTCTTGTCTCTAACACCCATAATCTTCCTGGTTATCACAGAGCTCTTCAGGCCCTCTCTTCTCATCACATGACCAAGATATTATGAATGTTTATGTATTGAGATCAGTTGCAAAGGTACCCATGTGCAATGAAGGTGATCCTTCCCAAACCTCAGACAAATAATGAGCATTTGTCTTTATGTGAGTAATAGTCTGTCTTGTGAACTTTATTCATGGAACCCTTTAATATGGTCATTTATTATGGTCATCTTACTCATATATGGCATTCTCAGTATTCTACAAAAAAGGAGTACATGTCAGCAGCCGGCAGTTACTTTAAAAACCATTCTTTCCATACCCAGTATGTATTTTGTGTCTGCTGTTGCTTATGTGTGTTTAAAGTAGCATTATTATAAAAAGCAGGGCAGGTACTTTTACAATGTTTGTGTGATGAATATAGTTATTTTAATCTTTTACATGCAAATAATTAACCCTTATCCTTCAGAATGTTGCATTTTATGGCTGATTTATTGTTTACGTGTTGAAAGAAAACTGGGTTCAAATGATAACTTCGTAAGCTGGCTGGATAAACCACTCTAGATAAGTTGTTTTATTGACTTCTAGGGTTTGCCATAAATTTTCATTTCTGTGTATTAGATAAGTTTGCAGCAATCCACTTTATGAGTTGAAATAACCTGCTCCATGTCTACCTTTTCATGCTTTTTTTTTTTTTTAATTTTAATGAAAACTTCAAATTATAGATGAGTCAGGAGAGAATACACCATTGTAGCTAGGCCTTTTTTTTTAAATTTCCACCATGACCTTAAGGGTTGGTATTTTTTTTAAATTATTACCAGAAAGGGAAGTTGTATTTTGTTTATAGTTGTACCTCAAGGGAGTTGTTTTTTTTTTTTTATTTTACCTCAAGGAGAATGTTTGTTTTTTTTAAATTTAATTACCTCAAAGGGATTGTATGTTGTTGTTTTTTTTTTAACCTCAAATGGAATATTTTATTCTTTTTTTTTGGTAAAGTAACCTCAAGGGCAAGGTTTTTATTTTCCAGTGACCTCAAAGGAAATGTTTCACTTTTCCGTGACCTCAGGAAAAAGGGTTTGTTCCCTCCAGTGACATCGAGGGTAAGGTTTCATTTTTCATTGGCCTTAAGGGGTAGTAGTTTGTTAGGACCTGAACCCTATTCTGTGATATTTCCATGTGTTGAGTAATGTAGGTTGGAATAGTCATGTTATGAGATTGGGTAACTAGTTCCTTCTCCACTTTGTTCATGTTTTAGAAAATTGTGTTCATAGTATCGGTGGAGCCAAGAGACAACAGTCTTCTAGATCAGTTGGAACATGCATTTTTTTTTAGTTGGTTCAGGAAAAAAGTCTGGTAATGTGACTCATGTCGAAGCATTGATGCAGGCAGGTTTCAGACACACAACTGAGGGCACACAAATTTAAGTCCATGACCAGTAATGTTAATTTAGCAAGCAGTAAAGAGGAGTAATAACTACAGAAGAGCAACACTACCTAGGTCAGACAGCCACAAATTATCAAGTCCCTTTACTAGCTGTGTTCATCAATTGAAAGGACAACCAAGGACAGAAGCTGTTGGAGAGCGACTGCTGCTGCTCTGTAGTTCATGGGAAACACCAGTGATAATGACGTCTTGTAGAATTACCTGAGGGATCATGGAGCAGTTCTAATCTAGGGAGAACACCAGTGATAATGGCGTCTTGTAGTATTACCTGAGGGATCATAGAGCAGTTCTAAATCCAGGGGAAACACCAGTGATAATGTTGTCTTGTAGTATTACCTGAGGGATCATAGAGCAGTTCTAATCCAGGGGAAACACCAGTGATAATGTTGTCTTGTAGTATTACCTGAGGGATCATAGAGCAGTTCTAAATCCAGGGGAAACACCAGTGATAATGTTGTCTTGTAGTATTACCTGAGGGATCATAGAGCAGTTCTAATCCAGGGGAAACACCAGTGATAATGTTGTCTTGTAGTATTACCTGAGGGATCATAGAGCAGTTCTAATCCAGGGGAAACACCAGTGATAATGTTGTCTTGTAGTATTACCTGAGGGATCATGGAGCAGTTCTAATCCAGGGGAAACACCAGTGATAATGTTGTCTTGTGGTATTACCTGAGGGATCATAGAGCAGTTCTAATCCAGGGAGAACACCAGTGATAATGGTGTCTTGTAGTATTACCTACGGGGTCAGGAATGCAAGTCTTGCACATCATGGACATGAGTTCTGACACATGGCAAGGCAGTGAAGTCAGAGATACAAGAACAAAGGATAGAACTGCAAGAAGTTGGTTCAGTGGTGAATCCTCTGGAAGCCTGGGCATGAATTTTTAAGGCCAATGCGTTGGATTACAGGTCGTTTCAGCCAACCAAGAATGGAGACTCCTCCCGAACCGGAACTACATAAAGTACCATTTCCACAGGGACTATTTTGCAGGACTGTCCCTCCCCTCTCCAAGCGCATTACCAGAACTTCTCATCTGTGGAGAGGCATGATAGGATGTAACCAGTTCAGCATTCAGCACAGCAGATAGGGACTGGCTGTGGTTGGTTAACCTTAGGTTTGTTCAGCACAGCAGATAGGGACTGGCTGGGGTTTGTTAACCTTAGGTTTGTTCAGCACAGCAGATAGGGACTGGCTGGGGTTAGTTAGTGTATGATAATGTGAAGTCTCCAACCTAGTGAACAGAGGTAAACAACTGCAAAAGAGCTTTATCCCTCAATCTAGAATTATCCTCACTGCAAACACCAGCCATGATTCAGTAAGGTGTCAATTGTAGATCACATGTATAAGGAGGAGTTGAATGAATCAAATGTGTTGCCTGGACTAAGTTGAGTTTGTTTTTGTAGTCTACCCTGGATGGAATCGATCCAACTGATTCTGGGCTTGCCTCTAACTCTATTACCTGACCTTCTTGGATTGTAGGCATAAAGCAGTAGCTAAGTGGACTTCACCCTAAGATGTCTAAATCACTTTGGCTATATTTTTTTATACACGGAAGCACTTAGGGAATACATTGTTATATTTTTTATTCCTAAAATATGGTTGGTTCTCAAGCTGTGTGGTTAATATTAACTAGTTCTTTAGCAGTTTCTGCTGTGGTGATGTGAAGTGTAAAGCCTTCACATATTCTTTTTATTTTGCGCTAGCTCTCTCTGAACTCAAGCATAGTCCATACACACTACTTCTAGTAGTGCTGACTGAATTGTGCGTGTGAATTAGCTTTCCATTTTAACAGTGTCCCTCATCATTGGTGAACCCACTCTGACTTCAAAGGTTCTTGTAATTTACATCCCCAAGTCAAGGGTGATAGCTCAACATTTTAGTCAGCAGTGCAGTGTAAGGATTGAACTCCTCAGCATCAGCACACTGGATGTTTAAGAACATGCGTTCTTACCCATTCGTCCATGCTGACCTATGACCTATCCTTCCTCATCCCCTTTCTTTCCCAGGCAATTCCCAAAATGGTCTGGCCTACCCTTTTTTAATCAGATTGGATTGTCCCTAGAGCTGTATTGGTCAGGCAAGATAGTCCTGCCTCTGCCGAGGATTGAACCCGGACCATTGTCTTAGCAGGCTAGTACACTAACCATTATACCATTGTAGCCTGGTAATTTAAACATTTACAAAATAGCCACTTTTACTTTGTTCAGCTAACTTTGATGTATCAGTGACAGGATGTGTGCTTGGGTATGCAAGTTTCCAATAAATATGCTTTAAATATTTTAAAGTATGTTCCATTTGTTTTAGCCTTGTTAAGTAACGCTTAATTCTGCTACACAATTTCTAAATGTACTTCTTCCCTCATGAGATGTGTATACATGTTAACATTGTTGCTCCCTTTTGACCTGTGTTATCCCATCTTAGTATGTTGTTGAAAACATTACCGAGATGCCAATTTGTGGTTGCTTAATAAATTCTGTCTGATGGTGCCATGCATCTACATTAGTTGACTCATGCGTTGTATTTGTTCAAATAATAGAATTAAGCTGGTTGTTGTACCGTGTTTTTGTTGTATTGACTTACCACAGCTCCTTCATCTATATCTTACTGGGGGTTATTAAGGAAAGCAAAGAACAGTAATACTGTAACCTACCATGTATGGTATAAGAGGTGACACAGGATGGTTGGTGTGGGCTGGCTATCCCATCCCATAGAAAACTTTAGTTGCAAAATCCAAGCATCCATACATAAGAAAACAAAACTGATACATGAAGATTTGGGGGCGGGAATGAATAATGATTGAAGGACATGCAGGGAACTGCAAGTTGGCAAAAGATGGAGTAGCTTGCCATGAGTTGGTTGACGGTCTGAGCTCCAGTTGGGAATACAGGGCAGGGGAAGGCAGCTCCTTGTTAATGGATGCACTGGAGGAGAAATATGCAAGAGGAAGACAATGCACTGGAGGAGAAATATGCAAGAGGGAGACAATGTTACAGGTGGGTGGACAACATCAAGAGATGGATGCGAGGAAGCTTTTATGAATCCATCATGAAGATGCAGGACAGGGGATGTTGGAGACTCATTACACCAGCCCTTCAGTGCAGAAATTGCACTTTATTCATCAATTTACTGACATATATTTAATATACAATCATGCATGTAACAAGCTAACTGCTGAACATAAACTTGCCAAGAGATCACAGCAGCAGAAATACTGGTGTTAACTGCAATGTCCTGTAAAAAGGATATGCAAAAAGCACAAATGTAACATGCTGAATATAGAACAGTACTGACAATACACTATCCAGTGCCGTCCACCGGGCGCTGAAACGCAAATTATTCCTCCCCACGACGCTTGACGGCAGAAGTGGAAGATAATGATGATGACTGACAATACTTTGGACAGTCAAAATGTCTTGAAAGAGGTTAAGACAAAGAGGACTCACAAACTTTAGAACACAAAGACAACATATCACAGACTTCAGAACATGACAAAAACTTATTACAAACTTCAGAAAACAAAGACAACTTATCACAAACTTCAGAGCGCAGCAACTTATAAACTTCAGAACACAAAGACAACTTATCATACACTTCAGAATACAAAGACAACTTATCACAAACTTCAGAATACAAAGACAACTTATCACAAACTTCAGAATACAGCAACTTATAAACTTCAGAACACAAAGACAACTTATCATACACTTCAGAAAATAAGGACAACTTATCACAAACTTCAGAATACAGCAACTTATAAACTTCAGAACACAAAGACAACTTATCATACACTTCAGAAAATAAGGACAACTTATCACAAACTTCAGAACGCAGCAGCTTATAAACTTCAGAACACAAAGACAACTTATCACAAACTTCAGAACACAAAGACAACTTATCACAAACTTCAGAACACAAAGACAACTTATCACAAACTTCAGAATACAAAGACAACTTGTCACAAACTTCAGAATACAAAGACAACTTATCACAAACTTCAGAACACAAAGACAACTTATCACAAACTTCAGAATACAAAGACAACTTATCACAAACTTCAGAACACAAAGACAACTTATCACAAAGTTCAGAACACAAAGACAACTTATCACAAAGTTCAGAACACAAAGACAACTTATGACTGTTCAGGAAAAAGAAAGTGGAAATGTTTGGAAATATGCGAAGAGAAAAACTAGAGCATATTGCAACAACTGGAAAGTCACCAAGAAGAAGATGACACCAAAATATGACAACAAGAAAAGGAAAAATGCTTAACGAAGTTCATAAATATAAATACCAGGGGAAATGTTTTCAGCAGATGGAAGATGCATAACAGAGATTAAGAGCAGAATAAGTCAAGCGTACCATGGCAGAAAATTAACAGTATCTTTCGAAATAAATTTCACAAATGTAAGAAAGTGCTGAAATGTTATACAGAACCTGTTTTGCTGCATGGCAGCAAAGCCACACTATTGCTATCTACAGCTCGCATCATAAACTGCCATTTAAAACTGTCATTTACTGCCAGTATAGTACCTTGCGGTGTATGGCAGAGGGGTCTTTGAGCCTGAGGAATTAAGGCCGCCTGGCTAGTGCAGTCGCTGCAAACTGCAGGTTAGGATTTTCTTTTTGCCCCCGACAGAAAAAATCTTACATCTTACCAAGGGATCGAACCTGGGTCTCCTGAAGGAGAGTCCGGCATTCTAACCACTCAGCCTCCCGCTCCTCATCATGAACATATTATTAATCTCTTTTTCTAGCTCTCCCTCTTTTTCGTTTGTCCTGCGGGTTTCAATGAAAAGATGTTCTAGTTATAATTTACTATTATACTATGTGTGTCCTGTCCCGAGTTTTTAATAGCAAGCAACAAAACAAAAAGTAATGGATTCTTTTAAGGCACTATGGGCATATAGTGCAAATGAAAACAAAAACTGTCATATCAACCACAATGAAAAAATTCCCACAAAACAAATATTTAGTTAATAGTGTTATTGTAATATCTGCATTATGCTGAGGATTACCACTGCCATTGACAGCATTCATACTGATGTCTGAGAATACAGGTAAATAGAGAAATAGTCTATACGCACTGTTTTGCACTCATGTTTAATTTATAAATTGTGAACACTAAACTCAATAGATGTAAAATATAACAATTACTTATAAACTACATTTATTAACGAGAACAAGAGTGTTGAGGTGCTACATGGAACCTGTACTTTTGTATGGATGTGATGCGTGGAAAAATGAGCAGACGAGCTGAAAGACATCTGATGGCTGTGGAAATGTGGTTTCTGGAGAAAATACAAAGAATACCATGGACAGGCAGAAAAACCAATGACCAAATCCTACAAGAAACAAATGAACATTGTAAACTGATTAGAGAAATTAGATGTAGACAGTCAAAAATGTGTTGGTCACGTTAACAGAAGAAATAAATTGGAGAACTTTGTGATAACTGGCAAGATCGAGGGGAAGAGAACAAGGGGAAGGCAAAGAAGTAAATATCTGGATGGCTTGGCCATGTGGTATGGTCGAAGACAAGAACACAGAGCTGATCCACGACTCTGGTGATCAAGTGTGATGGCGAAGCATGACCGCCCATGCTTATCGGCATGGCACAAGCTGACTGAACATTTATTAATTTATGGTTGTGCAGAATAGAAAGACCAGTCTCCGTGGCTAAAGGCTTGCGAACACGGTTCGTGAGCTGGGTACCAGGCGTTTGAAGCTCAGCTGCGACCGATTTGTGCAGCAGACCGTGTCGCGTTGTGTTATAACGTGATATGGTAGCCGGTCATTCAGAAAGCAATGGCAAACTACTGAATGTAACAATTGCCTAGAACATCAACAGCAGATGAAAAATGCTGGTGTTGACTGCAACGTCCCATAAGGGATAAATTGGCTAGCTCTGCAAAACTTGGTGGAGTATTGATGCATGATAAGGCAGACGTGGTTGCGGCCTTGTGGGAGCACGTGTACACCTCGGAGGAGCAAATGGATCACCATGGTCTAGCAAGAATGTGGCAGTGTGGAGTGACGAGGGGATCTGGCCGATGCTCGACGCTTAGAGGAAAGGCGAGACGCACATATGATCAGATTACTACTGGTACTATTGGGGTTGGAACTTTTCACTGGCTTCTGAGGATAGGGACGGAGCGCTTATGGGAATGCCGCAAATGCTGTGATGTCGGTTCCTAAATCAATCAATCAATCAATCAATTTCAACAAAAAGTTCACTGACAAAGAAATAAAAACTTAAGCCCACAGTAACATAAACTGTGCATGTTTTAAACTGTAAACAACAGGCTTAGACATATGAGGTAGTGGTTTAAATATTACAGGCATTTTTGAAGGAACTGGAACAGTGTAATGTATGATTATTCATCATAGCATGCAGGATGGGAAATCCCATTATCCAGATTTAAAATGGAGGTCCTGACCTAGAAAGACGTGTGTAAAAAAAAAATACAACAGGAACGGACATGTTGATTAAATATTTGTGAAAGTATTCAAGTGATGTTCAAAAAACTGAAACAGTGAAATGTGTACTTCATCGTTAGATAGACAGAAACTTGACGATTATTGATAGAGCTATGGAAATATTAGGAAACTTCAATCAACAAATACTCCACGTAAGGAATATCCTGACCTTAATACATATATGGACATTTCGCGAATTCTTGCGAGGTGAACACATGAACAATACGAAATAAAACAGCGTAATTGCTTAGACAGGCTAGCCATAAAGATAAACATTCTGTGATTATTAATAACTTTTAGAGTGTGAAATAGCAAAGTGAAGGACTCGTTTGAAATATAAATGTGTCATTAGGAAATAGAGACTTTGTAGAATTGAAACTTATACATTTAGCTCTATACTTTTCAAGTGTGTAGTTACCTAGTGGATGTCAATAAACAAACTATTAGAGATAATATAGTGTGTGATCTATTACTTTATAACTTGTGTCTAGATTATTCAATATGTGATTAACACTATAAAAGTTCTATAAGTTAGAACATTATTATTGTTAAAGCTAAACATTATTTTACAAACTTTGAGTACTGCACTGAAGTATTGCATACAGCCTGATTGCCTGCCAAACAAAAAAGTGGTCATACCCAGAGATTCAAGGCAGAAAATTTGAACTAGGGGTATGCCACAATTTTGCTTTTAAAATGGTTAAAATTGTAGCAGATCTATTGTATTACATATCAAATTAAAGAGGATTGCACAAGGAATATGACAGTGTTAATAATAAATTGATAGGTTACAAATATTATGACAATAATGAGAGTTTTAGTAATAACAATTGAAATTAAAGTGTTAAAAATTATGAAAAAAATTCACTTACCAAGGCGTTATTTTATATCCGAAGCCGTTAATCCAGTTAAATTTAGTGAATTAAATTACACACACCAGTTGGGTTCAAGAATATCACAAGAACTGCTCCATAACACGAATAAAACGGAATGAAATCATAACATTATGAAGTACATCATTTTCACACAAAATGGAAAAGCCATCATAGTCTTAGTAAATTTCACTGTTAGATTTTGTTTCTACATTATGACCGTCTTCTAAATAAATATCTGACTAATGCACAGGTTCGTTTTAAAATCTTTCACAAAGTACTTTACAGCACAATAACTATAATATAAAACTGTTTAAAACGGTAATTTTATTAAAATATATGATGTCAAGAACCAGAAGATATGGTCACTTCGAATTTCAAAATATCACCAAACAATATCCTAATGTTTACACGTACCATGCCGGTTCTTTGCACACGGAAACACACGGAAGGAGAGTAAATCTTGCGCTGCAGAGTTTAATTAAGTGAGATACTAAAAATTGTGGACTGGAAAGGAAAAATGGATACATTAAACCACTATACATAAGAGTGACTATAAAGTGGCATTTGGGTGTAAAATTTGGGTTACTTGGGCTATCAAGTGGCACCTGGCAGGCAATCAGCTAAGATGGATAATATAATATTATTTGATTGATTATTTTATTATTTCATTGTTTATATATAATGAATTATTTATAGATAGTATTAGATAAATAAGAATAAGAATATCAACATAAGAACAACACAATCTATATCTATAAAACAGAGTGTATGTTTGTGTGTGGGGATTTTTGTATTGGATGCGTTCGATAACGGTACATCCGATTGAGATGAAATTTTCTACACGTCTTCCTTTCATTCATTGGCAACCGACTATAATAATTTCTTAATGTAAAATCTTCGACTTATTTAATAACATTTACTTTTCCATATTCATTATATAATGTCTATATAGCAGGGGGACTTCACTCTAGAAAAGTTATTTCAAGGGGCATAACTTTTAATAACATTTCTATTTACTTTATAGTCATATTGTTGGACTTACTTGCACTATTGTTAAAATCTTTGTCTATAGTTATTTTTAGGCATATGAGTTATAATAAATAATGATATAATCTTTAAGGCATTGTCAAAGCTTTCATAAAAATAATGCATAATGCATAACATTGTAACCCATCTTTTTCTACAGTTTTCATTGAATGGTGTGTGGAAGGACATTCTTTTAAGTTACTGTGCGCCAGGAGCTAAGATCAGACGCATTTGCTGCATCCCCCACAGTAGTGCGCCTGGTCTGGTCAGGGGCCGGGTGATCCAAAAAGGAAAAAAATACCTCACATAAGCATCACTTTAAATGTGGGCCCGGTGGACCACTGTGGGCAATAGCTCACAGTGGGACTAAGGGTCCACGCCAAAAACAGGGGAGGCGGGGAACCAGCTAGTCTGGGATGACCGCCAAACCCAAAAAAAAAAAAACAGATAGATAGATAGTCGGGAACGGGAGAGCTTATATGACTACGTATATGAATTAAATTAGATGCTCCCCACCAGGGACTGGGTGAAGCCGGGCCAGGACAGACAGACAGACAGACAGACAGACAAACAGATAGTCGGGAACGGGAGAGCTTATATGACTACGTATATGAATTAAATTAGATGCTCCCCACCAGGGACTGGGTGAAGCCGGGCCGGGACAGACAGACAGACAGATAGACAGACAAACAGATAGTCGGGAACGGGAGAGCTTATATGACTACGTATATGAATTAAATGAGATGCTCCCCACCAGGGACTGGGTGAAGCCGGGCCGGGTCAGCCAGACAGACAGACAAACAAGCAGACAGACAGACTGATAGATAGATAGATCCCCTCCAGGGCCTGGGCGAAGCCGGGCCGGGTCAGCTAGTGGTTTATAACTAAGACATGATCGAGGTTGTCATAGCTTTGAGTAGAACTGGTTTGCTCAAATCAGCAAAGAAACTGCAATCAGGCCTAGAAAATGTGATGGTCCTAACCTAGTGGTTCTCAACCAGTGAGGGAATTTTAGGGTTTCCAGAGGGGAATTCAGATTATTTCAAGATTGCTTTAATACAAGAAATGATTACTTGATATTGTTTTTCCCTCCATACTTTACAGTTCTGTACTTCTCGCCCTTCTGAAATTCGTTTTATAAAGTAAGTAGACCCGAAAATCATGGTTTTATGTAGACGTCTAGACTTGTTCTAGTTTGTGTTATTAAATTTAGCTTCCATTTTTATGTATACTGTGTAGGGGCAGGGGGAATTTATAGGGAGGAAATAAGAAAGGGAGGGAATAACATTCTGAACATATGGTGAAGGGGTGCATGAGCCAAAAAAGGTTGAGAACCACTGTCCTAACCTAATACTTCACAGACAGGTTCCTGCTACAGGACCTTTTCTGTTTTTAACATGACAATAAATGAAGAACGTCACACGACTGGGTCTTTTGTGTGGGTTGTGAATAGAGTGCCGTTCTCCAACAGACAAATCTCTTCTCTTGGGGAAGACCTTGTGCAGTTGGTACCTGAATACATTTATCAGCGTAATTCTCTATCTGCATGTCTTGTTTTTCTGTATCACTTTGTCTCTTATTATATATATCCACATAGATCATTTTCACCAGTGCTGCCTACTAATATACTTTCAAACTTGGACATGAATTTATTCAAATGCAAATGTACAAGGGGGAATATACTCATGTCAGTTAATGTTAGCAGAGCGTTGAACATCGGGATTACCGGAGGCAGACAGGGTGACAGATTCAGTCAGGGTGACAAGATGGTCATTGACAACAGCATCTAGGTTTGTGGCCTCGAGGCTCATCCCTGAATCAATACGACTTACTGCCACTGAGGCTGATGTAGACGCTGCCCCTGCTGAGTGCACTAGATATGTCTCTGATGCTGATGTCACATGTGCACTTGGGTTGGCAGATGTGGTTGGGGCAGCTGCTGATACAGCAGCCTGGGTTGGCAATGAAGCAAAAGGATGGTTGGAATCTATAGTGGTGATGCTAGTAGAAGGTACATATCCCTTGTCCAGGGCTGAACTTGTGTTGGAAGCTGTACCTAATGAACTAGTAATAGTGACATTTGATGACATGACTGGAGTGGACATGTTAGTTCTGGCAAAACTGTTATTTGTGGAATTAAAAGATGATGTGGAAATTATTTTCTGTTGTGCTGAAACAGCAGGTGCATCATCCACTAAAATTCCACTTTCAGTGTAGCCTTTGGCAGTTGTGAACTGTCCTGATCGGTTTTCCGCAAAGCTAAAGGATGATCCCTGCGGAGCAGTTGTAGAAGTGCTTGTCTGTAGACCAGACATTTCAGACACTCTCGGCTCAGCTGCTGAAATCTGTGTTGTGGTGTTCGGCTGGGGTGCCATTTTTCTAGCTGCAGACATGGATGTCATAAAAGAAGGGCCTTTGTTCAGTAGCGGACTGTGAGAGAATGAAGTAGTGCCCCTGCCAAATCTAGGAGTTGATGCAGAGTTAGCTTGAGGGCTGGATGTCAACGAGCCTCCAGCGGGTACGTTTTTAGGGCTGTCAGATCCAAAGTTGAGAAGCCTTGGTCTGGTAGGAGTACTTGATGGAGAACCTTTGGTTTTACGGGCCTCACGCTCAGCTGCTCTCTGCAGCTGCTGCTTATGTAATGATTTCATAATGTTGTCCATTCTGGCAACCCTTTTCTCAGTTTTTGGTGTACGACCCACACCTCCTGAAATGTGAAAATAATATTGTAAATTGCAATAAAATTTATGAATTTTAACCCAAAATAAATTATGTTCACTGATAAATCTACATGTCAATTAATACATATTTAACAATGAAGAAATTAAAAATGTCACGAAATTTGAATATCTTGGCTCCATATTCAACAACATGGGGGATGTCCACAATACGTCAAACACAGACTGGCCACAGCAATAAAGAGATTAAACAAAGTGTTAAGAGACTACGGCACAACAACGTCAAACACATTAAAGTAACACTTTTGAGAACATGCATCCTTCTTGTGGCTGCAATTGGGTGTAAGTCATGGACAATTTTACAACAACTACAGATGAAAATTGAGGCTTTTGAAATGAAATGTTATAGAAAAGTTCTGAGAATAACATGAACCAAGAAGAAAATTACATTCTACCAGATCTGAACAATGAACTAAATTGGCAGATAAAAAGCATCATGACTCAGAAACTGAAATATCTTGGTCATGTTAAATATCCCAGTGGTTTGAAAACAATAGTTATGGAAGGCATAGTTCCTGGATAAAAGAAGCAGGGGTTGATCAGCATGAAGATGGACACAGGACATTGCAGGCACTTTGGTAATGTAAATGTGAGAGGCAGGAGGACTAACCAGGGATTGAGAATCTTCTCAGCGGAGCATGATGAGAGAGTTGCTGTAAAAAAGATCTGCTATATGACAATGACAGCCCCACAGATAAAGATATTAAGAATTCTTCTTCTTCTTTGTCATTTGTTTGAAAGTTTTTTTTTCGACATAATTTTGTTGTGTCTGTTTACAGCAGAGCTGCGATATTTGCGCCTTTCGGCTGACATATCTTACTTCTTTGGACATTTGTTGACGAGGTTAACCTTCCCAGGTGTTCTGTAGGGTGTTCCATGCCTCTCAGTGTTGTGGTGTCATCTTCATCCCTGCATCTACAGGAGGTGCCCTAGAGCTGGCCCATCTTGAACAGCTAAAATGCATGTTGGTTTGCTCTCTAGGGAAGGCATGGGAAGACCAAGGGCATTCCCTGCCATCCAAGGAGGATTCCATAATTGCAGAGCCAACACATATAGCTCTGGTACTGGGTTCACCTAAGGAATCATTACATCCTGCACATGGCTGCTTAGCCTCACTTCCATATATTGGGCCTTCTGTTCACTACAGGCTCCTCCTCAGTAGACCAGAAGAACTCAAGCCTGCAGATATTGGCCTTTGGTCTCCACGCAATGAGCTTTTAATTCAAACTTTCCATGTAATCGATTCTCTAGCCAAGCAATATTCCATCTGGTAGCCACTGGGACGCTTTTGCTTTCCATAAAGATGCCCACACAATGAACTTTCGATTAAGACTTTCCACGTAAAAGATTTGCTAGCCAAGCAATATTCTACAGGGTGTATTTTTAATGACTGTGCAGAGTTTGAAAATATTGATGGTCCAAGTTTTGTATTCACCCTCTAAAGTTCATGCAACATAATAGGTAAATACAAAACTTGGACCGGCAATATTTTCAAACACTGCACAGTCATTAAAAATACACTCTGTATTTCACAACCACTGGGACTCTCTTGCCAGCTATATACTGCGGCATGAAGTGAGGCAGGCCAGAGACATTCGGGTTCTTCTATTTTGAGAACCATGCACAAGAAGCATAGTTTTCACTCATAGTACCGATTCCCTGTTTGTTAGACGACATGTAGTAGACTCTTGAACCGAAGAGGAAGATCACAATGTAGATGGATTCAGGATGTGATGGATAATTTACACATGACAGCAACACAGGCGAGATATTTGAATTATGACAGAAACAAATTTCAAAGTTCTACACAAGACAAGCCTCTGACAAATATAAGTCACCATTACCCTTGCCCAGCTGGTGTAGGCATTCATGACTCTCCACAGATCTCTGTCCTTGGTGTTCTGGATCAACTCTGCTGATGATATTCCTCCATGCCACCGTCTCAGTCTATCCAACATCATTTCTCTCTGACTCTGCCTCTTCTCTCAATAGTCTTTCCAGTTGTCACAATGCTTTCCAATGCCTCTCTTCTCATTATATGCCCAAATAACACTAATTGTTTCTGCCTTATAGTTGTATATAATGTTCTACTTTCAATAGTCTTTTCCTGCCTATCATATCAAGTTAAGTCATATTTACCTGGTGCTCTTTTGGGGATCAGCTTGGCATTCACATCAACATATGGTTCATCAAAGTCGAAAGCACTGACCTCAGGTGTTCTTCATAGCATACAGATATAGTGCATGGTTAGCATGACGTAATCAAACAGAATAAGATGGCTACAAACACAGATTTACCAACAAGCACCACTACTCAACAATCTAAAGATCAATGTGAAATAAGTTTTAAAAGTTAGTAACATGTTCTTTACAGGATGTTGCAGTCAACCCCAGAATTTTTTGGCTGTTGGTGATTTCTTGGCAAGTTTACATTTAGTAGTTTGCTATTGCTTTCTGAACAACCAACACTCATACCATTGTATGAAAACTAACGCAAGGCGGTCAGTTGCCAAATCTCCAGCAACTGTGTTTTGACCGCGGTATGCAGGATTATGAATTGCACCCGCAACCCCACTAGCCACAGAGCTGACTATGTGAAGTAACACATTTGATAAAATGTGGCCAAGAGCACCACAATAAATTCCAGCATGCAAAAGCCAAATTTCAAAGGGCCAAGCTGCAGGCTAGACGGAAAAGCTGGCAGGAGAAAACAGAGTCTCTGAACTTTGAAAGAGACACAAGGAAATTGTGGAAGCTAATAAAACAGCTTAATGACGAGGGCACAGGGAGAAACTCAAAAATTGCACTACATAAAGATGGAAAAATCTTAACAAGAAAGCAAGCAGCTGACCATTTTGCGGACTCGTTCGCACAAGATAGCAATATCAAAATTAGTCCAGAGAAACAACAAGAGATTCGAGAGAAACGACAACATACAGGACAGAAGGAAATAGTACATGAGGTTCTGGAGGCACCCATCACAATCAGCGAACTGGAGCTAGCCATATCAAAACTGAAAATGAGAAAGTCACCAGGAGCTGATGGTATCTCCAATGAAATGATCAGGAACCTAGGAACAGAGGCTAAAACAAAGCTGTTGCAGATCTTCAATAACAGCTGGACCTTAGGCAGTGTTCCACAAGCCTGGAGAGAAGCAATCATGATACCCCTCCTAAAATCAGGGAAAGATGGTTCCATTGCCTCTAGCTACAGACCAATTAGCCTCACCAGCTGTCTCTGCAAAACACTGGAGCGCATCATCAATCACAGACTGCAGTGGTACATTGAAAGTAAAAACATCCTTGTGCCACAGCAGGCTGGCTTTAGGCAGTGCTACTCTACGGAAGATCAGACAACCTACCTCTCTCAAGAAATTGAGGATGCATTCCAAGAGAAGAAGCTGGTGCTTGCGGCATGGATAGATCTGAAGAAAGCCTTTGACAAAGTCTGGAAAGAAGGTCTGATGAAGAAACTGAGAAACTGCAAAGTCAATGGAAGAATGTACAAATGGGTGAAAGCATACTTGCACAACAGAAGAGCCCGAGTACAGATAGACGGACTCAAGAGCAAGAAAGTACTACTGCGTCACGGTGTCCCCCAGGGCGGAGTCTTGTCCCCCACACTTTTTCTAATCTTCATCAATGATCTTGTTGCTCACCTACCGCATGGAATTAAAGCGGCAATGTACGCCGATGACCTGGTTCTATGGAGCACAAATGAATATGCATCAGTGGCCACCAGATTGCTACAAAGAGCTGTAGATACATTTGCTGTATGGGCAAATAGATGGTGTGTCAGCATAAACACTGACAAGTGCAGCACAACCCTATTTACCCTCTCTCCAAAACAAAAGGCAGGGATCATCCAGATAAATGGAACACCCCTAAGAGAAGATAAAGAACCAACATACCTTGGAGTAACATTTGATGGCAAGCTGACATGGAGAAAGCACATCAACAAAGCAGTAGCAAAAGCCAGAAGGAAAATAGCCATCCTGAGAAAGCTAAGTGGAACCACATGGGGAGCCAGTGGGAAAATACTTAGCAAAGTTTACCAACAGAGCATACGACCACACCTGGAATATGGGTCAACTGCGTGGTGTTCAGCATCAAATACCACACTACAAGAGCTGGACAAGGTGCAAAATCAAGCACTTAGAGTCACCACAGGAGGGATGAGATCAACCCCTATAGTGGAAATGGAGAAGATGGGGAGGACACAGGCACTTGAGTGAGCGCAGAGATACGAAAACGCTAATACAAGCAGAAAAGTTCCTCAGCTTGCCAGTCCACCCTATGAAGAACAGATTTGAAAACCTAGCTATGGGGCGGTTGAAAAGAAGTAGTTTTATCCACCAGGCCAAACGACTCTGCAGAGAAACCACTGATTTGCCCACAGTTGGTATCCCCCTAACAACTATTCCAGAGCGAACTCCATGGAAAGATGAGCATAGACTATCGTTACAAATCCAGACTAAAGTGAGAGGAATATTTGACAAGGAAGAACAGAACTGTGTGCAGCGCAGAACAGCCACTCTCAGCTTCCTTGATGAAGAATACCCACAGGACCTCTGGATCCGAGTCTACACAGATGGGTCAGCACAAAATGCTGTTCGAAATGGAGGAGCGGAAGTGTACATAGAATACCCAAATAATACTAGGGACACAGCCAGAGTACCCACAGGAAAGTACTGCCATAACTATGATGCCGAAATTGAGGCAATCAAGATAGCAACAGAGAAATTACTAAATAACAGCAATGGTACTCAACCTGTGGTGCTACTAACAGATGCAAAATCAGTACTCGAGGCGCTCCTCTCTGGGAAATTGCCAGTACTAAGGACACTACTTTCTGAACTTAGCAGTCAGCATAAAGTCACCATACAGTGGATACCATCCCACTGTGGAGTACCCGGAAACGACAGAGCTGATCAATTGGCTAAGGAAGGAGCCAAAGAAGAACAGCTTGATGTGCCCGTTACATACCACCAAAAGAAAAGAATGATCAAATCAGTCAGAAAGCCACCAAAACCTGCTCAAGATGACTACCACGTTATGGACAGACCAGAACAAGTCATTATTCTGCGCCTCAGAACAGGACACAATAGATTACGCAACCACATGTATACAAAATTCAAGATTGGTGAAACAGCCATGTGCACATGTGGATTGGCGTCGCAGACAGCAGAGCACATACTCCAAGACTGCCCAAAATATAACATATCTAGGCAAACCTTCTGGCCTAGAGAGACGACAGTGGAAGATAAACTCTATGGACCACTGTGTGAACTGAAAAAAACAGTTCAATTCATGCAAGAGACGACATTGCAGATATAGACATATTTCAAGCGAACGAAAGAAGAAGAAAAAATTTGATAAAATATATTTTCACCAGTGCTCTCCTCTATCTATGGGTTAGAGTCTGTTGGCAATGAAATGCTCAAGCCCATGGAGAAAACATGACCAACCCAGGCCTCATCCCAGTCGGCCCTATATGTTGTGTTGAATCATGATCTAGTTACATCCTAATGTGCTTATTCACAGATGTGAAGTTCCAATACCAATATTACACCAGCTTCTGAGATGGTGAGGAGACCTCTTGTCTTTACCATGCCACATGGCCAAGCCATCCAGATGTTTGCTTCTCTGTCTTTCCCTTGTCCTTTCCCCTCAAACTTGCCAGTAGTCACCAAGTTCTTTAATTTATTTCTTCTAATAATGTGTCCAAACAAATGTTGACGGTCTACGTCTAATTTCTCAAATTAGTCAGAGAAACAGCTAGTGTATATCTGGGAAAAGATAACAGACAGATGTGTAGTATGAGACTAAATGCAATCAGCAATTTGTGGCTTGACTGCTTTCTTTCCCTCTAACTCCTTCCTTCCTGTCCCTACTTTGGTCTCTCTCTCTCTCTCTCTCTCTCTCTCTCTCTCTCTCTCTCTCTCTCTCTCTCTCTCTCTCTCTCTCTCTCTCTCTCTCTCTCTCTCTCTCTCTCTTTCTTAGTTCGCCACACTGTCTATCACAGATTGCCTGAAAGTGCAGCAAAAGCGCATTACTGCTCGTGTACTGAAGTAACATCTCCACGAGGACTAAGTTGCAGAGCACCCCTTCCCCTCTCCAATCACAGGAGCCAGCAGGGTAAGCAAGAGCGCTACTTGAGCTTCACATTTGAGGAGAGCCAAGACGATCCTCAGTACATTCACCACACTGGGGATCCAGTCTGTGGATAGGACACACCATGGTATGTGCTGCAATGGCTTTGTCAGTGTGAACCCAGAAACCTCTGCTGCCCATTTGCTAAGAGAGACTACCACTTATGGGCTTGCTTAGAAGGCAATGATATCCTTATGTAACAAGATATGAGACTGACAGTAAATATAAGTCTGTTTCAATAAATTCAAATATTAAAGGGCAATCATAACATCAGAGACAGAGTTAAGAGATGATGCAGAATAGGTTAAACAAAAGCTGCATTTCAGAATATGAAAAGTAACTGATGTGATTATGTTAGAGTACTGAAATGTTATACTGAACCTGTTCTGCTGTATAAGGCAGAGAATCTTGATATTTCAAAGAACAAACTAGAAAGAGCTGGATGGCAAATGAGACGTGGATTTTTTAAGCGAATGTTGCAAATACTTTTGCCTGTCTGAGTAACTAACAATGATTGTCTGCAAGAGGCTAATCAAAGTAAAACATTGTATACAAATATAAGAAAGAGACAATGATCTTTGGTCATGTAATGAGAAGAGAAGCAATGGAAAATATTCTGAGGACTGGACAGATTAGAGGTAAAAAAGAGGCAGAGACAGATCAAAATAAATGATGCTAGATGGCCTAAAACAGTGACATGGAAGTATAACATCAACAGAGTTGACCCAGAGCACCAATGACCAAGATCTGTGGAGATATATGAACGCCTACACCATTCGACAAGGCACATGATGATGATGCAGGACATAAAATAAAATACTGACTTGTGTTCTTCTTTCCATGAATCGTTACCACCTTCATCCATTTCATCTTCAGTGTTTTTCTCCGACTTAATATCTTTCTCTGGCGGCCTGCGTCCTGGACATGTCCATTTCAGAGGCAGTGAATGTCCTTGCGCTAGCTTCTCAAACAAGGACAAAATGTCCTCTGGCTTGGGTTGCCACACACCTAATAGGCAAGAGAAAGCAATTAGAGTGACAATTCATACACTTGTATGGTAAAGAGGATTGGTATGTTACAAAGATTGTCTTATGAAAACAACACAGTGTGCCATAAACCCCTGTGTCCCAAGCAATGCACTATATATAATCACATCTTCTCCATGTATTTCTTAATGAATTTAAACCAGTCGCTATAAATAAAATGTTGCATGATTTTGTGCCAGGCATATTTCATTGCATCTCGCCAAGTAAATACTGCAGTTATATATTATATGAAGTGAAGAAATGAATGATACTTTGGTTGAAATATAATGTACATTCTCACTGATATTGCACGAATACGTAGAATGTTACATAGACTGAAGTCTAACACTTAACAGGAAGTCATTCGATTGCTCAGATATATTGAAGCAGTATATATTAGTCGATTCCAGCTGTTACTATGAAAACAGAAGGACTTCCTGTTAACTGTTACTTCCATGGATATAACGGTTTACACGTCTGTGCAATATCAGTGACGATGTACGTCATATTTCAGCTAGAGTATCATTTATTTCTTCACTTCACACAATATATAACTCTGTAGTATGCACCTGATGAGATGCAGTAAAATGTGTCAGGCAAGAAATTGTGCAATACTTTATTTACAGTTTATATTCTCCATGTACACCAAGCAAGGCATCTTCTTCTTTTTCCCAAAAGACGCAAGCATGCATGAGATTTTAGAGTTAAAACTCTAGTCTTCCAGAGGCCTTCCAACCAACCACTCATCTTATGTACCAACCTACAAACCAATCAACTTACCTACCAATGAATCAACTTATCTACCAAACAATCAACCTACCAACCACCCAACTTATCTACAAACCAATCAACCTACCAACCAATCAACCTACCAACCAATCAACCTACCAACCAATCAGCTTATCAATCTACCAACCACTCAACCTACAAACCAATCAACTTATCTACCAACCAATTAACTTATCTACCAAACAACCTGCCATGTAGCATCAGAGGCAAGAGTCAATGATTTAGAATTAAATACGAAAATATGGCAAACGGAACAGAATGAGTTAATTGAGAAGCGCATGAATACAAATGTTGCTATATGACGTCACAGGGGGACTACTTTACCACGAGGAGAAGTTTGGAAACATCATGGATGAAGGGCGCACAAAATGACAACACCGATACATATACATTAATAGCGAACTGAAGAACCTTATGGATATAACATTTGATATTACAACAAGAGGAATAAAATAACGGCACAATCTGCAGGAAGAAGGATGTTTGGCAGAAGGACGTGTAGAGCCGAGAAAATGATAAAGTTTATGGCGTCATAATATGCCGGTTCAATGTCAGCTCGAAGTCATAGAATCAGTCGCACGCAGAAGTCCGTAAGTTACATTGTTTAGCAACCAGGAACGTCAAATAATCACAGAACAATAAGGAGTATGATTTACATTCGCCATGTATTCAATTTTAATGGCAAAAGTAATGCTAGGGATGATGGCAACGCTCTGTAAAAGATACGCTATCACGTTATTCTAGTGGGCTATACAGCTGCGGGGGGAAAAAAATATTCATAGCGAATAACATGATAATGAATGCATGTGTACATTCAACACTCATTTATGTGTAATTTTTCATCACTCTACACAGACAAGATCATTCTTAATTTTGCAACTTTTTAACGCAAATTCTCTGGTCCAAATGAATCTATGTTCATGGCATCGCACTGACAGACAGCGCTAACAGAGAGCGAGTGCTGACAGCGTGTGCAGACTTACATCATCGCAGCATGGCATGCTCGTGTATACATTGCTCTCTCTCTCTCTCTCTCTCTCTGTGTATGTGTGTGTGTGCGTGCGTGCGTGTGTGTGTGTGTGTAATATCGGTAGCAGTTATCTTTCCCTTAGTTAGGAAACAGCAGTTTTAATCTCCCTAGAATCGTATGTGTTAGTTACAACAGTGTCAACAGTGGTGTGATGTGAGGGACACACTTTTCCAAAGTGCTAAAAAAATCCTACTGTCCTGTTCATATTAAATTATAAACTGACACACAAACGTTAATATCTCGGCTTAGAATTGACCCACAGACTTGAATAATGTACTGTTATGTTTGTTTGTTTGTTTTTTCAAGAAGTATACAACTATGCATGTTATATAATTAAAAAGTATAAAAAGCAATTTTGAAAATGTTACACTAAAGAGTTAAAAGACAAAGTGTATATTTTTTTTTTTTAATTTATTTTACGGTTACCTTTCTCGTCACTAAAATTGTATTTTGCTTCATCGTGCTCTTTTACTATCCATGTGGCATCTGGTTTGCCTCTATAAGATCCAGACATGTTTTGAAAATTTAAAAAAAAAACAGCTATTAATACGTGTTGATGCAGCAAAAATCGCTTCGTTTCTGTTAGCTTGGTAACTAAACAGTAAACAGCGCCCTGTACAGCCAACAATTGGGCATCAGATTGACCTCCCTTATACTAATTGTTTCCCTTAGAATTATCTAAACACTGAAAAGCACCGTATACTGTTGTGATTACAATTCATTCATTCATTCAGTAGCATGTCCTTTGCAGAACCTCGCTCCTATAACAACCTTTCGGAAAACTTCTCGGTCATAAGCGAGATGTCCGGCGTCCGATACACCCATCTGGGGATCATCCGCCACATCCTGCACCGATCTTCTCTTTGGCCTCCTCTCCCTCTCTTCCCAGGCATATAATAATATACCCCTCCATTATTTCTCTTCAAACTTTCATGACGATTCAAGTTACCAAAATATTTCAATTTTCTTTGTTTTATCATCTTTAATAGCCAACCTTTTTGAATATTCAGCTCTTGAAGTATGGATGTATTTGTTCCACTCTTTATCCAAGATATTCTTAGAACCCGTCTGTAAAATTTATCATCATCATCAAGTGCCCTGTCAGCTGGCATAGGCGTTCATGGCTCTCCACAGATCTCGGTCTTTGGTTTTCTGGATCAACTCTGCTGCTGATATTCCTCCGTGCCACCGTCTCAATCCATCCAGCATCATTTCTCTTGGTCTGCCTCTGCCTCTCTTCCCGTCGTAAAATTTATATTCATAGACATTTATGCGCTATTCAGCTTGTTTAGTAAGTGAAATGGCCAGGTCTCACAGGCGTATGTTGCAATGGGGAAGACGCATGCTCTTAAAAATCTAATTGTAGTTCTATGTGTCCCACCCGATAATTTATTCAGTTGTTTTAGTCTTTGAAGAGCAATTGATATTCGTCTTTTAATTTCTTTCATTGTGTCACCATTGTTGGTAATCAATGACCCAAGATATTCGAAATTGTCCACCACCTCCAATTTTTCCTCATTAATATATATTTCTTTCTACATAGTAGTTGTATCTGTATGAATTATCATTGTCTTTGCTGTGTTAAGATATAAGTTGTGGTTTTCACTATTCCTTTGGGTTGAAGTTATTAAGTTTTCTATACCATTCTGTGATGTGGATAGTAATACTGTACGAGGGGCTGGTCATGTCTGTTTTGGAGTATGCAATGGCAATCCTGACTCTCAGCCATAAGCAGATAGAAAGGATGGAAAGGATACAGAATGAAGCTATGCACATTATTCTTGGATGTACAAGAGATACAGCATGCAGGGCGATGCGCTACCTTCTTGATTTTCCAACCATTGAAGAGAGAATGCAAATTTGCAGGGCACGCGCCTACCTCAGAATTAACGCAAACACACAGCATCCACTGCATAGTGAAATTAGGAAGGTGAAGGGCAGCAGGTTAAAAAGAGGACGGTCGTGGATGGGTCAAGCCGAAGACATTCTTCAACAGGTGTGTTCACTTGAGGACTTAGAACCTGGCGAGGAGTGGGTGCAAGTGCCAACAGACTTCTGCACATCCTTTTCAGTTTGCATCCAACTAGATAGAAAATGCAGACAAGAAAATCCGGCTGCTGTGGAGGCTGAAGTACAAGCGTTGATTTTCGAGAATTCGCTAGACAGTGACGCGGTCATCTACACAGATGGGTCGGTCGTCCGACATGTGAGAAGCTCATGGGCCTTTACAGCTCGGGCCGGAGGGAGAATTGTGAAGGAGGACTCTGGTGCTTTCACTGAAACCACAAGTAGCCTGACCATGGAAGTCATGGCAGTAAGTAAAGCAATAACATGGCTCGAGACACAGACATTCACTAGGGCTTGTTTCCTTAGCGACTCAATGAACATGATCAAGAGGATAGAGGAGGGGTCGATCCGAAGAGAATGGTTGCTGCCTCTGGAGCGGTCTCGGCTGGCAAAGATTAGTTTCATCTTCGTGCCAGGTCATGTGGGAGTACAAGGAAATGAGCGGGCTGACAAGCTCGCAGGTGAGGCTACTGTGGAGGGCGGACGCGCCATGGACCAGGCTGACATTCTGAATGCTCTACGAGAAGTGAGACTTTTGCAAGAACCAAGTGATGACTGTGAATCTACAACAATGGCCAGACTGCGAGAGCAGCAAATTAAAAGAGGGGTGGCCAAACAAGAACACTACGCAGGAAGCCAAAGAAGATTGATAAACCAACACAGAACTGGCGTCGTTAGCCGCTACACGCTGCGGGATTTGCTGAGGAGGGGATCCGAGCACTTATGGACTGAATGGTCCGATGTGCAACGAGGATGATCTGTCGACTAACTAACTAACTAACTAACTAACTAACTGTATCATCAACATATCGAATCTCTGGTAAATCATGACCACCGATATTTAGGACATCATATTGCTCCCTGGCTATGTTATCTATAACATTTCTCATTATATTTTTGGCCTACAGGTTAAACAAGTAGGGAACATCATACAGTTCTGACGGACTCCTTGCTTGATGTCAAACCAATCTGATGTCTCGCCATCTATTCTAACCGCTGCTTGTTGGTCTAGATATAGCATTTTTATAAGTTTTACTACGTGTGATGGAAAACCCATAGTCCTCATGATTTTCCAAAGTTTCTGATGTTGTACACAGTAAAATGCCTTCGAATAATCCACAAAACACGAGAATAGGTTTACATTGAACAACGTTAATCTATTTTTCCATTTTCTTATGAAGTCTTCCCATTATGATTTTTAGTAGAATGTTACTTCCATGACTGATCAGGGCAACAGTCCTATAGCTTGTGCATAATTTCAGGTTGTCATTTTTTTGTATCGGAATGAAGATAGTTATCTTCCAATTGTTGGCCAAATCCATATGTCCATATCTGTTTACATAATGCGCGATAGATTTGCATGCTTTTTTCTCTCCCCCCCCCCCCCCCCCCCCCCCCCCCCCCCGTTTTAATTAGTTCAAAAAAGTCTCTTAAGGTTGACTTCACTGCACCGGGTTTTATCCCACATGACTCGGTCTATTTCCACAACGTGGAAAAGGTCGCACCAAGCACGAACTCCGTAGCTCTGGCGACGACCCACAGAAGTCTTCGAAAAATTTCACTCGTGAACCGAAGGACGCGGCCAGGAATCGAACCCGCAACCTTCGGAGCCCTAGTTAAACGGCTTGACACTTCGCCACAGAGACTCCTTAATTAATTCAGCCGGTATCGCATAACATCCAAGTGATTTACCATTCTTCAGGTTCTTTATTGCCCATGCAATCTCATCTAATGAGGGTTCAGGTATTTGCTGTCATTGGTTCATGTATCTCATTACTCATTCATATCCTTACTGCCATTCATATCATACATTCCACTGCAGTATTCCTGCCATCTTTCTAGAATCTGTCTAGATTCTGTTAAGGTATTTCCCAACTTGTCATAGATAACATTTAATTGAGGTTGAACATTTCTTGTCAATAACAACGACGGAAAATTAGAGAACATAAAACAAGAAATTGAAAGGGAAAAAAATAATATTTTAGGTATGTGCGAAACGAGATGGACAGGAGCAGGCATCAAGATAGATGAAGATTTCAAGATTATTTATTCTGGAGGTGAAGATCGTCATAGGGGAGTGGCAATTATTCTGGACCGGAAAACATCAAAATCTATTCAAGGATATTGGGAGTGTCGGACAGAGTTCTACTAGTTAAATTAAGTGGCAGACCTTTTAGCATAAATATTATTCAAGTATATGCCCCAACAGGAGAATCCAGTGAAGATAGTGTAGAAGAATTTTATAATGACATAGAGTCTGCCTTAAAGAAATGTAAAAATTCAGAAATAAACATCATAATAGGGGACTTCAATGCAAAAGTAGGAAATCAAGGAGATAGATACACAGGAAACTATGGTTTAGGAGAGAGAAATGAAAGAGGATACAGACTCGTAGAGTGGGCAAAAGAACAGGAAATGATTGTAGGATACACCTGGTTCAAACAACACCCTAGAAGATTATGGACATGGAGGAGTCCTGATAGCAGGATTAGAAACCAGATTGACTACATTCTGATTAGCAGAAGATATAGAAACGCATTAACAATAGCAAAAACAGTTCCCAGTGCTGATTGTTATAGTGACCACAGATTACTCACAGGAACATTGAGGATAAAGTTGAAGAACGTCAAGTATATAACAGGAAACACTAAATATGATTTGTGTACATTGAGTAATGACAAGGAAATACAAAACAAATTCAACATAGAAGTACAGAACAGATTCGAAATTTTGTCTGATCTAGAGATCCTATTCCAGGATGTGGATGTTCAATGGGAAACGTTGAAGAATTCAATCAATGTGGCTGCAGAAACAACTATTCCAAAATTAAAGAAGGTGGGTCGTAAGAAATGGATGACTGAAGAAATTTTACACCTCATGGAAACAAGAAAACTCAACAAAATTAATTCTGTCAAATATGAAGAAATTCACAGACAAGTCAGAACATTATGTAAGGAGGCAAAAGAAGCATGGCTTGAGGAAAAGTGCTTAGAAATTGAAAGCCAACACAACAGTCAAAGTACCAAATTAGTGCACAAAAGAATTCAGGAACTTACTAATAAAAGAACAAGTACATCAACAGGTTGTCTAAAAACTGAAGATGGCAAAATCATAATAGAAAAAGACCAGATTCTACAGGTATGGACAGATTATGTGAAACACCTTTATGATGATAACAGAGACGAACAGTATGATATTAGATTTAATAATGAAGGACCGCCAATTTTGGAGATGGAGGTTCGAAATGTTCTTAAGCATATGAAAGCTGGCAAGGCCCCCGGTGCAGATAACATCACAACAGAAATGATTAAAGCTTTAGAAGAATTTGGACTAGATCAAGTCACCAGACTGCTGAACACATTATATGATACTGGAGATATACCTCCTGAATTATGTAACTCTATATTTATTGCAATCCCAAAGAAATCAGGAACCTTGGAATGTGATCAACATAGAACAATTAGTATAATGAGTCACATCATAAAGATTTTGCTAAGAATTATCATGCTAAGAATGAGGAAGAAGATACAACCTGAAATAGGAGAAGAACAATGAGCGTTTGTAGAAGGAAAGGGTACAGTAAATGCTGTGTATATGCTGCGAACAGTTATTGAACGTGCTGTAGAAGTAAACAAGGATATACATCTTTGCTTTATTGACTATACAAAGGCTTTTGATAGCGTTAGACATGTCAGCATGGTGGATATGCTTGCAGATCTACAAATTGATGGGAAAGACATTAGACTTATAAAAAACATATATTGGAAACAACAAGCTGCAATAAGGATTGATAATGAAGTGGGACAGTATCAGCCAATTAAGAGAGGTGTTAGGCAGGGATGTGTGATGTCTCCAGATCTTTTTTCCATGTACAGTGAAAATATTTTCAGAAATGTAGATGATATAAATGGAATCAGCATTGGAGGACGAAACATCAATAACATTAGATATGCAGATGATACAGTATTAATTGCAGACAATGCGCAGGACCTGCAACAATTAGTAGATGCGGTTGTTGTACACAGTGAGCAACTGGGGTTAGAATTAAATTAAAAGACTCAGGTTATGGTCGTCATTAGGAAGGAAGAAGTGCCACAATGTAATATACAAGTAAATGGAAATATTCTTCAACAAGTGAATCGGTACAATTATCTTGGAACAGTTGTAACATCTGATAGGAGATGCCTTTGAAGAGATTAGAACAAGAATCGCCATGGCGAAAGTAGCCTTTAGCAAGATGAAAAACATTCTGACCAATAAAAAGATGTCAAGTGAAACGAGAAAAAGAGTGTTGAGGGGATACATAGAGCCTGTTCTTTTGTATGGATGTGAAACTTGGACAATGAGCAGTCAAGCTGAAAAGGATCTGATGGCTGCAGAAATGTGGTTTCTGAGGAAAATGCAAAGAATACCATGGACAGACAGAAAAACCAATGACCAAGTACTACAGGAGACAAATGAACATCGTAAACTGATTAGAGAAATTAGACGTAGACAGTCAAAAATTTTTGGTCATGTTATGAGAAGAAATGGATTGGAGAACTTAGTGACAACTGGCAAGATCGAGGGGAACAGACCAAGAGGAAGACCGAGAGGAAAATACCTGGATGGCTTGGCCACATGGCATGGACGAGACAGGAACACTGAGCTGATCCACGACACTGGTGATCGAGTGAAATGGCGAGTCATGACCGCCCACGCTTTCCGGCATGGCACATGATTGATTGATTGAACTTGAATGTCTTGAATTTAAAATACGTGAGTGCGCTATTTCAACAAAACTAGATCAAACAGCAGAAATAAATAATACAGTCTTTTATTTCTTCAAGTGCATGGTTGGGAGTAAACATCGGCAATCATGCCTCTCCAATCTTCAGTGTTATTTAATATTTTCATCAAGTTGGAAACATTATTATTTGCTGCCTAGCTGTTTAATCTTTCCATATAAGTCTATTCTGTCATCGTCTGGCTCTCTTGGCTAATATTTTCCTAGTACTTGTAATTCATTATAAATACTATGACCAAAACAAAACCGCCTGTAAGATTACAGAGAAGCGAGTGCGTTACATTCCTCACCGCAGAGGTCTTTGTGTACAACTTCGACTGCTTTACTTTCTTTCTACAAACAGATTATATCCAGGGTGGGGAGGGTGCGCTTTATCTGTCCGAAGTTAAGTTTTTTTTTTTTTTCATAGCAATTTTGCAGGGTAGCACCCATGCGCCATCTTTTTGCTATTTCTAACTGCCACTGGATTTTTAACGCATGCAACTTGCACATCTTCAGACTTTAATCTCAGTATAATTAAAGAAATCAGCAGTCAGCTTGGGTTTGTTGACATCCTCACAAAATGTGACGTCTAGTGGTCAGGGTGTGGAGGAGCGTAATATATTGTGTGAGAAAACTGCATAGGTTTCTGGCAGGTACAGAGTTTGTAATCCAGTCCGACAACTCTCCCCTGGCGGTAATGCAGTCTGGCATCCCGCAAAACAACAGGATCTACAGATGGTCCTTAATATTGGCAAACTATGCCTTTACAATCCAACATTTGAAGGGATCATTGAACTCTTTGGCAGACATTTTAAGTAGACCTTCAAATATAGAGATACCTGAAGTAAAACTTTTTTTTTTTTTTAATTGAGAGAGTCAATGTAATAAATGAAGGAATGATGTACATTGCGTGCAAATCGTACGCGCCACTGTTAAATTATAATTTGTGCGCGTCTGATGTAATAATTTTTTTTTTTTTTTAAGAGGCGTTGCCTGTTCGATTTTTTTTTTTTTTAACGTTTATTTCATACAAATCAATGTATTTACAAGGCGTAATGTGTGTTTCTTTTGTTTGTGTATATTACAGAGCGTTGCCGTTTGTTAGTGTTAGGTGTCACATGTGTGAACAAAGCAAATACATACATATATACAGTTATATTATGACATTTAAGGCATAGTGCATGTAAACGCGAGTACACACACACACACACACACACACACACAAACACACACTCGTACACATGCGCGTGCAAATACATGCAACACACACACACACCTGCATCCACACCCAGTCGCATACATATGTTACTGCCAGTGACACAGGTACACATCCACAATATATGGGAAAATTAATAATAATGGTAGCAGTAGTAATAAACGTATTAATAATAATAAGTAATAATAATAATAAATAATAAATAATAATAATTGTCAGATTATTTGGCCTGTAAAACATTTTTTTTTAAAATCATGTTTTCCTTTAAAATTTCGAATACAACAAATGCATTAATATATACATATGCGATAATATTACATTTATGGCATGTGAAATTGCCTACACATTACTTGATGATGATGATGCTCTGTGTAACCAATTTTTTTTTTTTTTTTTAATGTTTGTGTCGTTTATTATCTACAAACTTTAAAACGTCATGAAAATTAATGAAGCGAAAGATTTATACGTTGTGAAGAGAAACCAGAGTGTAACCAATTTTTTTTTTTTTTGGGGGGGGGGGGGGGGGGGGGGGATTGGCGGTCATCCCAGACTAGCTGGTTCCCCGCCTCCCCTGTTTTTGGCGTGGACCCTTAGTCCCACTGTGAGCTATTGCCCACAGTGGTCCACCGGGCCCACATTTAAAGTGATGCTTATGTGAGGTTTTTTTTTTTTTTTTGGATCACCCGGTCCCCGACCAGACCAGGCGCACTACTGGAAGGATGCAGCAAATGCGTCTGATCTTAGCCAAGGGACCGAGAATGATCATCCCGGCCTCCGACCAGACCAAGCGCACTACTGTCGGGGGCCAGCAAATACACTTGATCTTAGCCAAAAGGCCGAGAAGAGTGTAACCAATGTGTTGTTCAGTTTTAAGTGTGTAACTGCTATACTTTAGAAATAGTAGTGGTAAATAGAGAAAGTACTTTGAGCATCTTAAAACGAAATTGTGGTCATAAATAAAGGTAACCGACATTTGTAGCCACAATAATCCGATTTACGGCGCTTGAAGTAATACACACATGTAGAACAGAAACGCATACACATGTTAGCAAGTTAATTACGTTGTAGTTTATTAAATAACACGCAAACAAACAGGAAAACAAACACATAAATGTTGCAGTCACTATTTATTTCACAGAACGGTAACTCGAAACAGGGGACACAATAACTTCTTTAAAAAACCTGAATGTAACATTGAAAATATTTCTTCACAAACGGAAGTTTAAAGGTGAAGAGTAGAACATAGAGCATACGAGTTGGTACTGATATTATAAGGGAACATAAACATTTATGCTCATGTGTTGTTCTCGTAACAGAGACAACTTGTAGCGGGTTGTCATTTTGGGCAATTTGAGGACAGGTCGAGACATAAGTCAACGGGCAGAAGTCAAAGGACATAGGGTCAAACGACGGAAGCCAGGACATAAGTCCGTAATATAACGGTTCCGGATCAATACAATTCCCAAGAATATAATAGAGGTATATCCAACTATAATGATGTGATGCACTACTCAATTAGCCGAGTGAATCAATATAACAGTGTGAAAAGGCAGAGAAGAGAATTTGTTCTATCCCCAGAAGAGATACGTAAACTGATGAGATCTTTGACAAAATTGGACAGCCAATTTTTCAGTGACCTATACGTGTTACATACAGGAGTTAAACGGTTGTAACACTACACGCAGAGGAGAGGAGCGTGTCAAAGATCTACACAGGAGCTTAGAGAGTTAAGACGGAGCTATACCGAGGACACCAGACAGGAGAGACACAGGCACTATATTTAGCTTGACAACAGGACACACTCGTGTCAACTAAGAGGTCATTGAGTGCTTATGAGCGAGGGTTTCCCAAGAGTATAGGGAACTCGCCTCTCGACAAGTAACTGGAGAATACCAGTTACTTGAGTTAACTGACCAAGCGTGCTGGGACTCTACGCACGCAAACTCGCCAGCGCACGGAGGACTGAATGTCCGTGGTTCAACGCGCAACCAGAAGCGTGGTCAGACTGGGACAAGGACTGATAGAGAACAGACGTGTTCACTAGAAACTTTATATAGTTTATCAGCAATAGTGTTAGCTAGGCTTTATTCCAATTAGTTAATAGTATCATTATTTTCACCTCTTCAATGCATCTGTGAAACATACCATGTTGTTGATTATCCATGAAGTATTCCGCTCGCAGAGCTTGTGTGTAAATAGCTCTAAATAAAAATGTATCCTTTTGTAAACCACACGAGTTATTGATTCGTGTTGTGCAAAAGTAGGGAGTCCTGAAGTACCTGTCGCAAGTAGGTTGCTGACAATGCTGTATTAGCCACGGGTAAATAGCGTCCTCTCCCCCGATGGTGTTTCCACCTTGTCGTGGTGGGGGAGCTTGAGTTTCTCAATGACCCTGAGAGCTATGCCGGCGGTAGCGTAGCTACCAGCAGAGACTCCCTAGCCGTACAGGTCAAAGGGTAGAGAACAGACAAAGAGAAACACCCTGCTCCTCCAGGTTCGGGGTTGAAGCGTGGGGTTAACATCCCCATCTTTGTAAAAACCATTTTGTTACGAAACAGATACATGAGCCTCGAATTCGGACTGACTTATTTGGACATCGACCTTGGAACGTTAAAGGGCTTTTGAGATTTGGAACATGGAATGTATGGACACTATATCGAGCTGGAGCGGCTGAAGAACTAACCCGGGAGCTGGTTGAATATCAAATGGATATAACAGCAATTCAAGAAATAAGGTGGCCAGGAGAGGGTACTTTAGAGCAAAATGGAATGATTATAATATATGGAGGAAACACCCAAAATAAACATGAATTAGGAATAGGATTTGTCATCAAAAAAGAGTTATGGGGGAACGTTCTAAACTTTAAAGCTGTTAATGATAGGATTAGTAAATTACGAATAAAAGATAAATGGAAAAATATAACGATGATTAATGTACATGCACCTACTGAAGAGAAAGAAGATGATATTAAAGAAGACTTTTATAATGATCTGGAAGATGTCATAGAAGAAACCCCCAAACAGGACATCCTGATTGTGCTGGGAGACTTCAACGCAAAAATAGGCAGAGAGCAAACTCAATAAAAAATGTTGCCGGTATGGAAAGCCTACATACAACTTCAAATGATAATGGATGGAGAGTCATCAACCTAGCAGAAGCCAAAGGACTGCAGATCAGCAGTACCAGACTGCAAAGAAAGGATATACATAAACAAACTTGGAAATCATGTGACAAGAGAACCTATAATCAAATAGATCACATTTTAATTAACAACAAAAATGCATCAAACATACAAGTTAGAAGCTATAGAGGAGCTGAGTGCCACAGCGACCACTTCCTCGTTGGAGCAAAATTTAAAATAAAACTTAAGGGAGCTTTCTATACTAAATTACAAAGATTACACCCAACATATAACAGAGAAAAACTACAAGAAATTACAGTCAAAGAGAAATTTGCAGATGAAATAAAATGTAAACTTGAAATTCTACAAAACTCGTTGGAGGAAAGCGTTGACCAAACTTGGTTGAACATCAAGAATACAATTCAATCTACCGCAGAAGAATGTCTCGGTGTGTTAACCAAGCATAGAAAAGCAAAAAAAGAATGCCAGACATTTATGGTTAAATGACATCAACAACATCCAAAAGGAAGACCAATATAGAAATGAATGTAAAGAGGCTACAAAAATAGTTCGACAGCAGAAGCCAGAATATATAAGTAATATAATCAAAGATATGGAAACTAATCACCAGAAAAACGAATCCAGAAAGTTTTTTTAAAGAACTGAAGTCAATGAAACGAGGGCACCAACACAACACATATGGTTTAAAAGACAAAAATGGGAATATGATAAATACCAATGAGGAAATGTGCAACACATGGAAAGAATACTTTGTTGAATTACAAAATTGTGACGCTCCAAGTAACACTTTCCCATAGGAAGAAGTTCTAACGTGTGAACCACAAATTGAAGAACCTAGGCAACTGGGGCTGATGGAATTGCTGCTGAATTTATAAAGGCGGGTGGCCATGCATTACATCTAAAGCTATACGAACTAATAATAAAAATCTGGAGGACTGAAGAATTACCCCATAACTGGAAAGAGACATTATTGATACCTATCTTTAAGAAAGGAGACAAGTTCCAGTGTGAAAATTATAGAGGAATATCACTACTGTCCATAAGCTATAAGATACTATCCGCAGTATTACTAAATAGACTAAAACCATATTCAGAATACATATTAGGTGACTACCAGGCGGGTTTTTAGACAAAACAGATCAACAATAGATCAGATATTTATCTTACGACAAATAGCCGAGAAAAATTGGGAATATAAAAGAGATCTCCATAACATTTCTGTGGATTTTAAAAAGGCTTATGATAGTGTCCATAGGAATAGTCTATGGAATGCTATGCTGGAATTTGGAATACCAAGGAAGTTAATCAACATGACCAGACTATGCATGGAAGATACTTATAATATAGTAACATATAAAGGCAGGAAATCAGATCCTTTCCAAATAACATCTGGCTTGAAACAGGGTGATGCACTATCGCCGCTACTCTTCAGTCTGGTTCTAGAGAAAGTTGTAAGGAGGGTAAAGGAGGATTGTGATATTGGAGGAACATCCAAGCTGCTTGGTTATGCAGATGATATATATATATATATATATATATATATATATATATATATATATATATATATATATATATATATATATATATATATATATATATATTATAGGGGAAAATGAACAAAAGACATTAGAAATATTGACTCACTTAAAGGGAAAAGCCCAACAGATGGGGCTGGTTATCAACCAAGATAAGACAGAATATATGGTAATTTCAAGAGAAGGAATGGCTAAAAACTCTGGCCACATACAAATAGATAATATGACCATTAAAAGAACGGAAACATACAAATACCTGGGTACAATCTTCAACTAGCTCCAACATCATAAGGGAAGAAATACAAACTAGAATCAATTCTGGAAATAAGATATACTATGCACTACAACATCTACTAAAATCAAAGGCGCTGTCTAGTAACACCAAGATCACAATATACAAAACACTGATCATATCAGTTGTGCTGTATGGCTCTGAAACCTGGAGTACAACGAAAGGAGACGAAACCTTGCTACAACCTTTGAGAACAAAGTTTTTTGAGACGCATCTTTGGACCCATTAGGGATCCACAAAGTGGAGAGTGGAAAAGAAGAAGTAACAAAGACATTTATGATCTGTTTAAGTCCCCGCTAATCACTGGTATCATGAAGGCTAATAGACTACAATGGCTGGGGCATATAGAAAGAATGGAAGATAATAGGGAAACAAAACTCGCTTACACTCAGGAAATAAATGACCGTAGACCCCGAGGTAGACCAAGAAGACGGTGGAGAGATAATATATATACAGACCTACAAGAACTTGGAATCAACGACTGGCAAGAGAGGGTCAACCATAGAGACGAATGGAGACGGATTGTATCTGCAGCAAAGAACCTCAAAGGCTCGGAATGCTGAAGAAGAAGAAGGAGAAATAGCGTCCGTTACCTTGGATGAAATCTATCTTGATCAGTGGTTCTCAACCAGTGGGGAATCCCCCCTCTCCAAAAAAAAAGGGGGGGGGGGTAGGGTTTCCAGGGGGGGGGGGGGGAATTAAGATTATTTCAAAATCGCGTTAATACAAGAACCGATTACTTGATATTGTTTTTTCCCTCCATACTTTACAGTTCTGTACTTCTCGCCCTTCTGAAATTCGTTTTATAACGTAAGTAGACCTGCAAATCACGTTTTTATGTAGACTCTAGACTTGTTCTAGTATGTATTATTAAATTTAGCTTCAATTTTTTACGTAGCCTATACTGTGTATGTGTGTGTGTGGGGGGGAGGGGGGGGCGGGGATTCATAGGGATGAAATACGAAAGGGGGAATGATATTCTGAACATATGGTGAAAGGGTGCACGGGCTAAAGGAGGTCGAGAACCACTGGTCTAGAAGAGGAAAACTGTCAAAAACTGTCATCTACTGCCTATACCATGCAGTGTAGAGCTGGGGGGGGGGGGGGGGGGGGTCTTGAGCCTGAGGAATTAAGGTCACCGCGAACTGTTCAGGTTAGGATTTTCTTTTTGCCCCCGACAGAAAAAATTCCACACCTTACCGAGGATTTGAACGCCAGTCTCCCGAAGGAGAACCCGGCGTTCCTAGCCACTCGGCCAACTACCTAGAGAAAGAAAACAACACAAAATACGTCGAAGTCGGATACACCGGCCTTTGAGGTGATAACTATGTGTCGCGCACTCCACTGGAAAGAAGAATGAAAAAAGATCAGGCATTCTCAACAGTCTTCTATAGTATCACTATCACTGTTCATAGTATTCTCATCATTCTTGGAAAAAGTTACCACCTCCGTGGCCTCTATTTTCTTTTCAATACTTGTATCCTGTGTACATAATTAATTAATTTACACGCATGTAATTCAGCTTTCAATTTTCCTGTTATATTGCTGGCTATATATTATTAAATTATGTCCTTTGTCGACTATGAAGGCCAGTTAGTATCAACGAATTTATGTCAAGTTACTTATTAATAATAGAGTCAGAATCTGGCACTGTAAGCAACAAGCTCAACAGCAGGAACCTGTAGTGGGTATTATATTATTATATTATTATATGTAATGTTTCTGTTCGGCGCGTATCTTAGATTCTGTTGTTGCTACAGCCGGAAACAGTAACACATGTGGAGTTCTTAAACTTCTCATCTCAGACTCGACGATTTAGATACAAGACACGCTTAGAAAATGGGAGGCACGAAGAAAAGAAAGGTAAGCTAAACTATTATACAGTTAGTTTGTAAAGATTATCAGTATAAAAATGGTATTCATGATATAGCATATCGCATATGTGGCCCTGGTAATAAACGTAAACTAAAATTTCAGTAACCGAAATTCATCCCACGCTTGGTGGGACCACCATTGCTTGCGACGGATTCGAACTTCTTAATTCAAGTTTATTGACGGGTTGTCATACTCTTTGGCTTGAGTCAGATAGTCATTAGTCGCAATCGGACGAGGATTCCTAAGAAAGCCATTCATTAACGTCGTTTCTCTCTCACTTTGAGTCTCGTTGATTCATAAAAACTTGGGATTTGGATATATAATATATGGTCTGCCAATTGGCTTCACATCCACCTGGTTTGGCGAGGGTGTGCTGTGAGGAGGAGAGAGAAAAAGATAGCTTCAACAAGACATCACCGAAACTAAAAAGATATCAACAACTGCAAAAGGAAGCTGCATCTGCCACACAACATTATCATTGAAACCATCATCCATAAATCTGAAAGAAGATAGGTGGTCGTATTTAATATTATTTAATGTGTCAAAAAAGCAGAGTTGATTAAAAAAGTGAAAATAAGAAGCAGCTGCAGCAGGAAAACCCTCACAACCAATCAAATCAAAAAGGTGGAACAGCTGCTGCTGACATATTCCAAGAACCCAGCAACAGCAGAAGGGAGTGAGTTACCTGCCAAATGTGATAATGTGGGAGAAAAAGTTATCTGCATAATGAGACACAGATGCTCGGAGATGTTCAATGAGATAAAAATGCGAGAGGAAAAGAGAAACAAGGCAGCCCAGGAAGCAAAGAAATTAACCCAATAAAGGAACCCTATTAAGGTCTACATCTGCTAGAGACAGACATGCTCAATAAGCCATAACAGATGGTTGAAAACATAACAGGAAAACAGCACAAATATAGACGCACTGGCCAAACCCCCACATGTTTTGAAACTATGCAATATGAACCACCTTAAATATATATAGGTTGAACAACTTGGCAAGTGTTTTTTTTTTCCTACATATTGGATAGGATATTCAGACCTAGAACTAAGTTTGCCACACAACTGCGCTTTACCAAGTTAGACAATATAAAATGACAAAGTAGTGCAGCTTTACATAACAGATTTACGACACATACAGGACGTTGCGGCGATTAACCTTCATCGGAACACAAACACAACATATAGTCAAGGAGATTTTCTGTGACTACATCAAAAGGTGACGACAGGAAGAGAAGAACAAAAGGATGAAAAAATTAAAGCAATGAAGAGAAAATGAGAATTGAGAAAAATGTTCATACTTACCTCACCGAGTAACTCTGTGAGTGACCAAGTTAGTTACCAAGTTAGCCACACATCTGTGCTTTACCGTCCTCCATCACTTGAAGGTGCAATTGGGAGTTTCCTTTAAGTTGAAGTTCAGCGAATAGAAGAGGCAGAGGCAGACAGAGAAATTATGCTGGATGGTCTAAGACAGTGGCATGGAAGAATGTCATCAACAGACTTCATACAGAACACCACAGACAGATCTGTACTGTGGACTCATGATGAACTTCTACTTTGTACGGCACATGACAATTGTCTGTTGCTCTATAGGAGCATAGGTAAATAAAAATAACAGTTATAAAGTTGTAAATGTAATGTTCAAGCTGGCACAGTTTGTATAATGGTTAGGATGTTGAAGGTGTCAATAGTATGTGTTGTCGGACAAGGGTTCTTCTTCTTCTGCGCTCACCCGGAGCTTTTTTTTCCGGACGTGATTGTGTTGTGCCTGTTTACAGCAGAGCTGCGTTCTTGCGCCGTTAGGCCGACACATCCGACTTCTGCGGGCATTTGTTGACCAGGTTAACCTTCCTGGATAGGACAAGGGTTCAGTACCATCTTCTTTGGGGGGGGGGGGGGTATTACTGTTTCCGGCTATAAACCGTGGAATCAAGAAGAAGAACAGAAAGGAAGATCTTTAAAAAGTATTTATATGACTCTGAATCTTTGAATATGAGCAGTTAAATTAAGAAGAGCTTGAAGGCAACGAATATGTGGTTTCTGAGACAATGTTGGGAGTGCCTTACGCTACCAGAGTAACGTAACGATTGCCTGGTAAAGAATGCTGGAAGCAGAACATTATAGACAGTCATGAGAAAATGTACATTGGTCATATAAAGAGAAGCAGGCATCGGAGAACAATATGGTGACTGTCAGATCAGCAGTGGATGAGGCAGGAGAACATTGTGCTGACTGTCAGATCAGCAGTGGAAGAGGCAGGAGAACATTGTGCTGACTGTCAGATCAGCAGTGGAAGAGGCAGGAGAACATTGTGCTGACTGTCAGATCAGCAGTGGAAGAGGCAGGAGAACATTGTGCTGACTGTCAGATCAGCAGTGGAAGAGGCAGGAGAACATTGTGCTGACTGTCAGATCAGCAGTGGAAGAGGCAGGATAACATTGTGCTGACTGTCAGATCAGCAGTGGAAGAGGCAGGAGAACATTGTGCTGACTGTCAGATCAGCAGTGGAAGAGGCTGACTGAGAGAATTGATGATTGTTAGTTTAAAATGGTGGTCATGAAATACCAGAGCTTCAATATGCTGATGATATTACTATCCACATCACAGAATGGTATAGAAAAACTAATAACCTCAACCCAAAAGAATAGTGAAAATCACAACTTATATCTTAACATGGCAAAATCAAAGATAATGCATAGAGATAAGATTAATATGGAGAAAGAAATATATGTTAATGAGGAAAAATTGGAGGTGGTGGAGAATTTCGAACATCTTGAGTCACTAATTACCAACAATGGTGACACAATGAAAGAAATTTAAAGACAAATATCTCTTCTGAAAACTGAATAAATTCCCATTGCAACATACTCCTGTGAGACCTGGACCTGAGTAAACAAGCCGAACAGCACATAAATGCCTTTTAATGTAAATGTTATAGAAGGGTTCTAAGAATATCTTGGAAACAGAAAAGAACAAATGCATCCATACGACAAGAGCTGAATATTGAAGAAGGTTGGCTACTAAAGACAATAAAACAAAGAAAATTGAAATATTTTGGTCACTTTAAATGTCATGACAATATGGAGAGAACAATCATGGAGGGGTATATGCCCAGGAAAAAAAGAAGAAGAAGACTAAAGAGAAGATGAGTGCAGGATGCGGCAGATGATAACCAGATTGGTCTGTCTGTATCGGACGCGGGGCATCTTGCTTATGACCAAGTTTTCCGGACGGTAGTTATAAGGAGCGAAGTGCCGAAGTATGCTACTGAGCGAATGAGTTTAGAATTATGGGATGGGGGAATATCATCAGTAGAGTTGATCCAGAACGCAGAGGATCAAGATCTGTGGAGAGACATGAATTCTACGCCAAGTTGGAGGGTGTATGATGATGTAATATCTGCCATTTATAATTTGCGAATTTCTCATTGAAACATGTTGGAACTATTCATGCAACATTCAGCTGAGTGTTAGCACAATCATTCATGAGGTTACTCAGTCCGAAAGACTGGCGTTGAAGCTATCTGGTCATGTCCTTTCACTGTCTCATGTTCTCAGTATAGGTCTGTGCCCCAATATCCATGCCTGCTTGTGTTATATACTCCTAGAGCAGTCAATGGCTGAGGGGTCAGAAAGTCCACCTCATAATCATTGGACGCATGTTTGATCTGTGTGAAGGCGTGAGATTTTAATTTAAAAAAACACACACCACCGCCACACACACACACACACCCCCCCCCCCCCCCCCCCCCCCCCCCCCCCCCCCCCCCCACCCCCCCCCCCCCCCCCCCCAAAAAAAAAAACCTAGCCTGTACACTACACAGTGACCTCTTGGGCAAGTGGCCTTAATTCCTCAGCCCGGAAAACTTTCCTGACACACACAAGCAATGGTGCAGATGCTGTATTGAAAACAGTCATCCTCTTCTTTGTTTTCTATCTTTCATCTCCCAGTGGAACTTTGGCACTCAACCGACTGATGCCAATCCCCCAGTAAATTTGTTCATGATTGGTTAGATTTTGCAGCCAAATGTTTCATTGGGATGAGGTAATCCCCTTTAGTCATTTTTGCAGTGTGAATTTTAGGTTACAGTGTTAACTATTCTTTGCTTCTTTTATGGGTTCTGGTAACACCAGAGTCTTTTCATCTTACCCTTCAGCATTTTTAGTAGTAGACTTCCATGTTTCACATTGTAACCAAGCCAAGATAATCATTTTTGTGTGATGTTCAAGTTATTTTCTGTAAATTGTTCATTTGATCTCTTTTCTATCCAGCTGATTCTTTGTATACTTTTATAACATGACATCTTGAAAGCTTTCAAGCACATAAATTACTTTAGAAAGTGCAATACACATCTGATCTTCTGATGATTCAATGTTTTGAATAACCAGAAAACTAATATTGTGACCAGGCCAGTGTAATCGTTTTTGTATGTTGAAGTTGTCTACTTTTTTAAAAATGTTTTTAATAATTTGTTCTTTTCTGTCCAGTTAATTCTTTGCATATTATGTGATAACAGCAAAGCACATAGATTACATTAAAAAACATATATCTAACCTTGTTAGATTCAGTATGTTTTGAACACGAGTTTACAAATCTATGGAGACTGAAAATTTACACCATTCTCAATTATTTTGTATAGCCAGTATTTGTAACAAACATGCTGGCTCTTTGATAAAACGTCTTGCTCCTGAATTATATTTAGGTTTATTATCTGCTAAAGCTTTGAGTAACAAGTTAATTATCTTTATGTAAAATTTATTTTGCAGTTTGAGCGGGGAGCAGCCACAGCTTTTGTCTCCAGGAATAAGGCTCTGAAAAAGCTGCAGTTGTCCCTGCCAGATTTTAGGTAATTTATCCATGTTGTCTTGTTGGCATATAGTTTATCATTTAAAGGAAACTATCTAAGGGGAAAATATAAGTGCCTTGCAATCAAACTACTGTTCATGTGTCATAGTGGATGTTGAATACAGGAAAACCCCTGGCATGGTAATTTAAATGTAAAATGTCCTCTTCACATTCAATTCCAAAAGATTTTGCAGCAGATGTCCAAGGGAGACAATAACCACAACGGAAAACAAAAGCATATTTGAGTTACTTTCAAAGAAGCAACTGTTAAATTATCTAGCCAGGTTTCTGTAATATGTTCACGCCAAATATAGATGATATAAAAACATATCATACATTGTGTGGTACACACAGACAGTATTTGGTCGTACATGTAGTGTTGTTTAAGACAGAGTTAGTTAACCCTTTACAGGGCAGACGTTTGTCCGTTTTGTAGCCCTGAACGGGCAAGAAAAATTTTGAGGTTCGGTAAAATTTCGGGTTACGTTAGTAAAATCATAACATAACCTTTTGGCTAAGATCCGAGTGTATTTGCTGGCTTTCAGTAGTACACTTGGTCTGGTCGGAGGCCGGGATGATCCTTCTCGGTCCTTTGGCTAGGATCAGGCGCATTTGCTGCATCCCCCACAATAGTGCGCCTGGTCTGGTCGGGGGCCGGGGTGATCAAACCTACTCACATAGCATCACCTTAAATGTGGGCCCGGTGGACCACTGTGGGCAATAGCTCACTGTGAGACTAAGGGTCCACGCCAAATAAAGGGGGAGGCGGGGGAACCAGCTGGTCTGGGGTAACCGCAAAACCCACACCAAAAAAAAATCACATAAAATTTGTTAGTCAACCGATTTTACTTAAATATAAAACAAAATTAAGTAAAAAGCATGCAGAGTATTTTACTTACGTGAATGTTCCCGGTAATCCACACATGAACACAAATATTTACAAAATACAACATATTGTTTGTGATTGTCAGTCATTTATACGTCAATTTACAAACACATTTTCATAATCAGAATCACATTCTTTAAAGTCTGACTCATGACTGCTAACGCAAAGTAACGCTAATCACTGATATCTAACTCTGATTCAGTCAAATTCGTGCACGTAAATGTCACTTAAATTGAACCCAGCGAAATCTCCACTATCACTTGAAGAATCGTCAAAATCCGTTTTGAAAAACTAAGCGTAAAAACCCTGAAAACTATAAACAACATCTGTTCAAATTCATAGTACACGCTTGAAAATGGCGGCCACGTTGTCAAGCTATCGGGGAAACCCAAAGTAGACAATCGGAAATCTCCGAATCTCCGATCATGTTTTTACAATGCTAGTAGTAGCTCGGATTTATTCAGATGATTTGCTCGTTCCGGGGTTGGGACGATTTGCCCGGTAAAGGGTCAATGAGGCAAATGTTTACCACAAGCCTTCATGCACATGAAGGTTGATAATATCAATCAATCAATCATGTGCCATGCCGGTAAGTGTGGGCAGTCATAACTCGCCATTTCACTCGATCACTAGAGTCGTGGATCAGCTCAGGGTTCCTGTCTCGTCTATGCCATGTGGCCAAGCCATCCAGGTATTTTTCTCTCAGTCTTCCTCTTGGTCTGTTCCCTTCGATCTTGCCAGTTGTCACTAAGTTCTCCAATCCATTTCTTCTCATAACATGTCCAAAAATTTTGACTGTCTACGTCTAATTTCTCTAATCAATTTACGATTTTCATTTGTCTCCTGTAGTACTTGGTCATTGTTTTTTCTGTCTGTCCATGGTATTCTTTGCATTTTCCTCAGAAACCACATTTCTGCAGCCATCAGATGTTTTTCAGCTTGACTGCTCATTGTCCAAGTTTCACATCCATACAAAAGAACAGGCTCTATGTATCCCCTCAACACTCTTTTTCTCATTTCAATTGACATCTTTTTATTGGTCAGAATGTTTTTCATCTTGCTAAAGGCTACTTTCGCCATGGCGATTCTTGTTCTAATCTCTTCAAGGCATCTCCCATCAGATGTTATGACTGTTCCAAGATAATTGTACCGATTCACTTGTTGAAGAATATTCCCATTTACTTGTATATTACATTGTGGTACTTCGTTCTTCCTAGTGACGACCATAACCTGTCTTTTTACAATTGAATTCTAACTCCAGTTGCTCACTGTGTGCAACAACCGCATCTACTAATTGTTGCAGATCCTGTGCATTGTTTGCAATCAATACTGTATGATTTGCATATTAATGTTATTGGTGTTTCGTCCTCCAATGCTGATTCCATTCATATCTTCTACATTTCTGAAAATATTTTCACTGTATAGGGAAAAAAGATCTGGAGATATTACACATCCCTGCCTAACACCTCTCTTAATAGGCTGATATTGTCCCACTTCATTATCAATCCTTATGGCAGCCTGTTGATTCCAATATATGTTTTTTATAAGTCTAATGTCTTTCCCATCAATTTGTTGGTCTGCAAGCATATCCACCATGTTGACATGTCTAACTGTATCAAAAGCCTTTGTGTAGATAATATATATCCAGATTAATCCTTGAGGATAATATCAAGGATTTGAAAACATCCATTTTTATCACACTGCCCAAGAAACCAAGAGCTGTTGATTGTGAGGATTACAGAATCATTAACTTAATGTGCCATATAACTAAGATACTCCTCCAGGTCATACAAGAAAGAATTAAAAATAAAATAGATGGAGAAATAGCTGAAGAACAATTTGGGTTTGCAAAAAATGTGGCACCAGAGAAGCCATATGTTTGAGGATCTTGATTGAAAAATATTAAGTTCAGAAAAAATATATATGTATAATTTATAAACTACAAGAACACTTTTGACAGAGTACACTGTAAACGATTAATTACATGCCTTCAAGATTAGGCATAGACGAAAAGGACATCAGATTTATCAATAAACTGTACAGGTATCAGGTGGCGATAATTAGATATTGAGATAATTATTCATCGCCCATAGAGATAAAAAGAAGAGTATGGCAGGGATTTGTATTACCCCCAAGCGACTTCAATTTATTCACAGAAGAATTTGTAAACAAGTCAAACTACCTGGACTTAACAGTGGAAGGATCATAAACAATCTTAGGTATGCTGATGATACTGTGTTACTAGCAGAAAGCGAGCAAGAGTTACAAAACCTAGTGGAACACATTAACAGACCTAGTACAGATATTAATATACAAAAAAACATAAAACTATGATAATTAGCAGTGGAAAGGAGAGGCCATAAATGAACATCACAGTCAATGGGGAGATACAAGTACAAGTAACAAGTTTTTCATGTCTTGGACATGTAATAACAGATGGTGACAGAAGAGAAACAAATATAAAAGAGAATAGGAATCTCCGAAAATGTTTTCATCAACATGAAATCAGTATTAACATCTAAAGAGATTAATAACGCATTAAAATTGAGAATGGCTAAATGTTATGAATTTTTATCACTACTTTATTGCGCAAAAGCCTGGGCAATGAACAAGCAATTAGAAAGTCAAATAGATGCCCTGGAGATATGGATATACAGAAGGATATGTTGTATTTCATGAAAACAGGTTCTAGAGAAACTGGGAATGAAAAAAAAAATGGTTGATGAAGAAAATAAACTAGCGGCAGGGGAAATATTTCAGCCAAGTTGAAAGACACTCAAGATAACACTCTTATAAAAACCATACGGGGGGGTAAGGTTGAAGGCAAGTGAGCAGGAGGTAAACAATGATACAAGTGGGAAGATAACATCAAGTGATGGATGAACAGCGATCTGACAGAATGTACAGTCAAGGTGAGAGACTGACAGTGTTGGAGATCCATTGCAGCTAACCTCCATTGTGGAGATGGTACTTGATTGATTTATTAAATCCTTGTCTGTGGCTTAGGGTAGTGAACAGTTATACAATCCTGACATATCAGGTTTGATGTAACTTTCAGATGATTTAGGAGCAGGTCGCATTGCGCTGATTTTGACAATGGTATGTATGATCGTCGACTACTCAGAAAGCATGGCAAACTTGTGCATGTAAAATTATCTATCAATCACAACCAGGCAATAAATACAGGGGTTTATTGCAACATCCTGTAAAGAAGATGGAACTAATTTTTTAATCTTTGAGATAGATTAATCCTTGTACAAGATTGTGTTCGCTAATGTGTAACATTTATTTCTTTCCCCCGCTGTAGAACACTATGTATTTTCAAGGGCATCTATCCAGTTGAGCCCCTGCACAAGAAGAAAGTGAACAAGGGGAGCACAGCTGCGAAAACTTACTATAATCTCAAGGACATTCAGTTTCTGTCACATGACTTGCTTGTTGCAAAGTTCAGGGAAAAGAAGGTAACAAAAACTGAGATCAGTGTCATAGTGTTTGATCCAGTGTGTTTTTGTTAGCAGATGGTTTCTGTTGCAAATATTCAATATTATCATCATCAAGTGCCATGCCGAATTGCTTAGGCGTTCATGACTCTCCACAGATCTCGGTCTTTGGTTTTCTGGATCAACTCTGCCCTTGATATTCCTCCATGCCACCGTCGCAAACCTTCCAGCATCATTTCTCGTGGTCTGCATCTGTCTCTCTTCCTCTCAATCTTTCCAGTTGTCATGATGTTTTCCAACACCCCTCTTCTCATCACATGACCAAAAAAAAATGTCTTCTACATTTTACTGTGCCGTCTGTTTTCTTTGACTTTCCATTATTCCCGATCACTTTCATTACCCGTATAATTATTCATTATCTTTTATGTCTTCATTTTACTGTGCCATCTGTTTTCTTTGACTTTCCATTATTCCCGATCACTTTCATTACCCGTATAATTATTCATTATCTTTTATGTCTTCTACATTTTACTGTGCCGTCTGTTTTCTTTGACTTTCCATTATTCCCGATCACTTTCATTACCCGTATAATTATTCATTATCTTTTATGTCTTCTACATTTTACTGTGCCGTCTGTTTTCTTTGACTTTCCATTATTGCCCATCACTTTTATTTTTATTTGTTTGTTTGTTCGCATATCCTTTCAGGACATCACTGTCAACATCAGCATCTTTCAGCTGATTGTTGATTTCTTGGCAAGATTACACTCACTAGTTTGCCATTTCACTTGTATTACCCCTGTATTATTCATTATGTCTTCTACATTTTACTGTGCCATCTGTTTTCTTTGACTGTTCTTTATTCCCCATCGCTTTCATTTCATGTGGATATCTCCGCTATCCTCCCAAAGATCACACAAGGAGAATCTCATCACAGTGCACAAACTTAATAGCATTGGTGGGAGGGGGGGGGGGGGGAGAGAGAGAGAAAAGGGGGGGGGGGTCCCAACTGTTTATAGCGGAATCACCCATGCCATACATATTTTGTGGGTAGGTTTGTCTAATTCAGAAATTGTGACAGGATAGCTGTCAAATCGGCCTGCTGTTTTCTATAGTTCACAGGCATACAGTAGTAATTGCAAATACATTTACTAAATACTATACATTTAGTGTTGTTAGTACTTCAGATATATTGTTCAGAGTATTGCAATTTTGTTGTTCACTCGAAAAGAGGAGAAAAGAGTAAGTAGTACTCTGAATGAACTGTTTTTAATGCTGCAAATTCTGTTTTAATTCTGCAGATTATTGCAATTGTGTTGTTTTAGTATTGCAAATGTACTGAGTACTGAAAAGACATGCTAACCATTTTAATATAGCAACCTTTGTTTTAACACAACTGTTGTTTCACTTCAGCACTATGTCAGGCGGTTGAAGAGAGCTGTTGCAAAGAAAAACCGGTTTGCTGAAGCCATCATTCGTGACAACAAGCCTGTGTACAGTCTGAAGTCTGTGATGAAAGATAGGTAGGTCTGGGTACCTTCATTAAATGGGATTAAAGGATGCTTCTTTTTTTTTTTCACACCATGGGGCGTATTGGGAACATGGAGCTAACCCCATATTTTAAAACTGATCAGCACTTGATGGGTGATGTCAGTATCATGGTGGCCGCTTTGATTTTCTAGGACAAGCGTAGTCTATACACGCTACTCTAGTAGCACTGGACTGAATTTTGCGTGTGGGTTAGCTTTCCCTATTACCATCACGCGGATCCACTCCGACTTCAGGGATACTTGCAATTTATTTTTAATCAAGGGTAAGCAAAAATGTTAGTTCAACTGGCCAGTTTAGGGGTTGAACCCGCTACCTCAGCATCTTCGCACTGGATGTTTAAGAACAAGTGCTCTTATCCATTCAGCCATGCTGACTATTTCAAGTGTATAAAAGACGGTTATCATGGATGAGATTCTTAGGTGTTGTTACATCCTTCACCAATACCTGATTACAGAAGTTGCACCCTATGAGTAGGAAGCAAGCTTCCTGCGGCACAGCCTGATGCCCAGGATGCATGTTTGGGCACAATTGTTTGGCAAACAAGCTATTGCCTATGTAAGAGGGATCTTAACTGTAGCAGGGTAGTACAATATAAGAGGTTGCTTCGTTTTAAAATATGTGATTTGTTCTGTATTTGTCTCTGATAAATTGTGTTTTCCCAATCTTATGTTCTAGGTATCCCACTTTTATAGATGCACTGCGGGACCTTGATGACTGCCTCAATTTGAGTTTTGTGTTTGCCACTTTCCCGCATTCGAAAAGAATTCACGTAGAGATGGTGCAGCTTTGTCGTAAGAGAACTGGTAAGTTATGTGTCAACAACTCATGTGTCAGGCATCATCGGATTACTTCTTCCACACCACACAAGAAACTTGCAAGTCGTGTGAAAGGAATTGAATGGTACATTTTATTGCCGTTGGCTCTTTACAAGTACATAACAGTCGCTATCAAACCACACACAAAGCCACAGAATTGCCTATCACTAGTTTCCTAAACCCTATTGCTAATCTCTATCTATTTGGTTACACAAAACTCCTATCAATATCTAACGATCTGCTCTCTACAATGTCAGTCCCCGGTCTGACTAGTTGGCTCGCGTGGTTACACACCACGCGGAAGGACCTTGACGTGCCCTTCGGCTTTCTGCGTGCCGTGATGCTTGGCACGCTGACATTAGCTGTCTTTGGTTGAGTAGCAATCGTGGCGATCCCGTATGCGTGATTCTGTCGTGACCAGAGTGCTAGCTATCTGTTCAAAGTCTCCGTGTCCCCTGAGAGAACTAGTTAATCGTCCCCCATTCTATCACCTACCCCGCCCTTATATCGGGGCCCTGTATCACTGTAACTATTTGAAGTTGACCACGCTTCCCGTTGGTGTACTATCTTGGGGCAGACCTCCGGCCCTTATGTAGCAGTCTTTGACACACACCATCCCCTCCTGTGTTGCGTCATCAACTTTGAGTCATTGGTTGTGACGCAAGAGGTTTCTAAAAAAATTAGTGTATCTAATTTTTGTCAAAGACTGTAGATAACCTGGCTTTGGGTAACTACATAGACTTCTACTGACTAATGTCACAATGTAGTATGACTTTACTTGGCTACTGGCAATCGCCACAAACTTGTCTGGTTGGCGTGAGCCCTCTTCTCAATCGCAATATTATATTAATTAGAGGTATGTCTGAACCGGACCGTTGTCTTATAAGACCTGCCCTCCAATAGTAAATTAACTTACTACCCATACAAAGTTGACTTTCTTAGGGTCAACACATGAATTGCTTCATGTCCCCCATATAATATTAAACAACCATTACCCAAGCTGTGTGCGACAGGCTTTACCTATTCGCTTCCGCGTGTAAAGTTATATTTCACTGTTAAGTTAGTGTTTCGTTGTCTATTATGTCCCCTGATCCGAAGTTATCTCACTTTGATCTATGAAATATGTATGCAATTTATATGTTTGTTTTTCTGGTTGTTTGCGTGTTTGGATGTAATTACTAATATAGTCTACCTTCTAACATGTATATCTATCTATCATGTGTATGTAAGTTAGTTTTTCAAGTGCCATAATTCGGTTAAATGTGGCCACAAACAAGTGTATAACACTAATTCGTGACTACGTTTCCGTCTTATGAGACTTAAAATACTTTATCTAAGATCTAAACTAAACTACACACAACACATTCATCACAGCACATTTTCAACATTGAAAGCAAACATTTGACGCAGACAATAAATAAAAAGTCGCGTTGAGCGGCAGAAACATCCGCTGACCGATCTTACTCTCCCTTGTATATTTTACATTTGCTCTCACTTTCACACTTCTGTTACACATCTTTTACCCTTACTTCTGTCACACATCTTTCACCCTCCCAATTATTTAAAAACCCTGGAGTGACACTGTACACGTTTGGCTCAGTTTGAGAAAGTTGAGCTCAATGACTGTGCGTAAATCGCTGCACGAGTCATATATATACAACATATTTACATGTAAGTACAAAGGGTTGATGGTTTATACCCTTGGTCTTATGACCAACTATATTTTACTGTAATCATACTCTAACTACTGACACTACTACTACTTCTATAAATGTGTATTTAATGTGTTAACTATTTTAATCTATTTTGCCACATTAATCCTAAGATATGCTTACATTAATACTAATATTTATCTAATTTAAGGGATGTAATCTAATTATTTAAAATGAAATTGATGTGAGATGAGTTATGTAACTTTCTGAAATGGGTACTGTGAAATGTAATGAATTATGTACCTTTCTAAAATGGGTAATGTGAAATGTAATGACTTATGTACCTTTCTAAATTGGGTAATGTGAAAATAAATTATGTACCTTTCTAACATGGGTAATTTGAAATATGACAAAATTATAACTGATGTTTTTAAATGAACAAAAAAAATATATGACTGATATTCTTAATCTAAATGGTGTAAATGATGTATATTTAATTGTCTAACATTTTTATCCTATTATGGTGTAAATTAATCATAATAATAACTGATCATGTTTGTTAAATGGAATGGTTCATTAAGATGGAATGAAACCAACTGAAATGAAACAAAGTGGAATGCAATAAATTAAATGGTACTATCCCTATCTAAACTACTATCTATTCTACTTTTAGGGTAAGTAGGTGGGTAAAGTAATGATTTATGTAAACTACTAAAAAAAAATGAAAACTATTTTATTTCCTAACTCTAAGTGTAAATTACAGTTACCTATTCTACCTATAATTTATCACACTATTAAAATATTATAATACATATCACAATAAGTATTTATATACATAGTATTCAAATACCCCAGGTTAGTTGTTGCCCCAATGTTCAGAAATTGCTTTCATTGGCATACTGTATAATTACATTTGTCCTGGGTATATTAAATACAATACACAGTCATACTTGTGTCCTATGGGTATGGCACCTGTAGAGTTCGCTTGTGTCGTAGACCAGTATTTTTAGTGTCTGTATTTATGGACTGTTCTGACACTGTTTTTCTCTGCTTAACACAAATGATTCACCGGAACACATATGGAGCTTAGTACATAACGAGCTGTTCCAGTTCACACGGTGATATATTTGTTATTCGGAGCACACAGTTCTTCTGTTGATGTCTACGGACACATGGTAGATCACTGTTCTTAGTACATAGTGTAGCTTATAATGTCTATGTATTCATACAATATTTTACATAGAATATTATACTGTACTAATTTAACAATTATTACTCTACAATCTTATGTGGAATCTCTGGTATTTCTACCTCAGATGGTCGACTAAGGGTATCAGCCAGAATGTTGTCCTTACCCTTAATATGTTCTATACTAAAAGTATAGGTTTTATAGTATTAGCGACCACCTGTATATACGGTCATTCCGATGCACACCAATTTGTATGACCGTGATTGGGGAGTTGTCAGTCTGTACAATGCAGTGAACATCCGCCAGAAATCGATGGAGCTTCCTCACCGCATAGATGAAGCTGAGGGCTATTCAACTCTGATCTGGAATATCTGGACTCAGCAGGTGTGATCTTACGGCTCACGTAGCAAATCGGGTGGAAGATGCCATCATAAAATTGGCCTAGTACTGCAGCGATGGAGATTCTGCTGGCATCTAGTCCTAAGATAATAAACGAGCCTAGGATTAGGCAAGCGGAGGATTGGTACATTACTAAAAAGGATTTTCAATTTTGACAATGCAGAAATTAATAATGCATCTTTGACATTAATTTTACAGATGCTTTTAAAACATTGGAAAATACACTTGTAATTTCCGCTAAATTTGGTATGAATTTGCTATAGTAATTTACTAATCCCAAAAGGCTTCTGACCTGCTTCTTTGTGGTAGGCATGGTCAGATTCATAATTTTTGTAATAATTCTATTGTCAGTCTTAAGTTGACCTTGTGAAATGACATGACCCAAAAAGTCAATTTCTTTTAGGCCCAATTCAACTTTGCTCGGTTTGACAGTGAGACCGAAGAGTCGCAACCTGTCAAAGACATGTTTTAGTTTCAGTCAGTGTGTTGTCCAGTCATCAGTATGGAAACATATATCATGCGTATTCTGTAAGCTCACTAAATGTATGCATCTTGTCGGATTTGCCAGTCCCGCTAACTAGTGTAGTTGCGCTATGTATGTCTGTCGTCTTATTATTAGGTGTGGGTGCACTGTGTTCGTCTGTCTCTACTCCTGTCTCTTGTCGTGAAAAGTAAAGTTTCAACATGTTGACATGGAATATCTTTAAGTGTCCGTTTATCGATATTTCATAGTCAACATTTGAAATCTTACGTACCACCTTGAATGGTCCTTGCCATTTTATTTGTCTGGAAGTAACTGAAGTATGTTTTGATCTGGTTTACGACCAATTGTTCAAGCACCCTTGTTTGTGTATTGGTAAATTTGACCCTCCCTCTCAAAGGTCTAGAAGCCAGTGTAGAAAGTAGTACTTTAGCTGTGGGATGTCTACCCTTATGTACTAATTGTTGACCGACATTACAAAAACGATGAAATAATTTTATATCATTCCAAAACCCTGGCCAATGAAAATGAGCCTGAAATCTAGCCCTGGTTTTGTCGTATGCCAGGTGACCAGCAAGCGGTGACTCATGTGCAGTTTTTTTCACAGTTAGGCGGTGTTGTACAGGTCGCACCGTTTGCTGATTCTCATGGTTATCAGTTGTAAAATATCTAGTAAGAAAGCCATTATTAGGTTTAAAGAACCATGAGACATTTTTGGTCACTTTGGCTCTTTCTTTCAATAATTTTAAATAAGGAGACCCACTAGGATCAGCTTTCTGCTGTTCTATCAATGTTTGTCTGTTGGTATCATCTGTGCTAGTTGGAGAAAGCAACAGTAGTCTCTCATCTTGTAGTGTGTCTTGATGTTTTCTAGAGTCAGCTCTGGTTGTTGCATTAGCTGCATTTAATTTCTCCCATGCAGCTATATCATCGCTAGTACATTGTTTCAATTGGGGTAAGCAACCCAAAATTAAGTCAGTACAAGGGTTGTCAAGTATTGCACAAGTAAAGGTACCAGAAAGGAAAGGAGTGTTAATACGGGCTTTGGCCAAAGGGTAAATTTCAATGTTACCCGAAAAGGTTCGGCATTTGACAGAGTCGCCTGTATAATCACCTGGACTCACTAGATCCTTTCTAAGACCAATAAGGGTGCTGCCGCTGTCCAGCAAACATTGGCATGGTGTATCATTGACCATTGCATTGTGGAACACCAAATTGCCTCTGGAGGCTAAGGCTGCATTTACACTCTCAGTTGAGCATGGTACTGTATGTCCACATTCTAATTTTGCGTCTGCATGAAATTGGTGACATCGTTCACAACTGTCAAAACTTAATATATCGTTTACACAACACACATCTTCAGATTGTTAAAAGGTAAAGTATTTTCAATCTCACACTCAGTCTCACTACCACTATCAGAAGATGTATCAATCAAAATAGCATTGTTGGCTTTCATACGTTGGCGGCCCAGGCACTTATTTGAATAATGGCCATAGCTGGAACAAAAGAAGCATTTGATTGCACGCCTGTATGCAGATCTTTTGTTTTGTTGCTTCTTAATAACATTTTCAAGATGCGCCGGATAATTTGGCGATTTGTCACACATAGAATAAGTGTCATGCAAAAGTTGACAGTAAATACATTTTGACACTTTCCTATCTTTCTGGTCGATTTTCTGAAAAGGTTTTCTCTTACTCTGATAATTTTTAGGTTGGTCTTTCACAAAAGAAACTACTTCAGAGTCATTTGAGGTCTTGAAAATATCTCTGTTAGAAGAAAAATATGCAGAGCCTTTCTTTTCGAACTGCTCTATGTTCTCAATGTCTGACTGCTGCAAAAATTTAGCAAAAGGAGATGGTATAGTGGATATGACTTTATCCATGGCTATTAAATTTTTAAGTCTATCAAAGTCTTTTCCTATGTTAGCTGCTTTAAGCCACCTATCTAGTACACTCTGAACATTTGAGACGTAATCAATGAAAGTCTCACTAGGTTTAGGTTTTAAATTTGAGAACTGAACCTGATACCCAGGGGCATCAAGTAAAAAGTGTTGCATTATCCTATCATGGATGTACTTGATAGTTAGATCTAAGATCAGTTGGTATAGATTCTATCACTTTAAGGGGCTCACCACTCAGGTTCTTCATATAAATCATAGCCCACATCTCTATTGGAACTTGGTGATATTTAAACTGATACTCGACATTTTCTGTCCAGGCTGATATGGAATCTTCTTTACAATATGGTTTGATAATATTCTGGAATTTGTTTGAACTTATTTTCTTCTTGTTGACTTTTTAGTTTAGTGGCAGAGATCTCTGCTGTGAGTCTACATCCATACCTTCATCTTTAACTGTGTCTCTGATTCTACTTGTATTTGTTTTTCCTTAACTCTTGCCATTTCATCTATCTCTTTTTGCTTTAGTTCTCTCTCTTGATCTAATGTCTTTTGTTTTAGTTCTTTCCTCCTGATCTAATTGCCTTTGCTTTAAATCCAATTCCTTCTGTTTAATTTCCTTATCTTGTTCTAACTGTTGTTGTTTAACCGTCTTATCATGTTCCAACTGTTGTTGTTTTGTTAATTCAGCTAGTTGAGCAATCTCCTTTTGATGTTGTCTATCTCGTTCTTCCTTTTCCTGGTTGTCTTTCCCGTGCACGTTCATCTCTTTCTGCATCCTTTGCTTCTTTAAATTTCTTATCAGCATATTCTTCTAGCTCTTTACCTGTGTATTGCATTTCTTTGCCTGCTTTTACGAAATCAGCTAAAGTAGCCATGATGTTAGGTAAATAGCTAGCGTTGACCTACACTGACCTCTTTAATCACTTATTTTTTCTTTGATATGTTATGTTTGTTAATATCTGAGCACTGCAAATTGTACTCTTTGTTTATAACCTGAAAAATTTAAGACCTGAAAAAACAGAGCACAAAAGTATGCTAATGCATCACAAGCTGAAAAAGAGATGCACTATTAATCACATTGCATGCCAGAAATATTGAGTATACTCAACTTAATGTTCCCGAGAATCAGGGAACAACAATCCGGTAACACAGGTCACCTTGTTTGGCCACTTCAGGCACTTGACACGAGTTATCTAATTAGGTCACCTGTTTGGTACTTCGCACACACACGAATCTTCTATTCAGATGTTGTTCACCCTGGTTTACAGAGCAGCAACAATTAACAAATAGTAAACGACAATATTATTCTGACAATCTGATACAATCACAATGACATGCCCACAAAAAAAAAAGAATATAGTTAACTTAATATTAAATTGTCAATGTCCTGTCTTCGTTCTAACTTATTTATGCCTTTCGTCACTAACCTAATTTAATCTATGCAAGTGTTGTGCAGACCAAGTCTAATTTGCATGGCCGAAAGTAGTACCCTCGTGACGGTAAACACAAGAAAAAGTACGAAAAAAAAATTCAATAACTGCTTTGAAATAAATAAAAATATATTAATATTGTTTAAATAAACAAATATATTCAATTACTAATTGAAATAAACAAATAATAGGTTATATAAAGCAACGATTCAGGCGGGCAGCAGGTTACCGATTTGTAAACATTCAGATGCTGACTGCCAATGGCGTAGCACAACCGTTTGTCAATCGTAACACGTCAGAGGCGCAGCGCTATTTTTAGCTTCCAAAAATCGATAATGTTGCTGGCTGTGTATCGCTCCGCCATGAATCATAGTTGATAGGTTATTCATAAATAAATACATAATTACATGAATAATTACATGAATAAATAAAGAAAATAATAATATCAATACTTACAACTTTGAAGAACACATGATTTAAGTATATAATATCTTAATAAACACAAATAAGCAATATTTCGTCACGATAGGCACAGTTTCGCTAGCAACTTGTCCTAGTCTGCACACGTCATCGTCACTGACACAAATTAAATTCACTACTTCACTATTTGTAACCTTAGTCTAGAGCCGTGGGTGAGTGTATTAGCTTGAACTTTCGTCCAAGCCACACTTCTGACACCACATTAATCCTTGCCTGTCAACAACTCATGTGTCAGGCATCATCGGATTACTTCTTCCACACCACACAAGAAACTTGCAAGTCGTGTGAAAGGAATTGAATGGTACATTTTATTGCCGTTGGCTCTTTACAAGTACATACCAGTCGCTATCAAACCACACACAAAGCCACAGAATTGCCTATCACTAGTTTCCTAAACCCTATTGCTAATCTCTATCTATTTGGTTACACAAAACTCCTATCAATATCTAACGATCTGCTCTCTACAATGTCAGTCCCCGGTCTGACTAGTTGGCTCGCGTGGTTACACACCACGCGGAAGGACCTTGACGTGCCCTTCGGCTTTCTGCGTGCCGTGATGCTTGGCACGCTGACATTAGCTGTCTTTGGTTGAGTAGCAATCGTGGCGATCCCGTATGCGTGATTCTGTCGTGACCAGAGTGCTAGCTATCTGTTCAACGTCTCCGTGTCTCTTGAGAGAACTAGTTACTAGTCCCCCATTCTATCCCCTACCCCGCCCTTATATCGGGGCACTGTATCATTGTAACTATTTGAGGTTGACCACTCTTCCCGTTGGTGTACTATCTTGGGGCAGACCTCCGGCAATTATGTTGCAGTCTTTGACATTATGCTATTTGAATTTAAATCTCCTGGGAAGGTTAACCCGGTCAACAAATGCCCGCTGAAGTCGGGTGTGTCGGCCTAACGGTGCAAGAACGCAGCTCTGCTGTAAACAGGCACAACACAATCATGTCCGGAAAAAAAACTCCAGATGAACGCAGAAGAAGAAGAATTTAAATATTATGCATCGCACAGTTGATGGTGAAACGGATAAACAAGTCTAAAATTATCTGCAGTCAGGGAATTTAAACTTCAAGATCAACTGGGAAAAACCCCAGGCTTATTTTGTATACAGACGTTTTGGAATAAAATGTTTAGGAGCATTTTCTGGCTTCTCCAATATAGATTCTCCAAAAATATATGCTCACAAAATTAAATAAATAGCAAATGAAATGGTTCAGACATATTTAATATGATGACTGGGCAGTTATTGCGAGATGCCTGCCACTGAAGTAGATCTGTTATAGAAAAATGGCAAGACTGAAACAGCATCACAGTTAATCTTGTTTCCGAGGTAATAATGCCTGCAGGTCCCCGGGAAGGTTAACCCAGTTAACAAATGCCCGCAGAAGTTGAATGTGTCAGCCTAACAGCGCAAGAATGCTCTTCTGCTGTAAACAGATACAACGCACTCACATCTGAAAAAACTCTCCGGATTAACACAGAAGAAGAAGATGCCTGCAGGTTAAGAGTGGACAATTCCATTACTTGTAATGGTAAGAGTGGTCCAAAATTATAAGATCAAGGGTGATCATCCAAGTGAGGCAAGATGACAGACGGGTAAATAGACTAGCATGCAGGCTAATACTTGGACCAGTAGACAGCCCGATTAATTGATATGTTCTACTGCTGGTGTGGATCATATATGTCGGAGGACAAACATTTTGTGTGAAAATATTGAATGGAACATGGACAGAGAATTGCCTTTGAATATGCTAATGGATAGTGATTAACAGCTAGCATGAGGAAGTAAAAGGTAGTCCCACAGCAAATACTGTTGTGTACGTGTGGAATGTTAGACTATCACACATTTTAAGCTATAATATATTCGGTGGGATGGCCTGTTTCCTTCCTTGCCATTTCCCTTTATTATACAATTTCCATAAAATTCTGAAAATTGTCCGGTACCCATTTTCATGAGGCTCCAGAACTGCGTTGGTCAGATAAAATAATTCTTACTCTGCTGGAGATGAACAGTGCACAAACCACTATGCCAACATGGCAGCTAAGGGGATTTAATCTTTTGTGAAACAGTTTTTAATGCCAGGCAGTGATGTTAATGTATAAAATTGTTAATAGCATTATTTTGTTTTATTTTCAGTTGAGTTTATGCACTATGTGATTGCAGCCAAAGCTCTGAGAAAAGTGAGTATACCTGTCAAAATATACAATTTTACAGCCAAAGCATTGTTCGCTTTTTGTTTGTTCTCATTATAATCCATTCATTGGTTGTTATGGTGACTGACTATTCAAATATTCTTCTAAAGATGTAGTCGCATTAGTTCCTGTTGTTATACTACGTTCTTTGGTTGTTACTGTCATCGACTTTTCAAATATTCTTCTAAGAACTCGGTGTTTTCAATGTTGTAATTGGGGAAGAAGATGACTGTTATAATTAACAGTTACAATTCTTAAAATGCTTCATCTCGTTTGTGTAATAGTTGTGTTGCACATGAAAGATTAATTGACATCACATTGTCCTTGAAAGTTAGATTGTAAAATTTTTAATGGTTTGTCTGCAGGTTTTTGTGTCAATCAAGGGCATCTACTACCAGGCAGACATTAAAGGGGAGACGATAACATGGGTTGTATCACACAAGCGAGGCTTCCAGGTATGTTCTTGCTACATCATGTTGTGATTTGTAACCATACCATGGGTTTTATGTTGTCTGTGTGGATGCTACAAGCTTGTCACATAGATAAATAAATAACATGAAGTACCCCTGTTACATGCTATCAGGCTTATGGTGCTGGCCCATTATTTTATAGACCAATCAGTATGCAAGAGTGTGGTCAATATCACACTAGTTGTCTTTATTTCCAATTCAGGCTGGGACGACCTGAAAGCCCAGGTTACATTTAAACATCTGCCTTGATGCAAATTCACCCTTAAGCATCAGATTGGTTCTAGCCACTGCGCTAACATACCTCCCTAGTTTAGTCAGGGGTGATAAAAAGAGTGCCTGGGCGACGCATAATTGTCAGAGGAAAACATTTGTGAACATTGAATCACATTGCCACTGGTACCATCAGTATAGAAACACTTTGTTGGCTGCTGAAGAAGGGGGAGGGAGTAAAAAGAGTGCCTGGGCGACGCATAATTGTCAGAGGAAAACATTTGTGAACATTGAATCACATTGCCACTGGTACCATCAGTATAGAAACACTTTGTTGGCTGCTGAAGAAGGGGAAGGGAGCACTTCTTGTGGGAATGTCCAGAATGCAGTTTTGTTGATTCTTGGTTTCATATTCATTTTGTAAATGCCTAGGATATTCACCATTAGAAATATTCTTTAAACAGTCTACCAAGATTATGCTATAAGCATCAGAGTTCTACCTCTGAAGTGTGAGCGGGTTCATCTGATGGTGAGAGACACTGGTAATAGGGAAAACTAATCCACACGCAAACATCAGTCCAGTGCACCAGAAGTAGTCGCACATTTATGCTTGAGTTCCAAGTGTGCAAACAAACAAAACAAATCAGATACACAACAAACAAGAAAAAGCAACATTTAAATAACACGGTGGAATGCTTACAATGAATTATAAATGTAATGAGAAATGACAAGATCAAAATTAACACAATGAAGCAAATGTTCATCATCATGTACTCTTCCAAGCAGTACAGACACTGCAAGTTCCTCTTCATATCATGGTCCTTGGAGTTCAGGATCGATTCTGCTGATGATGTTCTTCCAAACCACCATCTTACATCATCAAGCATAGTTTCTGGCTGTCTTTGCCTCTTCAACAGCTGATCTTTAATGTCATTCAGCCAGTTGTTAATTCTTCTGGCTGTCCAGGATGTTTGTAACATTTGTCTCAGAGGAACCATGTCTCCATTCACTATATTAAAAACAGCAAGGTTTGGTCACATAACAAGACTGTAATTACAAGACGACTGGAGAGATCAGTGGGAAAAGAGACAGATGCCACCTGATAGAGATGATCCTAGATTGAAGACTGAGGCGTGGAGGAATATCATCAGCATGGTTGTTCCAGAACAGCAAGTACCGAATATTTGTGAAGAGACATGGATGCTTGTGTCAGTGGGCAGGGCCCATGATGATAATGGAAGCACCAGGCTTGGTAATGAAACAGTGGAAGTGTACAAGCTAAAAGGTTGAGATGTGCCTTGGAAATGTTTGATTTTATGTTGCGTTAGTTCTAGTGGCAAAAGTCTTGTCAGGTGAAACACATACTCATCAATAAAAAAGCTGTCAAGTGCAGTGACAAAGTGTTATGTAGAACCTATATTGTTATATGCATGTAAAACATGGACAGTAAGCAGATAAGCTGAGAAACATCTAATCCAGTTGGTTTGTGAGGAAAATGCAGAGAATATCTTAGACAAATAAGGGGCGATAGAGTTCTTCAAGAAAGAAATTAAAATCATAAAATTAGCATAAAATATTCTCAAGTATTGTCTATAATTATTTACGCAAACCTTTAAGACCAGGTCCATTTTGGAACTTTCGAAACGGGCTACTTTAAAGTTTGTCCTGTTCTGTCTTAATATGATTGCAAATTCACATCATTCTATACATTTCTGACTGTCAGTCTGAAATAATTTTTTTTTAAAATTCATTTCTCTTTGTAGAATTGTATTGATGACATAACATTTTGTTATGAACTTGTGGGTACATTACAGTTGTTGTAGATGATATTTTGACAAAGGATGCATAATGGGTTATCTTGTCTACCAAACAGCACCCACAAGATGTTGACTACAAAATCATGAAGACTTTTGCAGAGTACCACACAGTTCTTCTCGGACATATTAACATCAAGTTGTACAGTGATTTACACTTGGTCTACCCCCCTCAGGTAAGTGTTTGTCAGGGTGGTATATTTAGTGTGACATATTAACGTTTATATTCATGCTGTGTAGTGTTAGTCATCATGTCTGTCACAGCCTTCTGTCTTGTGTACTGCCAGTCATTTCTGATACTAATGTTCCATGCCATGATGTCAAAAAATGTAACATCTGTTTTGGTCCTCCCTTGTGATGATTTACTGCAGCTTTTCTCTTTCCATGGTGTGCCCAAAGAATCTGGACTGTCTTCTTCAGATGCAAGTAACCAATACTCTTAGTGAAAGAATTTCTTTCAAGATATTTTAATGACACTTTTATCTGTCCACGATGTTCTCATCAATCTTTTAGAAAGCCACATCTATACAGCTTCCACATAATTCTTCACTATTCTATCAATTGGCTGGTGCTGCAGACAATTTGGAAGCAGACAGCCTGGCATTGATTTCATTGGTGTGGGCATCGATCGTTCAGAAGGTGATAGCAAGCTACTGAACGTAAAAATTGTCTGGTAAATCACAAACGGCCCAAAAAATGTTGGGGGTTGATTGTGGCCTCCTGTAAAGGATATGCAACTAACTTTTATTCTGCTAACTGTCCATGATTCACTTCCATGATTGATTGATTTAGGAATCGACATCACAGCATTCGGGGCATTCCCATAAGTGCTCCGTCCCCATCCTCAGCAGCCAGCGAAGAGTTCCAACACTAATATTCACTTATCACTTCCATATAACGGTTAAATGTAAAACCTGTGCCATGCTTTAATCATCATCATCTTTACCATAACAAAATATACCTTGACAGTGAATAAGATCAGCTAGCGAGCGCCTCAAGTGTTTCATTGTTGTTTCAGTTAGTGGAGCCCCAACAACATGTGAGTCAAGAGCAGTGTTTGGAAGGAGACAGAGTGGATGAGAACCTGGCTAGCCTTGCCCCGGCCATCAAAACAACCGGAGAGGCCTTGGAAGAAGATGAAGAAGACCCTGAAGTGGATGCTTTGAACGCAGCCAATGTGAGTTGCTAGAATATAGCATTATTTTTATGTTGTTGGTTTCATCCTTGCCACATGTTCTGTCTATAAAATATAGAAACTGAAAATGTGTTTGTGGTAACATTTATTTAAAAACAAGAAACATCAGAATTTTTTAAAATTTTTATTGTAAAAAAAAAAAAATTCCGGGAAGGTTAACCCGGTCAACAAATGCCTGCAGAAGTCGGATGTGTCGGCCTAACGGCACAAGAACGCAGCTCTGCTGTAAACAGGCACAACGCAATCACGTCCGAAAAAAAAAAAACTCGGATGAACGAAGAAGAATAAGAAGAATTGTTTTTGGCGCTTGCTTGCTACACTGAAGTGGAGTCCATACACACTACTTCTAGTAGTGCTGGACTGAATTTTGCGTGTGGATTAGCTTTCCCTAATACCAGTGCCCCTCACCGTCAGGCGAACCCACTCTGACTTTAGAGGTACTTGTAATTTACTTCCCCAAGTCAATGACAAACCCCTTATCTCTGCACCAGTACACTGGATGTTACGAACACAAATTCTTATTAATTCAGCCATGCTAACCTAAAGAAAAATCAGAATGATCATAATGAAGAACTTTGACCAAACTGCAAGAACAATGAAGTCAAACTGTGAAGCTAGACAAGTTTCATGTGGGGAGCCAAACTAGAATAACCAGCCAACACAGAACTGATGTCATCAGGTGCTGCACACTGGGGGAGGCACTAAGGAGAAGATCTGAGCACTTGTGGACTAATAGTTTATGTGTAATGTGGATGATCTGTTGACTAACTAGGTTTGACTGAAAATATCTTGCAGTATGTATTAGGCTTTATTTGTTATATGGGAGTGCTAATTAGTACAATAATCTCATGTTGTCATCAGGCAGATGATCCAGATTACATTGAGAAGTCCAAGCTGGAGGCACAGAGTGTGAGGAAACTTCAGAACTTATTCAAGGGCCTCAAGTTTTTTCTCAACAGAGAGGTCCCCAGGGAGGAGCTGACATTTGTTATCAGGTTTGAATTGCATTGTTTAAATAGTGTTTTGTTGTGGTTTAAATAGAGCCTGTATTCAGATTTGGTGCTTGTGTTGAGGTTTAAGTCAGTTCTATGTTGAGGTTTCAATAGAGGTTGTGTTCAGATTTAGTGCTTGTGTTGAGGTTTAAATAGTTCCTGTGTTGAGATTTAAATAAATCCTGTGATGTGGTTTAAATAGTTCCCGTGTTGTGGTTTAAATAATTCTTGTTTTGTGGTATACAAATAGCTTTTGTTGATGTTTACAAAGAGCTTGTTACGAGGTTTAAATAATACTTATTGTAAGATATGAGTAGAACTTATATTGAGGTACACATTTTGTCATTAAGAATTTACATGATCTTTTGCATCATTCCTAATCTTTATGATGACTAGTACCATACATTCAATACACCTCGCGGTTTGTAACAGGGATTCTAAACTTGTTTAAAATTAGGTTCCTCAACATTTCTGTAGTCATAAAGTATCGTTGTTCTGAGAACAAAGGCAAGTGAGGGATGAGCTGGTCTCTCCACATCCTGAAATAGTGACCAGGTATATACAAAATCTGTAGACTCTTTACCTACATAGTACTCTTGGCTTTTCTTATACAGCATGTTTTTTTGTTTTTGTCGCATCATTTTCATGGATCTCAACCTGTCTTTAGATGCTGCAGTGGCGTGGCATCTTGGGATCACACGTTTGGTGTTGGGGCAACCTACCAGGAGTCTGATGACAGCATCACACATCACATCATCGACAGACCCACAGTGGCAAACCAGAGGCTGGACAGGTCAGTTCATTTTGTGTTTGTATTGTTCGGTATCATTGATTTAATCATGTGTCAGGTTGTTTGGTCTGAAACCTGGCTTAAAGTGTTTTGATCATGCCACCAGAACATATATGGTGTTAGATAACTCAAATCTTGCCATTGCTGTTGATTGTGCACTAACTTACACCTTGCCACAGCTGTTGATTGTGCACTAACTTACATCTTGCCACAGCTGTTGATTGTGCACTAACTTACATCTTGCCACAGCTGTTGATTGTGCACTAACTTACATCTTGTCTGTTGATTGTGCACTAACTTAAATCTTGTCACAGCTGTTGATTGTGCACTAACTTAAATCTTGCCGCAGCTGTTGATTGTGCACTAACTTAAATCTTGCCGCAGCTGTTGATTGTGCACTAACTTACATCTTGCCACAGCTGTTGATTGTGCACTCAACTTACATCTTGTCACAGCTGTTGATTGTGCACTAACTTACATCTTGTCACAGCTGTTGATTGTGCACTAACTTACATCTTGTCACTGCTGTTGATTGTGCACTCAACTTACATCTTGTCACTGCTGTTGATTGTGCACTAACTTACATCTTGTCACAGCTGTTGATTGTGCACTCAACTTACATCTTGCCACAGCTGTTGATTGTGCACTCAACTTACATCTTGCCACAGCTGTTGATTGTGCACTAACTTACATCTTGTCACTGTTGTTGATTGTGCACTAACTTACATCTTGTCACTGTTGTTGATTGTGCACTAACTTACATCTTGTCACTGCTGTTGATTGTGCACTAACTTACATCTTGTCACAGCTGTTGATTGTGCACTCAACTTACATCTTGCCACAGCTGTTGATTGTGCACTCAACTTACATCTTGTCACAGCTGTTGATTGTGCACTCAACTTACATCTTGCCACAGCTGTTGATTGTGCACTCAACTTACATCTTGCCACAGCTGTTGATTGTGCACTCAACTTACATCTTGCCACAGCTGTTGATTGTGCACTAACTTACATCTTGTCACTGTTGTTGATTGTGCACTAACTTACATCTTGTCACTGTTGTTGATTGTGCACTAACTTACATCTTGTCACTGTTGTTGATTGTGCACTAACTTACATCTTGTCACAGCTGTTGATTGTGCACTAACTTACATCTTGCCACAGCTGTTGATTGTGCACTCAACTTACATCTTGTCACTGTTGATTGTTCACTAACTTACATCTTGTCACTGTTGTTGATTGTGCACTAACTTACATCTTGTCACTGCTGTTGATTGTGCACTAACTTACATCTTGTCACAGCTGTTGATTGTGCACTCAACTTACATCTTGCCACAGCTGTTGATTGTGCACTCAACTTACATCTTGTCACTGTTGTTGATTGTTCACTAACTTACATCTTGTCACTGTTGTTGATTGTGCACTAACTTACATCTTGTCACTGTTGTTGATTGTGCACTAACTTACATCTTGTCACTGTTGTTGATTGTGCACTAACTTACATCTTGTCACTGCTGTTGATTGTGCACTAACTTACATCTTGTCACTGCTGTTGATTGTGCACTAACTTACATCTTGTCACTGTTGTTGATTGTTCACTAACTTACATCTTGTCACTGTTGTTGATTGTGCACTAACTTACATCTTGTCACTGTTGTTGATTGTTCACTAACTTACATCTTGTCACTGTTGTTGATTGTGCACTAACTTACACCTTGTCACTGCTGTTGATTGTGCACTAACTTACATCTTGTCACTGCTGTTGATTGTGCACCAACTTACACCTTGTCACTGCTGTTGATTGTGCACTGACATCTTGTCACTGCTGTTGATTGTGCACTAACTTACACCTTGCCACGGCTGTTGATTGTGCACTAACTTACATCTTGTCACTGTTGTTGATTGTGCACTAACTTACATATTGTCACTGCTGTTGATTGTGCACTAACTTACACCTTGTCACTGCTGTTGATTGTGCACTAACTTACATCTTGCCACAGCTGTTGATTGTGCACTAACTTACATCTTGCCACAGCTGTTGATTGTGCACTAACTTACATCTTGTCACTGCTGTTGATTGTGCACTCACTTACACCTTGTCACAGCTGTTGATTGTGCACTAACTTACACCTTGTCACTGCTGTTGATTGTGCACTCAACTTACATCTTGTCACTGCTGTTGATTGTGCACTCAACTTACATCTTGTCACTGCTGTTGATTGTGCACTAACTTACACCTTGCTACAGCTGTTGATTGTGCACTAACTTACATCTTGTCACTGCTGTTGATTGTGCACTAACTTACACCTTGTCACTGCTGTTGATTGTGCACTAACTTACACCTTGTCACTGTTGTTGATTGTGCACTCAACTTACATCTTGTCACTGCTGTTGATTGTGCACTCAACTTACATCTTGTCACTGCTGTTGATTGTGCACTAACTTACACCTTGCTACAGCTGTTGATTGTGCACTAACTTACATCTTGTCACTGCTGTTGATTGTGCAGTAACTTACACCTTGTCACAGCTGTTGATTGTGCACTAACTTACACCTTGTCACTGCTGTTGATTGTGCACTAACTTACATCTTGTCACTGCTGTTGATTGTGCACTCAACTTACATCTTGTCACTGCTGTTGATTGTGCACTAACTTACACCTTGTCACTGCTGTTGATTGTGCACTAACTTACACCTTGTCACTGCTGTTGATTGTGCACTAACTTACACCTTGTCACTGCTGTTGATTGTGCACTAACTTACACCTTGTCACTGCTGTTGATTGTGCACTAACTTACATCTTGTCACTGCTGTGTGATTGTGCACTAACTTACATCTTGTCACTGCTGTTGATTGTTGCACTAACTTACACCTTGTCACTGCTGTTGATTGTGCCTAACTTACATCTTGTCACTGCTGTTGATTGTGCACTAACTTACACCTTGTCACATGCTGTTGATTGTGCACTAACTTACACCTTGTCACTGCTGTTGATTGTGCACTAACTTACATCTTGTCACAGCTGTTGATTGTGCACTAACTTACATCTTGTCACTAGCTGTTGATTGTGCACTAACTTACCTTGTCCACATGCTGTTGATTGTGCACTAACTTACACCTTGTCACTGCTGTTGATTGTGCACTAACTTACACCTTGTCACTGCTGTTGATTGTGCACTAACTTAAAGCTTACTGTTGTTATTTATTGTGCACTAACTTACATCTTGTCACTGCTGTTGATTGTGCACTAACTTACATCTTGTCACTGCTGTTGATTGTGCACTAACTTACATCTTGTCACTGCTGTTGATTGTGCACTAACTTACACCTTGTCACTGCTGTTGATTGTGCACTAACTTACACCTTGTCACTGCTGTTGATTGTGCACTAACTTACATCTTGTCACTGCTGTTGATTGTGCACTAACTTACACCTTGCTACAGCTGTTGATTGTGCACTAACTTACATCTTGTCACTGCTGTTGATTGTGCACTAACTTACACCTTGTCACTGCTGTTGATTGTGCACTAACTTACATCTTGTCACTGCTGTTGATTGTGCACTAACTTACATCTTGTCACTGCTGTTGATTGTGCACTAACTTACATCTTGTCACTGCTGTTGATTGTGCACTAACTTACACCTTGCTACAGCTGTTGATTGTGCACTAACTTACATCTTGTACTGCTGTTGATTGTGCACTAACTTACACCTTGTCACAGCTGTTGATTGTGCACTAACTTACACCTTGTCACTGCTGTTGATTGTGCACTAACTTACATCTTGTCTACTAGCTGTTGATTGTGCACTAACTTACACCTTGTCACTGCTGTTGATTGTGCACTAACTTACATCTTGTCACTGCTGTTGATTGTGCACTAACTTACACCTTGTCACTGCTGTTGATTGTGCACTAACTTACACCTTGTCACTGCTGTTGATTGTGCAACTCAACTTACATCTTGTCACTGCTGTTGATTGTGCACTCAAACTTACATCTTGTCACTGCTGTTGATTGTGCACTAACTTACACCTTGCTACAGCTGTTGATTGTGCACTAACTTACATCTTGTCACTGCTGTTGATTGTGCACTAACTTACACCTTGTCACAGCTGTTGATTGTGCACTAACTTAACCTTGTCACTGCTGTTGATTGTGCACTAATTACCCTTGTCCCTGTTGATTGTGCACTAACTTACACCTTGTCACTGCTGTTGATTGTGCACTAACTTACATCTTGTCACTGCTGTTGATTGTGCACTAACTTACATCTTGTCACTGCTGTTGATTGTGCACTAACTTACATCTTGTCACTGCTGTTGATTGTGCACTAACTTACACCTTGTCACGCTGTTGATTGTGCACTAACTTACACCTTGTCACTGCTGTTGATTGTGCACTAACTTACACCTTGTCACTGCTGTTGATTGTGCACTAACTTACACCTTGTCACTGCTGTTGATTGTGCACTAACTTACATCTTGTCACTGCTGTTGATTGTGCACTAACTTACACCTTGTCACTGCTGTTGATTGTGCACTAACTTACACCTTGTCACTGCTGTTGATTGTGCACTAACTTACATCTTGTCACTGCTGTTGATTGTGCACTAACTTACACCTTGTCACTGCTGTTGATTGTGCACTAACTTACACCTTGTCACTGCTGTTGATTGTGCACTCAACTTACATCTTGTCACTGCTGTTGATTGTGCACTAACTTACATCTTGTCACTGCTGTTGATTGTGCACTAACTTACATCTTGTCACTGCTGTTGATTGTGCACTAACTTACACCTTGTCACTGCTGTTGTGTGCACTAACTTACATCTTGCTACAGCTGTTGATTGTGCACTAACTTACATCTTGTCACTGCTGTTGATTGTGCAGTAACTTACACCTTGTCACAGCTGTTGATTGTGCACTCACTTACACCTTGCCACAGCTGTTGATTGTGCACTAACTTACACCTTGTCACTGCTGTTGATTGTGCACTAACTTACACCTTGTCACTGCTGTTGATTGTGCACTAACTTACATCTTGTCACTGCTGTTGATTGTGCACTAACTTACATCTTGTCACTGCTGTTGATTGTGCACTAACTTACACCTTGTCACTGCTGTTGATTGTGCACTAACTTACACCTTGTCACTGCTGTTGATTGTGCACTAACTTACACCTTGTCACTGCTGTTGATTGTGCACTAACTTACACCTTGTCACTGCTGTTGATTGTGCACTAACTTACACCTTGTCACTGCTGTTGATTGTGCACTAACTTACACCTTGTCACTGCTGTTGATTGTGCACTAACTTACACCTTGTCACTGCTGTTGATTGTGCACTAACTTACACCTTGTCACTGCTGTTGATTGTGCACTAACTTACACCTTGTCACTGCTGTTGATTGTGCACTAACTTACACCTTGTCACTGCTGTTGATTGTGCACTAACTTACACCTTGTCACTGCTGTTGATTGTGCACTAACTTACATCTTGTCACTGCTGTTGATTGTGCACTAACTTACACCTTGTCACTGCTGTTGATTGTGCACTAACTTACACCTTGTCACTGCTGTTGATTGTGCACTAACTTACACCTTGTCACTGCTGTTGATTGTGCACTAACTTACACCTTGTCACTGCTGTTGATTGTGCACTAACTTACACCTTGTCACTGCTGTTGATTGTGCACTAACTTACACCTTGTCACTGCTGTTGATTGTGCACTAACTTACACCTTGTCACTGCTGTTGATTGTGCACTAACTTACATCTTGTCACTGCTGTTGATTGTGCACTAACTTACATCTTGTCACTGCTGTTGATTGTGCACTAACTTAAAGCTTACTGTTGTTATTTATTGTGCTCTAACTTAATCTTGCTGTTGCTGTATATTGTGCCCTGGGCCACTAGAGATACACTGAGTTCAATTACATAAATTGTTTACTGTTGTGATTGGGAGTCTTTGTGGTGAAGTGGTCAAGCCGTTTAACTTGGGCTCCGAAGGTTGTGGGTTCAATTCCGGGCCGCGCCCTTCGGTTCACGAGTTAAATTTTTCGGAGACTCCTGTGGGTCGTCGCTAGAGCCACGGAGCTCGTGCTTTGTGCGATGCTTTCCGCGCTGCGGAAAGAGACCGAGCCATATGGGATAAAACCCGGTGCAATGAAGTCGACCATGTCGACTTTTAAGCGACTTTTTTTTTTTAAACTGTTGTGATTGTCAGCCTCAGTATGTGGAATGAAATAAATTAAAACAATAGTAGAGCTGTAAAAAACAATGGGTGAATCAGAAATAAATGAAAGTGGAATTTGTCAGTTTAAAAGAGCACAAGTGACAGAATTTACATTGTGGCTAGAAAAATTGTGTCTTGTCAGCACACAAATAATAACAAATACCTCAAAACAACACTGTTACAACTGAGTTTTAAAAACACCAAATTAAGTCACTTAGCAGATGTCTTGGAGTCATATGTTTCCAAGGGCACACAAACTGAACTGAATCCTCATGTGGAGAAAGCCAGATTGATTGCCACAGATCTTGTGAAGCTGATCTATTGGACTTTCCAATTTAGCTGATTCACTCATAGGGATCAATATACTCATTTTATCCAGAAAAAAACCAGCTTTAGTAATGGACACCTGCTCCTTTGGGAGCTTATGTGAAAGTGAAGGTGTCTTAATTAACGCACAGGATGATATCTATCGTTGGTTCTAAATATTATCGGCGTCTGTTTGTTTTCAGAACCTATGTACAGCCACAATGGGTCTTTGATTGTATCAATGCCAGGACCCTTCTTCCAGCCAAGGATTACTTTCCTGGAGTTCCCTGCCCTCCTCATTTATCTCCTTTTGTAGAAGAGAAGGAGGGAGAGTATGTCCCAGAGGAGAAAGTAAAATTCCTCAAGAGGCTGCAAGAAGATGTAATGGAAGAGGATGAGGAGGAAGATGAAAGTGATGTGCTTGAAGAGTCTGAGGATGATGAAGACCAAGGTTAGTCATATCATTTCGTGTTGCTAAATTGTTCAGTTTAAATTGTCTATCCATGTAAGCAAGAGGTGGAGTGAGCAGCTGGCAGGTAGTTGTTATGGTCTCAAGTTCATGACACTAGACAGAATAGAGACATTGACTGCGACACCAACTGGTATGGTCGTGACCAAGAAGGCAGGCAATGGCAGACTGCCTTATGTACAGGTGTTAGAAAATTATTGCAGTCACAGAAAATGCAGATGCCATAAGCATACTGTTATTAAGGCATCTGTATCTCTCACATTTAGTGCGAAACAGGTCTTATGTACAGGTTGCAAATGTTAAAAATCTGACAAGAGATGAGAATTGCAAAGAGTAGGCTGTAAGGCAGCTGTACTCGCAAAATTGTTAGTGGAATAAAACTACCCATGGACAGTTACCCATTACCTTTGATGGAACCTAGCTATAAAACTGAACACAAGACACATGTTGAAATCAGACAGACTGACCTTGGAGAAGTGCATAACTTGGTATGATGCACTGCCCACAAAAGAGGAGGGAGGGAGAATATGGTAGTTGATTAACGTGTTATTTTCTTGGTGTTGAATGAGTGAACAGAGTGTCAGAAAGTTCAGTGTTGCAAACTTTCACAGTGTCCTAGATAGTTTTCATGTAAATTAACCTGTTGTCTAACTGTTTTCTTCAGATAATGAGGTAACACAACCGGTGTCCGCTGGTAAAAAAAGAGAAAACGGGAGAGCCAGGAAGACGTCGATGATAATCAGAAAACTAAAATGAGAAAGGTAATGCCTATTTTATTATTGTAATTATTTGTAAATTTGGAAGCTGCGGTGGCACATTGGCTAGCATCCTTGCCTTCTAACCCTGTGATCATGAATTTGATTCCCTATTGAGGCAGAGATTTTTTTAAAATTGACCCAATGATGTCCCAAGCCGACTCTGCCTAAAATGGGTCCCCGGAAATGTTCTAGGAAGTAAAGACAGCCAGATGATACTTCTTCTTCTGCGTTCATCTGGAGTTTTTTTTGTTTTCGGATGTGATTGCGTTATGCCTGTTTACAGCAGAGCTGCGTTCTTGCGCCGTTAGGCAGACACATCCGACCTCTGCTGGCATTTGTTGACCGGGTTAACCTTCCCGGGGGTTTCTTAGGACGTTTGACTCTCACTGTTGTGAGAGCTCCCAGCTGGCCCATATAGAACAGCCAAAGACATCCTGGTCAGCCCTCAAGGGAAGGCAGGGGCAGACCATGGGCATTCCCCGCCATCCAAGGAGGCTTCCATACTTGCAGAGCCGACACACAGCGCTCTGGTACTGGGCTCACCCAAGGAATCGTCATATCCTGCACATGGCTGCTTAGCCCCACTTCCGTATATTGGGCCTTCCGTTCACCATAGGAAACCAGAAGAATGCAGTCTGCAGATGACATCCACACAGTGAGCTTTTGATTCAGACTTTCCATGTAATGGATTTGCCATCCAAGCAATATTCCATTTCATGCCTCTGGGACGCTTGCCAGATGATACTACCGATTGCAATTGGTCTGTAAAAATATATATGGGGCAAGCACCGTATATTCAAAGTGCAGGGCCGGATCTTTTACTTTACTGTAGAATAAAATGGTCAGTGAGCTTCACAACCACCTCATGGGGTGTAATACTTTATAGTGATGGTAATTACTTGTCTCACGACTGTCAACTCCTGCTGTAGGTCACATTGTTCTCAATAGATTGATTGTTTTAGCTAATGTTCGTGAATAATTTATGTTACATATTGCGTTTAGAGATTATTGGAAGTAGATTAGAAATCAGATTATTTTAGCAGTATATTTGACTCTTTGTACAAAGAAGAAAAGCGGTTGTGTTGGTATGACAGCTAGGATGTTGTTCTGACAATAACACGAGCGCGGTCGGACAAGGTTTCAGTGCCAGCTCTTGTCGCTTGCTGCAGGGGGAAAAGTCTGGCCACCTATTCCTTTGTGCACTCAGGCCAACACAAAACTTGGTCCTAACACTTCACATACCCACTGCTATAGGACTGGACATTCTTTTTTTTATTCCAACAAAGAAGAAAAGTGCATGTGATGATACAACAAATACACATTTTGAAAACTACTCTGGCCCCTGTGTGACAAGATGTTCACAAGAGCATGTTCATTGCAGTGCATATATCAGTCTCAGTTTTCCTTGTTGCAACCTTATTGGGAATATTGGCAACTGAAGTCCTAAAGATTTAGTGTTGTAGGACGTGTCAGATCTTGAAGTGTTTAAATTAACATTCTGGCGCTTATGGCAAATCTAGAGATGATCAGTCTTACTTAGTGGTGGAGTCTGAGGCCAGATATTGATTGTTTCTACAGCATTTAAGGCTATGCTTCAGATAAATTCTCAGTATTGTAATTTATTGTACAGATTTAATACTTACTATTGCAGATGGAAGTAATTAGCACACTGTGAATGGATGGAGTCTGCGTCCCTTTTATATCGTTTCAATTTCAGTTTTGAAATAGCTTTCTAGATGGGATAGATCTTGGGGGAAATGAATTACCAAACGGTAAAGAGAGAGCAAGAACTGTACCTTGATTATGTCATTTAATGGGTGAAGAAATCCCAGAAGCATTCTAGGCTGCCTAACTCACTCAGATTCAGAGGGGAGCCAAACTCTTAACTACAGACCTCAGACCTCGTGCCTTAAGAAGGCCACAAGGTAATCCAGGTGACATGGAGTAAAAAAAAAAAGAGATTAAAGTTTGGCAAAGATCTTTCTGGGCCCAGAATAAACATTATGAAGGGCATCTGTTTAGGTCACATGTTCTGCGGGAAACATAAACATAATGATAATATATGAATCATTGTCATGTGCCATGCTGTTAAATACAGGCAGTCATGGCTCGCCATTTCACACGATCACTAGTCTTAGATGAGGTCTATTCTTGTCCTGATTGTGCCATATGGTCAAGCCATCCAGTTCATTGTCTTCCCCTTGCTCTCATACCATCAATTTTGCCATTTGTTACTGTTTTCAAGTTTTATTTCTTTTCATAACATGCCCAACAAATCTTGATTGTCTGATTTCTCTAATAAATTTACAGTTTTCATTTTTCTGGTAGGACTTTTTCATTTGTTTTTAGTCCGTCCATGTTATTTTTTGGCATTTTGCCCAGAAAACCACATTTTCGCAGCCAATAGATGTTCTCAACTTGTCTGCTTATTGTCCGTGTTTCATATTGATATATTGATGATACATTGTATGATTTTATTAATGACTTTCCTTTTATTCTTTAATGTTAGAGCTTTCTTATAGCAATTGAATTTTTATTTGTCAACTTTGTTTACAGTCGTGCATCTGTCATGGCTGTTACTGAAGGCACCATTGAAAGGGTCGACAAACAGAAGAAGCTGGCCAGGCAGCAAGCTGAAGAAAAACGACTGGGTGAAATGATGATTGCTAAAAAGCACAAACGTTTGTACCACAAGATAATGACTTCCCGCAAGAAGAGCTCCCAAGAGGCAAAGAAATTAGAAGATAAGAAGAAGAAAATTAAAGCCCAGAAAAAGGGCAAAAGGTTAAAGAAGGGGACGGCATGATAAAAGGGATGGGGACATGTATTTTTTAATGGTTGAGAAATATTGTTGTCTGGCTTATCTAATCAAGGGGAGAATTCATTTACAACAGCACAATTTTGACAAATATGGATTCCATAAATTATGAATTTTTCATTAGAACAGAAATGATATTGCAAAGCAGAAGAACGAGGGTGACATAGTTATATAAAAATTACTGTGTAGAGCGAGGATGTTGTAGCTGAGCATTGGTGTGCTGTTGAGTCTCTTCTGGCTTTTAGGTCCAGATAGAAAACAGGTTTTCAGTTGACTCGTGTGAGATCATTCTACCCTTTACCACCTCACCTCTAACAGTTTCCTTCCGTGCCGTTCCCATAATTCTCTTCTCCATAGGCTTTTCTTGTAGATTGCGGTATTGTTGAGTTTATTGATTGACTGAACACGTCTTTTAGTTATCATGTTCATTCATTACATTATAATAGTTACTGTGATGTATCAGCACTAAAATGTGTTCAGGAAACTCTTATAAGCACACATAGAGTAGGAAAAATACTTAGCAGAAAGAAGCAAGTAGACATCACACAAGAATTATTTGAACACTAAAGTTAGAGTATTTAACTCTTAACATGTCAGATCAGTACTACTGTGTGGCCCAGAAACAAGGAAAGCAACAACTGTTGGTAACTACAAGCATTCATAATAGGACTAAAATGTATGACAGAATCACCATTGTAGAGCTCATGTTGAGAACTAAACACATTCCCATGAATCAAGAGATGAGGAAGAAAACATAAGTGCTGGATAGGACACACATTCACAAAACCTGTTGACAGTAAAACTGGAACCCACCTAGACAAATGAAATAAAGGGAGATCTAAAAATGTGAAGAGAAATAGAGACAGATAAATTATATGAAGAGAATATGGAAGGACCTGCAGGAGATAGCAAAGCATAGGAGGGTTTGGAGTGAGTTGGTTGAGTGCCCAGATTTTCACTGGGAGGTGAAATACTGGCCTGTGACGTACACGTGACAATGCTCTGTTTAAGAAGCATGCATGTTTTGACAGCCAGTCAACCTTGAAAGTGTGTCAGTTTGCAACAACTACTTTAGCAGGGCACACTTAGAACAAAGGAAATTGTGGGAATGTGCATTTAAGACACCCGGGAAGGTGACTGGCTTATATATAGTTAGATTAGTTTTAATGTTTGGAAGTTTAGGCGCTGCATTTGTGTATTGACGATATTCTGGTCTGTTGTGTAATTAAAATGAATTATCTTAATAAATTTTTTGTTGTTTGTTGTAATACACTGTTTTTGTTAGTCCATATACTTGTATTCCTGCATTATTAGGAGCTGTGTGGCATATTTGCTAGTGTGCTTGCTTATCCACAGAGTGGTCATGGTTTAATCACTAGGTGTAGAATGGTTTTTTCTATCCAACAAGTACACCTCTGGCCAAATTAAGTTATGTCTTGGGAAGGTATGGTTCCTGGAAAAAGAGGAAAGGGTCACCAGCATGAAGAAGAGCGCAGGACATTGCAGACACCTTGGGCATAAGGGTGCTTGAGGTTGCAGAACTGACAAAGAATCAAGGAACTTTATTATGGGCCGTTCTGGACAGAAACAGGTACATCCTGTTGTATGGAGTAATCAGTTGGCTATTGTGACTTCTCTAGGTAAATCGAAGATCTTTTTTGCACACCACTGCATCATATTCAAGATATATTATTATATTTTTTTTGGACCAAACGGCACTGGTAGCGCAACTGTAGTCGGTATGATGCCGACATTTGTGGGTGAAGGTGACTTGGGGTATGACTTCACTCTAGCTGTGTTTGTTCCCATCTCATGGTAATTAGAGAATTTTCCAGTGTGAGAGTTTGGCCTTGATCCAAGTACACTACATAAACACACATGTATTATTTGGCGCTCATAAATATAGAACGAATGAACTTTATTTTCGAAGGGTAACAAATTGGGCCCTCAGGCCCGTCTTACATTCTGCCCTTCCAATTACTCATCTTTCGTTCATCAGTGCATAGTGCATTCACATAGGAAAGAAAAAATATTGTCAAATGAATGTTGTAAGCATAAGCATGTTACCATGTTATGAGACAAATCCCCCACCTATCCCCTATCCATCCGCGTGTCCCCCACACATTCACCACCCAACCACACACATACCCACAGGCACATACATGACTCCCCCCCCCCCCCCCCCAACCCACACATCCCATATACATTACCCACCCACACACAAACCCAATTACACATGCATGCAACCACCCATTCATAGAAGTAAGAACTAGAGAATTTTAGTGGGAAATTAAAATAATTAGTGGGTACTAATGGAGCCGTAGCGCTGAATAGGACACACATTGTGAAAACCTGATAATAGAATAACTAGAAAGTTCTTCTGCAACCCAGAAGGAAACGAATTAGAGGGAGCTCTAAGCCACATGGAGAAAATAATTAGAGATAGAGATGAATTATATGGGGAGGAGGTGCTACCGTGCCCCTTAAGAGAAGCGAAAAATGTTAACAATAGTAACACTATAACCCAACATCCATGTCAGAAGAGGCTTCTAGGAAGGTTAAACTTGGGGAAGGCTTCCTCATTCTGTAGAACAACTTTAGCTGCAAAACCAACCAGCCATGATCAAGCCTAAAGATAAGAAATAAAGAACAACCAAGCCAACAAAGAGGAAAGGGGGATCTAGAAAAGGTATATCGTGATGCAGAGAAAGCCGCAAGAAGAAAGAGACAAAGATAGGACAGTCTGGCATGAGTTGGTTATGGGCAGAAGAAGAAGAATGGAGCTGTGGCCCCGTGTGTTTCTTGGGCCCATAAGGGAAGCAAAGAATAATAAACAACACTGTAACTTGCCATGTATGTCGTAAGAGGCGACTAAGGGGTGTTTCGTGTTGATCTCTGCCAACTAATATCAAACCAGTAGAAAAGGAATGAAAAAAATTACTCCACCAACCTAGACGAAAGGAAATTGTCTTTCTTTTTTTTTCTTTTCAAGAAGTATGACGCGATGCATTAAGCGCAAGGTTCGGGCAATGAAAGCCTAGCATAACGCCGGGATTTGCTGTGATTCATCATCGAAATGAACAGGCTGCCTAGCCAGGCTTCATCACAGCAGAGGACTAAGGACACTACTTTCTGAACTTAGCAGTCAGCATAAGGTCACCATACAGTGGATACCATCCCACTGTGGAATACCCGGAAACGACAGAGCTGATCGATTGGCTAAGGAAGGAGCCAAAGAAGAACAGGCTGATGTGCCCGTTACATACCACCAAAAGAAAAGAATTGATCAAATCAGTCAGAAAGCCACCAAAACCTGCTCAAGATGACTACCACGTTATGGATAGACCAGAACAAGTCATCATTCTGCGCCTCAGAACAGGACACAATAGATTACGCAACCACATGTATACAAAATTCAAGATTGATGAAACAGCCATGTGCACATGTGGATTGGCGTCGCAGACAGCAGAGCACATACTCCAAGACTGCCCAAGATATAACATATCTAGGCAAACTTCTGGCCTAGAGCAACGACAGTGGAAGATAAACTCTATGGACCGCTGTGTGAACTGAAAAAGACAGTTAGATTCACACAAGAGACAACATTGCAGTAATAGACATATTTCAAGCGAACGAAAGAAGAAGAAGAATCACAGCAGAGACCGTAAACCTCGAGGAGATGTGGGGTGAACACGCTACCACCACGTCACTGGCCTTGTAGAACATTTGAAAATCGGCCGGTGTTCTACCTTTATTGCATGATGAGGCCTATTTTCAGGAAACACACACTACCTTTCTTCTTCTTTCTTTCGTTTGACATGTGTCTGCATTGTTGTCTCTTTAATGAACTACACTGACTCCCTCTCACTGGCATTGATCTAGACCAGAAGGTTTGCCTAGATACGTCATATTTTTTTGGGTTGTCTTGAAGTTTTTGGGTTGTGTTCTGCTGCATGCGACGCCAATCCGCATGTGCACATGGTTGATTCGCCAATCTTAACTTCTGTATACAAGTGGTTACGTAATCGATTGATAACATCAAATTTCCTTTTCTTCTGTGTTTTTAGACCTCCCTTTCCGGGAAGGTTAACCCGGTCAACAAATGCCCGCAGAGGTCGGATGTGTCGGCCTAACGGCGCAGGAACGCAGCTCTGCTGTAAACAGGCACAACGCAATCACGTCCGAAAAAAAACTCCGGATGAACGAAGAAGAAGAAGAAGACCTCCCTTTAGTCAGTTTGTTCTGTGGTGATAACGTCAGTTCTTCAATCTAGCTAGATATTCTCATATGGCGATAACATCAAATTTCCTTTTCTTCTGTGTTTTTATACCTCTCTTTAGTCCGTTTGTTCTGTGGTGATAAAGTCAGTTCTTCAATCTAGCTAGATATTCTCATTTGGCGATAACATCAAATTTCCTTTTCTTCTGTGTTTTTAGACCTCCCTTTAGTACGTTTGTTCTGTGGTAGATAAAGTCAGTTCTTCAATCTAGCTAGATATTCTCATTTGGCGATAACATCAAATTTCCTTTTCTTCTGTGTTTTTAGACCTCCCTTATAGTCCGTTTGTTCTGTGGTAGATAAAGTCAGTTCTTCAATCTAGCTAGATTATTCTCATATGGCGATAACATCAAATTTCCTTTTCTTCTGTGTTTTTAGACCTCCCTTTAGTCCGTTTGTTCTGTGGTAGATAAAGTCAGTTCTTCAATCTAGCTAGATATTCTCATTTGGCGATAACATCAAATTTCCTTTTCTTCTGTGTTTTTAGACCTCCCTATAGTCCGTTTGTTCTGTGGTAGATAAAGTCAGTTCTTCAATCTAGCTAGATATTCTCATTTGGCGATAACATCAAATTTCCTTTTCTTCTGTGTTTTTAGACCTCCCTTTAGTACGTTTGTTCTGTGGTAGATAAAGTCAGTTCTTCAATCTAGCTAGATATTCTCATTTGGCGATAACATCAAATTTCCTTTTCTTCTGTGTTTTTAGACCTCCCTTTAGTACGTTTGTTCTGTGGTAGATAAAGTCAGTTCTTCAATCTAGCTAGATATTCTCATTTGGCGATAACATCAAATTTCCTTTTCTTCTGTGTTTTTAGACCTCCCTTTAGTCCGTTTGTTCTGTGGTGATAACGTCAGTTCTTCAATCTAGCTAGTTATTCTCATATGGCGATAACATCAAATTTCCTTTTCTTCTGTGTTTTTAGACCTCCCTTTAGGTACGTTTGTCTGTGGTAGATAAAAGCTCAGTTTCTCAATCTAGCTAGATATTTCTCACTTTGGCGATAAACATCAAATTTCATTTTCTTCCGGTGTTTTAGACCTCCCTTTTAGTACGTTTTGTTCTGTGGTAGATAAGTCAGTTCTTCAATCTAGCTAGGATATTCTCATTTGGCGATAAAATCAAATTTCCTTTTCTTCTGTGTTTTTAGACCTCCCTATAGTCCGTTTGTTCTGTGGTGATAACGTCAGTTCTTCAATCTAGCTAGTTATTCTCATATGGCGATAACATCAAATTTCCTTTTCTTCTGTGTTTTTAGACCTCCCTTTAGTACGTTTGTTCTGTGGTAGATAAAGTCAGTTCTTCAATCTAGCTAGATATTCTCATTTGGCGATAACATCAAATTTCCTTTTCTTCTGTGTTTTTAGACCTCCCTTTAGTCCGTTTGTTTGTGGTGATAAAGTCAGTTCTTCAATCTAGCTAGATATTCTCATATGGCGATAACATCAAATTTCCTTTTCTTCTGTGTTTTTAGACCTCCCTTTAGTCCGTTTGTTCTGTGGTAGATAAAGTCAGTTCTTCAATCTAGCTAGATATTCTCATTTGGCGATAACATCAAATTTCCTTTTCTTCTGTGTTTTTAGACCTCCCTTTAGTACGTTTGTTCTGTGGTAGATAAAGTCAGTTCTTCAATCTAGCTAGATATTCTCATTTGCCGATAACATCAAATTTCCTTTTCTTCTGTGTTTTTAGACCTCCCTTTAGTCCGTTTGTTCTGTGGGTTTCAGTGAAAGAGCTATAATTATAATACCAGATTTTCTCAATGTACATCTTATCCATCACCAGCGTATTTTCCTCACCTCTTTATTCTCTGGAATCTGTTTAGCTCTCTCTCTCTCTCTCTCTCTCTCTCTCTCTCTCTCTCCCCCCACCCCCCCCCCCCCCCCTCTCGTTCTAATATATATTTTCATTCAGCAACCGTTGCTGATTGTGTTTAAATTCATATTAAGATTTTAATGAACACACTAAAAGACCAGTAAGCACCTGCACAATCCTCATGTATGTTCAGTGCACGTACTACACTGACATTCTATGTACAATATGGCAAATGCCTTACAGCTGGAACCAGACATCAGGATGACCGCCCACTGAACCACTTGAAATAGCCCAGTATGGCTAGTAAAGATGTTAGCATCGGAAGATCAGCAATGTGACCGAAAAGACTGCACCTATGTCATTTCTTGCACTAGAATGATCCACCGGCTGTATTGTTTCCAGCTTGGCCCGCCTAGCAGGTCTAGACAAGATGAGTGTATTTCACAGGAGTAGATGGCAGTCATGCAAAGAACACGGCTAAAAAATGTGCCGAGTACATGAAAGTCTCAACTTGAAATGCCTGGCCACACAGCAAACAGGTGATGGAGACTGGGTGATAATGGCCATCAATCATCACTCAACCACACACACATTATTGGATCTAACCCTCATATTTCTCCTTTCCACCTTCCCATACACTTCTTTCTCCATTGGGCTCTCAGTGTGTGCTTTGAATGCGAGGCTTGAATTTTATTTTTCTAGACTGGAAGAGCGGGGCCAGCTTATCCATTATACCATTACTCATATCCCGTTCAACTTCAGAAGAGAAGTTATATTAGGGCCATTCGTCTGGCTCAGATTAAAAATCCCGTGACCACGTCAGTCACAATCAAATAGGATATTAAATTGAAGGTGATTTTTGTCCAAAGAGGGTCGCGGCTAGGGCTTATCTTTCGTTCGTTCGTTTGAGAGAAAAAAAAACATTAAAAATTCGACCTCGTTTAACCTGCCTTATGCGGCGTTGGTTACACAATCAAATAGGACATTAAATTGAAGGTGATTTTTGTCCAAAGTTTAACCTGCCGTATGCGGCGTTGGTTATAACTGAGGTATTTGTTTTGTGGTCCTATTTTCCTTCCTTTTGCGTTGTGTAAGTTAAGTTTTCCCGTGTGGTAGATTTCATGCATTTGATGTCAGCTGGTGCTGAAACACAAACTTTAGCAGATTTCCGATAGAGAAGGCCTGCGATGTGTGTAATTATTATTTTGCCATTACCCTCAGTGGAGCATCGCCCTTTGTCCCACATTGTGGGGGAGGGAAAGAAGGCCCTCAGCCAAGCCGTCTTCTACTCTCTTTTAGGCAGCTCATTCCTTGCCCCCCCCCCCCATATTATTCCTCTCTGTTTAAAAGTCGACAGGGTCGACTTCATTTCACCTGGTTTATCCCATATAGCTCAGTCTCTTTCCGCAGCGAAACACGAACTCCGTAGCTCCAGCGATGACCCCCAGGAGTCTCCGAAAACATGCACTCTTGAACCGAAGGACGCGGCCCGGAATCGAACCCACAACCTTCGGAGCCCGTGTCAAACACTTCACCACGGAGACTCCTGATTCATTTCTGTTTGCATTGAGTTGCTCAAAGAACCGACATTACTTCACTCAGGGGAGGTCAGCGCGGCAAAGTGGATGAGAACGCGTGTTTTTAAACATCCGGTGTGCTGATGCCGAGATAAGGGGTTCAATCCTCACACCGGGCAGTTGGACTAAAATGTTGACCTCTCGTCCTTGACTTGAGGAAGAAATTTACTAATATCTCTGAAGTCGGAGTGGATTCGCCTGATGGCGAAGGACACTGTTTAGGGAAAGATAATTCCCACGCAAAATTCACTCCAGCACTACTACTACTAGAAGTCTAGAGTACTGTGTATGGACTACGCTTCAGTTCAAAGAGAGCGATCGCAAAAAAGCACCCCCCCAAAAAAAAAAACTTTATTTTCCATACTTGCTCCGCCCTCATCTTCAACAGCCAGCGAAGAGTCCCAATACTAATGCTACCACTTACCGCCTAATTATGTGTTCGTCTGGCCTTTTCTCGGAGTACAGAGCGTCCTTCTTCAGAAGAAGGAGACGAAGAAGAAGGAAGAAGAAGAAGAAGAAGAAGAAGAAGAAGAAGAAGAAGAAGAAGAAGAAGAAGAAGAAGAAGAAGAAGAAGAAGAAGAAAAGTAATTCGACTGAACCGTCGCTGAGAAGTTACAGTCGGTGTTAGTTCGATCTTTGCAAGAGGTTGGAGATATTTCTTGTCAAAACTTCGGAATCTACTTCCTTATGCAGTGAGAGTGGAGGAGATGGGGGTGAAACGGGGGAACCGCCAGGTATAAGCATGTTGTTACAAGACATTTGATTAACCAATACAAAACTGGCACTTCAGTCGGTATACCGTTGGTATGTCGTTGACATAAAAATCTTAATATCTCGACTTAGAATTTACATTAAGGCTTGAATTAGGTACCTTCGGAAACCATTTTTCAGATTCTATTCAGATGTGCATGTTTAATAAATATAAAACAATTCTGAAAATTTCACCAAAGTGCCTAACTGGTGGAAATGTTAAAGAGGAGATCGGAGAACCTATAGACCTGTCCGAGGTGCTATTATGATAATCCGCGCTAATCACTAAGTAAGTCATCACTTAATTCGTTTAATCCCCCTGCCTCTCTGAGGGCACTCACTGTATCAACAATAATCTTGATTTCTTGGGTAGTCAGATATGAATAAAATTAGTGGAACTGCGGTAAAGCTGTGGAAATATAAACAACATAAAATAACGCAAAGTAATGCAGCTTTACAGAACAGAATTGCGTAAAATACAAGGCGACTAGCCTTCATCAGCAAACAAATACTACATATACAAAACACAACATATAATCACGGAGAAGACCCTCAGTGACTACGTTAAGGTATCATAAGGGTAAGATGAAAACACATCAGAGAACAATGAAGAGAATATGAAAATTTGAAGGAAAAAAAAAAGAATGTTGGTACTTATCTCAGAATCCCAGTTAGTATCCCAACCTGGTATTCTGAGATAAGTAGCAACAATTTTCTTTTCAAATTGTCATTTTCTCTTCATTGTTCTAATTTTTTCATTTTTGTTATTCTGCACAGTCTGTCCTTGTACCTTAATGTAGACACCGGAGGGTCGTCTCCATGAATATATGTTGTGTTTTGTGTAGTCAGATATGATACTTAGCCTACTCAAATAAGGGCGAAAAGCAGGAAGTTCCGAGAGCAAGCTAATAACTACGGCAGTTGGAAACCGCAGACACAGAGAAGTGGAGAGTAGTTTCTCCGTGATTATATGTTGTGTTTTGTGTAGTCAGATAGGGTACCTAACCTACTCAAATAAGGGCGAAAAGCAGGAAGTTCTGAGAGCAAGCTAAAAACTACGGCAGTTAGAAACCACAGACACAGAGAAGTGGAGAGTAGTTTCCCCTGGCTTTGTTGTAGAGGGCAGTGAACACGAAGTGTTGGAGCAGACAATCATAATAATAATAGCACCACCACACTCAAGTAACATGGAAACCTTTACTTAAGCCAGCGTTTCATTCTTTCTGGATTATTCAATACAAGGAAATTATCAGGCAGCTGTTTAGATATAGAAATGTCGTCTATACATTTGCCTAAAGTGGTCGGACAGCGAGGGAAGACGTCGCTAGAGATAGAAAGAGAAACATTTGAGAGAAGACAGGTAAGTAAGTGGACAGAGTACAGGCTAGAAACTAGAATAATAATAATTTTGTGCTAACTTAAATCCGGAGGACTATTGTATTCGTGGACACTATATGTTCCGTAATTTTATTTAATATTTAGTGTTGTGAGCAGAATATATGTCAGTGTAATGTAAATCTACAGTGCAGATAAGGATAAGAAACGTTGGAATGTGTGAATATGCAGCCGTTCATTAAATTAAATTATTTATAAATTTTATTATTTATCTATTTTTCAGTAATGTATTTAAAGCAGTCATTAATTTTCACGGGACGTCTTTAATTAATCGTAACTCTTTTTGGACAACAATCAACTTCAATGATTCAATGTCATAATTTTGGCTGACTGCCATAGAATTTTAAATCTGAGCCAGGCGATGGACCATAATATAACTTCTTTTCTGAGATTGAACAGGGGTAAGGGGTAAGGGCAGTGGTATAATCGTATTGAATGAGGACGTTTATTGTTTTTAATACACATCTGGCTTATGACTTATGATAAAGAGACATTTCGAAAGATTTTATGGGGGAGGGGTTGTTATTCTTTGCACATGACACGATAGTGCATGATGATGAATACATTTAACATGTTAAATCTGGAATCATCGTTGCACTACCTCTGAAGTCAGAATGGGTTGCCCTGATGGCGAGGGACACTGGTAATAGGGAAAGCTAATCCATGCGCAAAATTCAGTCCAGTGCTACTAGAAGTAGTGTGTATGGCCTATGCTTGAGCTCAAAAGCAAGTGAGCAAAAACAAAATCGTTATATACTCTGCATTGTTTTTTTATACACCACCCACTCACACTCACACACCCACACACTTTCACATATACACACTTACTTACCCACATGCTCTCACATACCCACATACTCTGACACACCCACACACTCTGACACACCCACACTTTCACAAACCCACACACTCTCACACACCCACATTTTCACATACCCACACACTCTCACACACCCACACTTTCACACACCCATAAGCTAGCCGCAGTGGCATAGTAGTTAGTGCATTTGCCTGTCAAGATAGTGTTAACAAAATTAGTTGCATGTCCTTTACAGGACTTCACAGTCAACCCGAACATTTGTTGGCATTTGTGATTTACTAGGCTTGTTTATGTTCAGTAGTTTGCCATTGCTTTCTGATTGACCAACGCTCATGTCATTGTTAAAAATCAACACAAGGCGGTCTGCTTCCAAATCTCCTGAAGTTGATGTTGAATGCAGCGTGTGGAATTATTGCAAATCTCATTTGTACCACTTTGCCACAGATGGGGGAATGTTAAGACAATTAAATCACCAGCAGTAGCTTCATTATTTTTTTTCAAACCAGTATGACTCCGAGGTTGATCCAGCCTCAATGAAATTTGTATCGGAATTTTCAGAGATTTGTCTGGAAAGTAAAGGCATTGAGGAGAGAAACTTGCTACCTCATTATGTTCTGGCCTAGAATATGTGGAGGACCGAACACTTCACAGCGTGCACTTTAACTTAGTTGATAGGGAGCTATGCTTATAATGTTATGAGCATGGTTGGATGAGGGTTCAAAACCCTGCATTCGTTGTCACAGTGTCTTTTAACAATGGAGAGCCAGTGGGAATTGTACTGCCTATATAGTACCTTATGTCCACATGTCTCACTTTATCGAAAGCCTTTATGTAGTCAATAAAGCAAAGGTGTAGATCTGTGCTTACGTCTACAGAACGTTCAATTAATGTTCTCAGTATATACACAGCATTTCCTGTACCCTTTCTTTCTACAAACCCACACTGTTCTTCTCCTATTTCGGGTTGTATTTTCTTCCTAACTCTTTGCATGATAATTCTCAGCAAAATCTTTGTGATGTGGCGCATTATATGAGGGCGAGTCAATAAGTAAGTCACACAGTTCTGTGGGATGGCAGGTAAATATAGTTGGTGTTTTCTACAGGTGTCATTAGGTGACAGCAACATCAAACTTTATATTCCCGTTTTTCAGGTGGCGCTAGGTGGCTCATGCGCATGCGCAGCGCATAAACAAAATGGCGACTGTACTTACGGCGTGTACAACCAAAGAGCAACATGCTGTTGTGCGTTTTTTGTGAGCAAAAGGACTGCCTGCTAAGGACATTCATAAGGAAATCGTCCTGTTTATGCTGACAAATGTTTGTCCCTTAAAGCAGTGCATAGCTGGGTAGAAAAATTTTCTCTAGGACACTCTAAAATTGTTGATGAAATACGATCTCGTCGTCCTGTTGAGATTGCAACAGAAGCATCCGTGCAGCAGGTGGAGGAGATAATTAGAGGTGACAGGCGAGTAACGATAGACATCTGTAGCATCTGCAGTAGGGATGCTCACATGGTTCAGCATACAGCATAGTGCATAATCGATTGAAATTTAGGAAAGTGTGCTTAAGGTGGGTACCCAGACAATTGAAGGAGGAACACAAAATGAACCGATTTGGCCTGTCCTTGCATCATCTCTGTCGATACGAAGATGAAGGAGAAGACATGAACAGGATTGTTACTGGGGACGAATCATAGGTGCATCACTATCAGCCCAAATCAAAGCGTGCTTCAATGCAATGGAAACATCCTTCTTCGCATTGTGTCCAAAAATTCAAGGATATGCCATCAGCAGGTGAGATTATGCTGACAGTGCTCTGGGATTGTCAAGGAGTGCTTTTAACCAATTTTAAGAAGAAAGGTGACAATGTGAATTCTGAATTGTACTGTGAAGTTCTATCGATGTTTCATGATGCAATTCGAAGAAAACGTCTAGGACTGCTGACTAGAGGAGTGTTGCTTCTTCATGAAAATGCCAGGCCACCAATGGCTCGATTAACTCAGGAGAAAATTAACCAACTAAGGTGGGAAGTTCTGGAACATCCACCTTACAGCCTTGACTTAGCCCCTAGCAGATTTCCACCTTTTTGGTCCACTGATAACCCACCTTGGTGGGAGACATTTCGCGAATGATGCCGAAGTTGAAGTGTGAAGTGAAAACTTGGTTCAGAAAACAGAGCACGCAGTTCTATGCAGACGGTTTGGGAGGACTGATAAAACGATGGGATAATGCATCAATGTTGGTGGAAATTATGTCGAGAAATAAAGGGACAATATATGTATAAAAATAAACTGGTTTCAAGTTATTATCATATTTAGTTATTTTTCTACAAGCCATTTGTGACTTACTTATTGACTTCCGCTCGTACTAATTGTTCGATGTTAATCACATTCCAAAGCTCCTGATTTCTTCGGGATTGCAATAAATATAGAATTACATTATTCAGGAGGTATATCTCCAGTATCATATATTGCGTTCAGCAGTCTGGTGACTTGGTCTATTCCATATTTTTCTTAGGCATTGATCATTTCTAATGTGATGTTATCTGTACCCGGGGTCTTGCCAGCTTTCATATGGTTAAGAGCATTCTGAACTTCCATCTTCAAAATTGATGGTCCTTCATTATTATTTCGATGATATTCTTCTCTTGTATCATCATAAAGGTCTTTCACATAATCTGACCACGCATGTAAAATCTGATCTTTTTATATTATGATTTTGCCATCTTTGGTTTTTAGGCAACCCTTTGATGTGTGTGTTCTTTTGTTAGTGATGTCATTAATTCTTTTGTGCATTATTTTGGTATTCCGGGTGTTGTGTTGGTTTTCAATTTCCTTCAATTTTCCTCAAGCCATGTTTATTTTGCCTCCTTACATAGCTTCCTAATTTTTCTATGAATCTCTTCATATTTTTCCTTGTTATTTTTGTTATTTCTGCTTATTTCCATGAGTTTTAAGATGTCTTCCGTCATCCATTTCTTGCGTCCCATTATCTTTATTTTCTGGGATGGTTGTTTCTGCAGCTTGGTTGACTAATTTCTTCAATATTTCCCATAGGTCGTTGACATCTTGCAATAATATTTACATATTGGACAATGCATAAAATCTGTTCTTTACCTCTACGTTGAATTTATCTGTTATCTCCTCACTCTTCAGTGCCTGTAGATCAAATTTTGTGTTTCTTGGTGTATATTTGACTTTCTTTAATTTTATAAGTATATTGCTTAAGATTAAGCTTGGTCGCTGTAGCAGTACACAGTCAACTCTTTCTGTTGCTTCTTAGAGACCAACAAATTGCTTTAGTTTAACAAAGTGCTCATAACAGAAATTTGGATGTAATAACTATTTCAAAATATTTATTTTGTCTTCGTAACCATAATATTGTTTTCAAACTACTCTGTTTAAATGGTAAATTGATTTGCCAGTGTTAGAAAACACAGAATATTAGTATTCCTCTACCTCCTCTCTGCACACTCACAAATATCACCCCATCAATCCTCCCTCCCAAGCCTCCCCTCCCCTCCCCTCCTCTCTCTCTCTCTCTCTCCCTCTCTCTCTCTCTCTCTCTCTCTCTCTCTCTCTCTCTCTCTCTCTCTCTCTCTCTCTCTCTCTCTCTCTCTCTCATTATTCCGAGAGTATGGCTTTTTCTGAAAATTGCAGACTCTTACCCGAGTTGACATATCCAAGTCAGGAACAGAAATAATAGCTGAAAATTATGAATAATAATGTTTAATTGCTGCGAGATGCTTGACTGTTGTGTTGAGTTTGTGAGTTCTGAGTTTGTGGTTGTAAGTGTTTGATTCTCAGCTTGTTGTGGCCGTTTTCAGTGCCAGCTTATCTGTCAGCTTCCTTCTCTGGAAAATATGTTAACTGCAATGCAAAAAGCATGCATTTGGATCTAATGGATGTTATTGCCTCATCTCTCTCTCTCTCTCTCTCTCTCTCTCTCTCTCTCTCTCTCTCTCTCTCTCTCTCTCTCTCTCTCTCTCTCTCTCTCTCTCTCTCTCTCTCTTTCTCTCTCTCTCTGTGTTTGTGTGCAAGTGTGTGTGCGAGCGCACAAGAGAGAGGGGTAGAGAGAGAGAGAGAGAGAGAGAGGGGGGGGGGGGAAGTTAAAAAAACACATTAAATATATAAAATGTTGCTTCCTCTTCTTCTGTGATGAACGTTTGCTATGCATGGTGCGGTGCATAGCAACCATTGTAGTGCATAGATGTCCGCTTTCTAGTTTCATGCCACATAGACCAACATCTTCCAACATACGATATGAAACAAACATTTTTGGGCAGGTTATGAGGAGAGTTAGTTTGTCAACATATCATCTTCATTGCACATCGAACCATTCAGTCCATAAGTGCTCGGATCCCCTCCTCAGTAATTCTCGCATCGTGTAGCGGCTCACGACACCAGTTCTGTGTTGGTTTATTAATCTTCTTTGGCTTCCTACATAGTGCTCTTGTCTGGCCACATCTCTTGTAACTTGCTGTTCTCGCAGTCTGACCATGGTTGTAGATTCAGTTGGTTCTCGCAAATGACTTACTTCTCGCACAGCATTCAGTATATCAGCCTGGTCCATGGCTCATCTGCCCTCCACATTAGCCTTACCTGCAAGCCTGTAAGTCTGCTAATTTCTTTGTACACCCGCATGCCCTGGCACGAAAATGAAACTAATCTTAGCCAGCCGTGACCGCTCCAGAGACAGCAACCACTGTCTTCGTAATGAGGAGAAATTAACTTGAAAACATGGTGACAACTGGTAGAATTGATGGGGAGAGAGCAAGGGAAGGCAAAGAGAGAAATATCTGGATGGCTTGGACACATGGTGTAGTTGGGACAGGGACACAGGCCTGATCAGAGCCGCTGGTGATAGCTGAGATGGCCAACAGTTACTGCCCATGCTTATTAATATGAAACACAATAGGAAAGCTGGCCCACACGCAAACATCAGTCCAGTGTGGAGTACCCTCAAGTTCAAAATGAGCAGATGAAATAAAAAATGAAGGTCAGTATGGCCGAATGGATAAGAACGCAAGTTTTTAAACTTCCAGTATGTTGATGCCGGGGTAAGGGGTTGAATCCCTACACCGGACAACTGGACTAAAATGTTGACTTCTCGTCCTTGACTTGGGGATGTAAATTACAAGTACCTCTGAAGTTGGAGTGGATTCGCCTGATGGCGAGGGACACCAGTAATAGGGAAAGCTAATCCACACGCACAATTCAGTGAAGTGCTACTAGAAGTAATGTGTATGGACTACGCTATAGTTCAAAGCAAGCACAAAAAATGATGATGATACATATTAACAAGTAGAAGTAGAAAAAAAGATGCATTAAACCAAATAAATTAATTCTTCACATATCGATGGAACACTAATAAATCATACGACACAAGGACTCTTATGCTAAATAATATTTCTCCCAGTTCTATGTTATCAGTGTTGATACTTAAGCGGATTAAAACTTGAAGCTAGAAACAGCTGAAGTATGACTATGAGAAGGGCATTGGGAGTAACACAAAGTGACAGAATCTGAATAAATAAATAAGAGAACGAGTGGGGACAATGCCTACAGATCAGACAGATAATTACAGATCAGACAATTATGAATAATGAAATTAGTGGCGAGAATGCTTACAAATACAGCAGTTCATATAGAATTATGAATTAATAATAAATTAGAAAACAACTGGAGACAATGCCTATATAAACAACATATTAGACAGAATTATGAATAAGAAACTAGTAGGGACAATGCCTACAAATACAGTAGATCAGACAATTCTGAATAAAGAAATTAGTGAGGACAATGCCTATGGGAACATCATATCAGACAGAATTGTGAATACAAAAATTAAGTGGTGATGATGGCTAAAGAAACAACACATCAGAAGGCTAAGCCATGTCTACTCAAGTGTAGTCCATACACACTACTTCTAGTAGTGCTGGACTGAATTTTACATGCAGATTAGCTTTCTCTATAAACAGTGTTCCTTGCCATCAGGCAAACCCACTCCGACTTCGGAGGTACTTGTAATTTACATCACCAAGTCAAGGATGGTGGGTTGACATTTTAGTCCAACTGTCCGGTGTAGGGGTTGAACCTCTTATCCGTTCGGCCATGCTGACCTACTTACAGTGATATGAAATCAAGAGCTCCACCATGGAAACAGATGGGCAGAAGAAGCAGCAGAGGTTGGTGCCATCTTGTACAAAGCAAAAGCCAGAGCCTTAAATGGATGATCATTCTTCCTCTTGATATTGTCACGGCACAAGAGAATAGATGTAGAAAAAGAATATACATTACATTTACATAATTTTTCAATCTTTTCAATTATCAGCATAGCTATTATGGGCACTCTTCCGACAGACGGGTCTAAATAGTTCTGCAGTGAATAATTTTATATAACTAACACTAACCCTAACCCTAATCTCTTATTCACTGCAGAACTATTTAGACCCGTCTGTCGGAAGAGTGCCCTATTATGTTTCCATATTCACTCTTTCCATTTATTTCACAATTCGTTTCTGCTTTCGTGCTTCCATTGCAGTTACGGTGGAACTTGGCTAGCACTGATAAGGAACCCTGCTGGCTTGTTGGTTTCCTAGAATCAATAATAATCCAGTCATTTTGTGCTTCTGATTAGGTTTCCTGATCCTGCTGCAGACACGTTTACCGATCATGTTTGTTATCTAGAACATTTAAATCTTCATGACAGTGTCATTGAACTGAGCCGTGGGTGACCAAGGGATAGTGTGGCAGTCTCTCACATCAGCGGAGCTGTGTTCTAATCTTTAGTATGTTAAGTTAGTTGCAGGTCTTTAAGAAGACATCATAGTGAACTCCAGTATGTCTTGGCTGTTTCTGATTTTGCAGGAAATGTTTTTATATTGAGTAGTTTGCCTTTGCTATCAGAATGTAAGACTTTCCTGCTTTTTCATTAAGACTAGAGGATGTTTATGAATCTAAGGTGAAATAGAAAAAAATAGTGCACAGGATGTGGTGACTGCCATGGCAACAGCCTTTATTTCTTCTGCCCTTGAAAAAACCCTCCTGGCATACAAGAACTGGTACTAATGATAGTGATTGAACTGGCCAGGTTTTCTTGTATGCGTGTGGATTTTATGAAAACTAGCTGACCCGGTCCGGCTTCGCCCAGCCCCTGGTGGGGAACATCTCATTTAATTCATATAAGTAGTCATATAAGTTCCCGTTCCCGACTATCTGTCTGTCTGTCTGTCTGTCTGTCTGTCTGTCTAGTCTGTCTGTCTGTCTGTCTGTCTGTCTGTCTGTCTGTCCATCCCTGTCTGTCTGTCTATCTGCCTGCCTGTCTGTCTAATCATTTATTGGTTGCAGTTAGAACAACCTTAGATAAACGAAGACCAACTTACAAAAAGCATTAGAAAGAGCACTTGAAAGATCTTTACATCATCCCCCAACAATTAACTTGGATAAATGGAGCGGCGGAAGCAGCAGCAGCAGAAGAAGAAAAAGGAGGAGGAGGGAGGAGGAAGAGGGAAGTGAAGGAGGGTGGAGGAGGAGGGAGGTGGAGAGAGAGGAGGAGGGAGGCGGAGACAGGAGGAGGGGGAGGAGTAGGAGGGAGGAGGATGGATTAGGATGAGGAGGGAGGAGGGGAGGGAGGAAGAGGGAGGGAGGAGGAGGAAGAGGGAGGAGGAGGAAGAGGAGGAGATGAGGAAGGGGGAGGAGGAGGGGATAAGGGAGGAAGACGGATGAGGAGGAGGAGAGAAGAGGAGGGCAGAAAAGGAGGAGAGGAGGAGGGAGGAGGAGGGCGGAAGAGGAGGAGGAAGGGGAGGAGGAAGAGGGGAGGGGAGGAGGATTATAACGCATATGCCTGTAGATAACTGCTGGAAAAGGGTCCACCTATTTGAGAAATATGCAACAATTTTACATATATAGCAATGCTATTAGAAGTTATGTCCCCTCGCTGCATATACATTATAATGTAAATTGAAATATTAAATAATATTAAGTAAATGACCATTTTTACACTAACAAACAGACAGTTGCCAGCGCGGGAATGAGAGGAAGACGTGTAGAAAATTTCATCTCAATCGGATGGACCGTTCGCGAACGCATAAAGGACATACAGACAGTCTCTTTTATATATATAGACTAGTGTGATTATTTACTGGACATGAAATATCGGATGTTCATATTCATGTTAAGTATCTGGAGTGAATAGTTGCTTAATATTTCGTCTCTCCCAGACAGTTCTTACTTTAAAGCAGTGGTGTTCAGATTGGTTAAGGGGTTAGTGAATGCAGTTTCACAATTCCCCGTCATAGGGATTGTGGGTTTGAAATCAGCTGCTGGCATTTTGGGAGCAGATCACTTTGCATTGATTACGATAGTATGAGCGTCAGCCGTTCAGAAAGCAACGGCACACAACTGAATGTAAAATTGCTTAGTAAATCACAAACGGCCAATACATGATGGGATTGATTGCAGTGTCCTGTAAAAGGATAAGTTTTGAGGCTGACCTCACATCTACTAGACCATATCCCGAGCATCCACATACATAGGCATTCTAAAACACAGATATGTTTTTGGTAAATTATTTTTCCTTTCGCTGGCTTTGGTCTCAGGCGTAGTCCATACACGTGCTTCTACTTCTAGTGCACTGGTCTGATTTTTGGTGTGGATTAGCTTTCCCTGTTACCAGCGTCCCTCGTTATCTGGCAAACCCACTCCGACTTCTGAGGTACTTGTAATTTACGACCCAAGCCAAGGAAGAGAAGTCAACATTGTAGTCCAGCTAACTGGTGTAGGGGTTGAACATAAGCATAAGCACACCGGATGTTTAATATCGAGTGGATTTTATCCATTCGGCCATGCTGACCCTCCGCTTGCATTTGATGATTTCTATTTTGTTCATCTGAGCTTTTCACCATTGTCCGAGAAAGCTAGACATGCGATCCACTACCTTGGGATGGAGCTAATTAAAGTAACAAAAAGGCATGAAGTTGGTTTAAATATCAGTTGGGATGAAGAGGGTTAAAGTAACAACTGCCTGAGACAGAAGGAGTGAAAGAAATATCCAGAACTGAGTGGTTTAATCCAGTATTGAGTAGAACATTATCTACGTATTTGTGGAGTCAAAATTCAGGTGTCCTTTTCAAGGTGAACCTCAAAGTGTGTTTTGGATTGCACATAACTAATTATTAAAGTTGACAACAACAAATTAAGTCCCGTATCTTTGAAGGGGCACGGGTCGACCAGTGCGTAGATGGGTATAGGAAAAAAAAAAGTCGCTTAAAAGTCGACAGGGTCGCCTTCACTGCATCAGGTTTTATCCTATATGTCCCAGTCTCTTTCCGCAGCGCAGAAAGCATCGCACAAAGCACGAACTCCGTATCTTTAGCGACGACCCACAGGAGTCTCTGAAAAAATTCACTCGTGAACCGAAGGACGCGGTCCGGAATCGAAGCCACAACCCTCGGAGCCCGAGTCAAACGGCTTGACCACTTCACCACGGAGACCCTAAGATACAGGATATTGCAGACACCTTGGGCATGAGGGCGGGAGAAATGGCCAGACATCGAGGAACTGTTTGTCTGGCCGCGATGAGAGCGACGTTCTGCGAAGGAAGGATCTGCTGCATGATGATGATGATGATGATGATGATGACGATCTCTGATGTATGTTTGTAGCGTAAACTACTTGTTCGGAGTAATGGCGGCCGGCTTTGTCGCGAACTGACTGGTTTTGCCTATTGCAGTAATGTGTGGCTGCCGCTTCCATCGACGATGAACTGTATTTTTCGTGGAGGACTTTTATGTTGGCATTCTGGCGGCGGCATTATGCACATTTTCGCTGTGCGGGCTGTTGGTTTGTCGAGACTCCTGTTTGGTCCACTTTTCACATGGGGCTTTGGGGAGCGTTTTGTGTATATTCACTAGGACAGGGACGGAGCATAATGGGGACGACCCGTTGCCGTGAAGTTGGAACCGCGACTAATGACTCATGGCTAATGATGTATGTTTACAATGTATGCAATTAAAGCAGCTATTCCTAATCTAGATAATGACACAACTTGCATTTCCCGTTTATCCTGGTGATCTAGATAGATATGATCAGTGAGATGCGAAGTGTTTGCAGATACGCCTGGAATGACGCAGTTATAGAGTTGCTTCGAGGTACAACGTTTGCCTCTAACTAGAGCAGACCTATTGCGACTCAGAGTGTGGGCGGAATGGACTTTTACAGAATAAGAAATGGATGACAAACTACACCCTGATCCCAGGGTAGTGGGTCAGGCATCTAGCTAGACTTCTCAGATAAGGGCCAGAAACTAGGAGTTTCCGTGTGCACATTAAAAAGCTCTCTCTCCCACCCTCTCTATGCATGTAATCCTGTGTGTGTGTGTGTGTGTGTGTGTGTGTGTCTGTGCGCATAACCCTCTATATTTCTATCCCTATGTGCGTAACCCTCTATATGTGTATCTATACGCGTAAGCCTCTATATGTGTATCTCTATGTGTGTAACACTGTATGTATATCTATGAATGTAATCTCCGTGGCAAAGAGATTACGGACGCGATTCGTAATCACGTATACCCGCGTCCTGAAACAGCTGCGCGCGATTTGGCAGCAGACCGCGTTGCGTTGGGTTTGCGTTGGCATCGGTGCCGGTCGTTCAGAAAGCAATGGCAAACCACTGAACGTAAACTTGCCAAGAGATCACAGCGGCAGAAATGCTGGTGTTGCCTGCGATGTCCTATAAAGGATATGCACACACACAAAAAAAAACACCTCAATACATGTATCTCTATACACGCGAGCCCCTTTATGTGTATAACTCTGTGTGTGTATTACTACTATGTGTGTGTATCTCTGCTTTACGGATCACACAACAGTTTTTACACAGTCGTATACCTACCTGTCATTGTGTATGTGATTCCTTCAGCATGATGAAAGTCAGGATGTTTTTGTTTTATTAAGGAGTGCCAGATTTAAATTCTCTAAGCTCGTAGTTTTCAGATATGCCTGCTCTCTCTCTCTCTCTCTCTCTCTCTCTCTCTCTCTCTCTCTCTCTCTCTCTCTCTCTCTCTCTCTCTCTCTCTCTCTCTCTCTCTGTATCTCTCCTTCTCTCTCTCTTCCTCTCTCTCTCTCTGTATCTCTCCCCCCTCTCTTTCTCCCTGTCTCTATCTCTCTCTCTCTCTCTCTCTCTCTCTCTCTCTCTCTCTCTCTCTCTCTCTCTCTCTCTCTCGTCCAGTTTTCTGACTTCTTCGTAGATGTGAATTAGCTGAGAGATGTGCCGTCCGCCTCTAACTGGAACATACCAGGTATGGTTCACAGTTTGGGTGGCATGGACTTACAGATGGTACACTTCACCATGATCCCCAGGTTGCCGCGTCAGGCTAGCCTTGTCGGATAGGGTCCGCGTGCATGTTAACATTCTCCAGAGAGATAGTCCAGTGTTTTGACTTGTTCGTTAATAATGAAGACAGCTTGAGACCTACGGCACTACACAAATGGCTGTAGATCAGGGGTGGCCATCCTTTTCAGCAGGCGGGCCAAATTTCAGAAATAATATTTCCTGCCGGGCCACTCACCTAATTTTTTATTTTATTTTGGTGGTGTTAATTAAAGTAAACAAGCAAGCGTGCTACAGCTTCGACCACATCGTCGTTTCCCACTCCGCGGGCCGCAATATGACTCCAGCGGGCCGCATGTGGCCCGCTGGCCTCGTGTTGGCCACCCCTGCTGTAGATTAATTGTGTTCAGTCCCATTATTATTGGTTCGGCTGGATAAAGATACTACAGCAAGTGTCTGAGTTATATTGGGTTAACTTAGTGGCAGAATGAGGCTTTCTGTTGCAAAAGAGTTACAATAATAAGCAGTATAGAATGTAATGGCAAATTACTGAACGTAAGGTGCCAAGTAATTACAAACAGCCAAAAATACTGGGGTTGATTGTGGCGTCCTGTAAAGAATATGCAACTAACTAATGTGTTAGTAAAATAAATCCTGCATGTTTTACAGGAAGCGAATCATGGACAATTAGCAGACAAGTGAGGAATTGTGTGGGGAAGCTGCAGAGATGTGCTTTTATAGACGAATGATGAGAACACCATGGACGAGAAGAAAGACCAATGACCATATATTGAAAGAAGTGAACTCTCAAAGAGAACTGGTTACTCGTATCACAAGCAGACAGTTGACATTCTTTGGGCGGGTCATTAGAAGGGGACGGCTGGAGTTGGTCGTCACAAAGGAAAGGTTGGAGGAAAAGAAAGGCTGCGGGAGACCAAGAGAGATGGTGCTGGACAGTCTAACATCATAGCATGGAGGAATTTCGGTATCAGAAATGATTCTCGGCACAAGAGACAGATGGTTGTGGACGGACATGATCACCAACGCCATACGGTATGGACTATAAGAAGAATGCACTGAACCAGCATTAACATATGGTTGTGAATGCTGAACATTTAGTAAAGGAGATAAAGAAAAAAAAAACTCTTGAAGCTACAGACATGTCGTTTCACAGGATAATGCTGGAAACAGGTTCAGCCATCACGTGTGATGTCAGTGTTAAGAGAGACAAAAGGATCTTACCACCAAACATCAGAAACAGGCAGTCGACCGACATTCCTTGACCATATTGTGAGAGGAGGAAAAAACCAGAGCATATAGACAATAATGACAGAAGGGACCGGTTTGGGTTTCGGGACTCAGCTTCATCACTGAAACACGTGGCCTTGAGCTACAAAGGGGTCAAATCCATAACAAGGAAACAAACGAGCAACCTTTATATACGAAGGGGCTTCAATCAAATCAAAACCTCAAAAGTGTGAAGCAAATTACAATAACCATGCCATTGTCTTGTAACCTGTCAATATTGTTGTTAAAGATGTCAAGAGGGTTAAGCACGTGACATCGTGGTGTAGATAAATACGGTGACGTTATAAGGACAGTTAAAAGATGGCCGCTCCACTTTTGACATGCACCAAAGAGGAGCAGCCTGCTGTTTGTTATCCGTTTTTAAAAAAAAATTATCAGTGGAGGGGTGAAACCTGTGGAAATTTATCAGCGAATGAAGGTCCAGTATGGTTATGCATGCCTGCCAGTCCAGCAAGCGTACGCGTGGAATAGGAAGTTTCAAACCTTGTTGGTTGGATAAAGAAGTACAGCAGTTGGTGCTTGAGAAGTTACACACACGACCAAGAGAATTTTTTTTTTTTACAGAAATCCAAGCACTTTTATCGGCGCTGGAGGACTTGCATTGAACGCAGTGGTGTCATCGAAAAATGATACATTTGTTCTGTACTTTTTCAGAATATGTTCACACACACATTCATTTAAGGTTTTCATTAGAAGCCCACTCACGCGCGCGTGCGTGTGTGTGTGTGTGTGTGTGTGTGTGTGTGCGCGTGTGTGGGTGATGTAGAGTTCTTCATGTTGTATCAGTGTATGTTTGTTGTTTTTGTGTTGATGAAGGCTTTTGCTGCAACGTCCATTTTGTCACTTTTGATCACATTCTAGTAAAGCTGACCGATTCTACTTGTCTTTGTTTGTTGCTGACTCACTCATTATAACAAAAGGGAGAATGTTGGCGAAAGGATACTGTGCCCTCCTGAGACCCACATAGTCTCAGGACCCAGCTCTCAGCACTGGGCTGGGAATTGAATCCAAGAGCCACTGGTATCACATGTTCTCCTGATCTCATGGGTAGTGATATTGCATACGTATAAACACATTTGGAAGAACTTGGAAGCAACAGAGATGTGGTTCTTAAGACGAATGTTGCGAATTCCTTGGAATGCCAGAATAACTATCGACGATTGCCTGAAAGAGGCTAATTAAACTAGAACAATATATACACCAATAAGAAAGAGACAGACAGCTTTCTTTGGTCATGTGATGAGAAGAGAGTCATTGGAGAACATAGCGACGACTGGAACGATCGAGGGGAAGAGAGGGAGAGGCCGTCCAAGAGAAATGGTGCTGGATGATTTGAGACGGTGGTAAGGAGGTATATCAGTAACAGAGTTGATCCAGAGCACCAGAGACTGGGATATGTGGAGGGACTGGCATGACACTTGATGATAATGATGGACCTTCTCGGATAAGGGCGAAAACATAAGGTCCTAAATGCAAGCTGTACACGTTCAAAATACCAAGGCGGTTGAAAATCGCAAAACAGGTTACTGGTATAAAAATTTGGAAAGATAATCTACCCACTTGTTGGTAGAACTCGTTACCTTGGATAGAATCTCTAGAGCAGTGGTTTTCAACCGGTGGGGAATTTTCCCCCTCCCCACCAGAAGGGAATTTTAGAGTTTTAGGGGGGGGGGGAATTCCCCACCTTTGAGGATCACTGCTCTAGAGGAAGCAAACCTTAGACATGCATACCGAAGTCGGACACACTGACCTTCGCGAAGCATAACCACTCTTCCCAAAATAGAAACGAAGAATCAGTCAGCAGCAGCAGGCAAGATATAGAATGGCAGAGATAGAGGAAGACAGGTTGGCACCTAACGTGGATGATGCTGTTCAGTTTAGAGGGAATTAATATAATAACTATTGAAACAAAATGAGTTAACAGCGTTCTTGTAATGACGTTTGTACTTCCAGATGTTGTACATTGGCCATATTTGATCGGTTAGTACACAAAGCGGTTTGCTGTAGTTTGCATTTCTTGATAACACTGCGCCATTGATTTTTACTGTTGGCGGTTCGCGGGAAAAGAGTTGGGGAAAGAAGGACAAGTAAAAATCAAGAACATATTGATTTCCCCAAGGTTAATGTTGATATTTGGAGTTGATGTAAACAGTTAGTAGTTTTTTTTTCCTCATCCTAGTTGAGATAAAGTGTGTGTTTACTGTGTTAGGTTTGTATGTGGTGTGAGGTTACGCCACGGAGACCTGACCTACTTTCAAGCGGCAGAATAATTGTATATGCCGCTTGTATTTTCACAGCGTGTACCATTAAAAGGACTGATCACACTCTTGACATTTTGTTATAAAAGATAGATTGGGAGGGAGAATGCTGCATCTGTCTTTCAGAATCCTTCAACTGTATTTGTCTTTAATCCTTGATAAAAATATCACAATGGATGCCTTCACCACAAACATGATGTTCGTGTCTTCATTTACTATTCGCACGCGCGCGCGCACACACTCAACACACACAAATACACACACACGCACACACATACACGCACACCGTTATACGTCGTTTCGGTTTACGTCGTTTCGCTATAAAGTCGT
>JACEFZ010000654.1:205000-221945 GCA_014155875.1 Cepaea nemoralis
TGCATCTTTCTATATGGAGTGGATGTTTTCATTCCTATTATTGTTTTATCCTATTCGTTACACTTCGGCAGTCACCCACCGCCGTTTTCAATCGCTAACACCGGGTATGATCATTTATCGTGAAATCTGCAATCGACAGTATTTTTGTTGAGCGCCTGTCATTTGTTCCGCATTGTCATCGCGTGATCCGTTCCCAAAGACACGCCCACCTGTCATTGTAATACTTTGGGGAAATACACCCGGCGCCCTTGTTTTCCCACTAAAGCAGACATCCGCAGTTTTTATGCATTAAAGGATTATATTGAAGGTAGGAGCTCGCTCCATCACATGTACTACTGTTGGGGTGCGAAGTGTTAGGCATTCGCAAATTGTAGACCACGGCATAGTGAGATGGGGCATCTAGTTCCCTTCCTCGTCGTCATTCCTTCCAAGACAGGGATCAGACCGGTACCCATTTTTATGAGACTAGGTCGAATCTAGTTTCAGATACTAGTTTTGTTGATCGGGCTAGCTCTTAAATGTCGTGACAAGAATGCCTTTATTTTAACTTTAAAAAAAATCGGGTTGTTTTTGTTGGTCCGCTGATAAAGACTTCGATGGAAGACTTGTGATGTTCTGTTGTGATAATTTGGTGTGTCCAGTGTGTGCCGCGTGGTTACACACCCGCTTCGCACGCGTGGTCCGGGACTGCTTCCGGATCCGGTCAGGGATGTGCACTGCTGGCGAGCTCAGATGGGGGCGAGGCTCGAGTGTGGTGCTTCCGTGTTGGCGTGGATGGGCCTTGGGTTCATACCGGAATGCGATCGGCGTTGCCAGTAGTGGGTTGTGCTCAATATTTAAATTTCAAATCCCGAAACAACCACATAATCAATTGATTATTGCTCACTGGATTTAGGAGGCCTGGTGTTCCTTGCCAGTTTGAAGTCCTGATCGTTCGGGTCCCATCGATTAACGGACGTCGGTCGCGGCGATTGAGCAATCTTGAGCATAGCCTACGATGGGTGGCGTTGTGATGTTCTGTTGTGATAATTTGGTGTGTCCAGTGTGTGCCGCGTGGTTACACACCCGCTTCGCACGCGTGGTCCGGGACTGCTTCCGGATCCGGTCAGGGATGTGCACTGCTGGCGAGCTCAGATGGGGGCGAGGCTCGAGTGTGGTGCTTCCGTGTTGGCGTGGATGGGCCTTGGGTTCATACCGGAATGCGATCGGCGTTGCCAGTAGTGGGTTGTGCTCAATATTTAAATTTCAAATCCCGAAACAACCACATAATCAATTCGATGGAAACGTTCGCTTGTACCTGTGTGTGAGTTCCCTCAAGTCCGGACTTCTGGGTCATTAATTGTGTTTCTATTTGGACCCCAAGCCTACACGTGTAAGCCGCCATGATTTGTCGTGTCAGACGATCACCAGATCTGTGTTCTTGTTCCGATTGCACGTACACGTACACACACACACGCGCGCGCGTACACACATAACACTCACACGCACACGCACATACATACACACACGAGGGGCTTCAAATGAAAATCCTAAAAGTGTGCTATAAATTACAAAGAACAAATGTATCATTTTTCGATGTAGTTACTACTGCGTTCAATGCAAGTCCTTCAGCGCCGATAAAGTGCTTGGACTCCTGCAGAAAAAAAAAATATGTTCGTCGCTACTCGGTGTGCCTGAACCCTTTTTGACCAGTCTGTCACAGAAGTCACGCTGTATTGAAACTTCCTACTCCACTCATACACTTGCTGCACTGACAGGCATGCATCGCCACACTGGACCTTCATTCGCCGATGAATTTCTATAGGAATCACCCCTTCACTAATCCAAAAACGGATAAAAGGACGCTGCTTCTCATTAGTGCATGTCAAAAATGGGGCGACCATCTTTAAACTGTCCTTATGGCGTCATCGTGTTCGTCTGCACCGTGATGTCACGTGCGTAACACTTTTGACACCCTTAACAAGAATATTGACAGGTTACAAGACAATGGCGTGGTTATTGTAATTTCTAGCACACTTTTAAGAGTTTTTATTTGAAGTCACCTCGTACTTTTGAATTGGACATGTAACCAGAGGTGCGCCGTGGCCGAGGGATAGTGAGACGCAGTTTCACAGATCCCCGACATACGGAATCGAGGGTTCGAAGTCAGCACGGACCTTTTGAAAGCAGACCGCTCTGCCTTGTTTTCGAAGGCGTGAGGCGTCGGTTGTTCAGAAATCAATGGCAAACTACTGAACTAAAATTTGCGTAATAAACCCCAAACAACCAATAAATGCTAGGGTTGATTGCAATGTCATGTAAAGAGACACAAAACTAACTAACCAAAGGTGAAAGGTGGGGATGAGAATGGACAGTCTCAGCAACTGTCGGAAGGCCAGAGACAATGGGCACTTTCCAGCTGTCCAACAAAGGGACGGGATGGACACGGGAAATGGCAGGTGCTAGTACCGGAAAGGCAGATGTTGTTTGGGTTGTTTCCTGAAAGCAATCCTGAGCCCAGCACAGGTGAGCGGAAGGGATCTGTTGTTTATTGTGATCTTAAGACCCGCTGCCATTATACCCCTGCTTCTAGAACTGAAATAGTTCTTCATACGCCTGTAGACACTGGCTTGAATAAATCTCAAGGTAGCAGCCGTCCTATCTCAGGTCGTGACAGCTTCACAGGTTGTCTTGGAATGAAACCAGTGTAGGGCAAACATGCTTTTCCTGCTCTCTCTCTCTCTCTCTCTCTCTCTCTCTCTCTCTCTCTCTCTCTCTCTCTCTCTCTCTCTCTCTCTCTCTCTCCCCTCTCTCACACACATACTCTCTCTCTCCCTCTCTCTCTCTCTCTCTCTCTCTCTCTCTCTTTCTCTCTCTCTCTCTCTCTCTCTCTCTCTCACCATTGGACCTCGGTTCTGTGTTATTCTGGCATATTGCCGGTAAGCCGGTCTTCATCCTATGTTTATTCTTGCTTGTATCTCCCATTGGAGCAAAAGCTCCCACCCTTCTCATGCTGAGCAGTGCTATCTTTTGCTACTTTAAATCGTTGGCCCCGTGGTCTCCCCATATAACTTATCTCTGTCTCTGGTTCACTTTTCCGTGTGTGTTCAGGTCTCCCTCTGTTGAGCTTGCTCCGTGCGTTCAAGTGACAGGACATTTTAGTTATACTATTCTCAGGTTGTGTCAATGTGTGGCCTGCCAGAGCCATAGGTCACCTCAACCACTTCTTGATTGGCTGGATTGTGTCTAGTTCTCTCCCTAAGCTCCTCGTAAGTGACGCTTTCATGCCGTGGCGAAGTGGTCAAGCCGCCTGCCTCTCGTTCCGAAGCTTTTGGGTTCGATTCCTGGCTACGTCTTTTGGTTCACGAGTGCATTTTTCTCCGAGACTCCTGGGGGTCGTCCCTGGAGCTACGGAGTTCGTGCTTTGTGCGACACTATCGGCAGGCCGCCCTGCGGAAAGAGACCGAGCCATATGGGATAAAACACGGTGCAAGGAAGTCGATCCTCTCGACTTTTAAGACTTTGTTGTTGTTGTTGTTGTTGTTGTTGATGTTGCCATGTTAGCCCTTTGTTCCGCGCAAGCATCAGTTAATGAGTGAATGTTTATAGGTTATTTGTAACTCTTTTAGTGGATCTCCGTGTTCCTGGTATAACTTTACTTCCCAAGTATTCTCGGTACCCATTTTAAGTTGGATCTTCCTGGTAGCCCCGGTCAAATTAAAAAGAATCCGAATTCCCTGAGCTGAGGATCGAACCCATGACCACCAGGCGAGTGTCTAGCCACTAGGCTACCGAGCTGCCCATCATGTTTGTGCTATGCTGAACTATGACCTGGTTGTGGTTACACCCTGGTATGCCTCATCGTAGTTGCGAAGTTCCATTGCCGGTCTTGCATACCACGCTGATTTCTAGGTTTGGAGAGGGAAATGAGACCTCTGCAACACAATAATCATAGAGCTGTTATTTTGGTCGGTAGACAAGTCTCTACGCAAATCTTACGCTGATAAACGCAAGCTTTTTTCGGTGCTGAAGCGAACTGAACGCCGGTGCATTGGACTTACCCAGTCTCCCAGAGACTCCTAAACAACAAACTGACTCAGGGGATTAAAGAAACCTTACGCTGATAAACGCAAGCTTTTTTCGGTGCTGAAGCGAACTGAACGCCGGTGCATTGGACTTGCCCAGTCTCCCAGAGACTCCTAAACAACAAACGGAATCAGGGGATTAAAGAAAGACTAGGCATGCTTGATCGAGCAGGAACATTTCTAAGGCATCGATGACCCAGGTTCAGTAGTGTTTTCCCCAACTGTTCTTGTATTTTATATTTAAGTCACCGTTGCGTGTGTTTGTCCAGTTAAGGTCTGTTGATTCCAACCCAGCTAGTGTATTTTGCTCTCCCTGTATTTGCGTTTATCTGATTTATTGCCGTTACGCATCCATGGGCTGGATCGATATGGGGTATTTGCGATTAGGCATTTGATCTCTTTGTCGTGTCTCTGTTCATTATTGCAGTCTTCTGTTTGGTGATGGGGATGATTGTCATGTTGTTGTTGTTGTTGTTGTTGTTGTTGTTGTTGTTGTTGTTGTTGTTGTTGTTGTTGTTGTTGTTGTTGTTGTTGTTGTTGTTCTTCTTCTTCTTCTTCTTCTTCTTCTTCTTCTTCTTCTTCTTCTTCTTCTTCTTCTTCTTCTTCTTCTTCTTCTTCTTCTTCTTCTTCTTCTTCTTCTTCTTCTTCGTCTACTTCTTCTGCTGCTGCTCTTCCTCCTGCTTTAATTACTTCTCCTCCTCCATCTTCTTCTTTTCTTCCTTCTTCTTCTTCTTCTTTTTCTTCTTCTTCTTCTTCTTCTTCTTCTTCTTCTTCTTCTTCTTCTTCTTCTTCTTCTTCTTCTTCTTCTTCTTCTTCTTCGTCTACTTCTTCTGCTGCTGCTCTTCCTCCTGCTTTAATTACTTCTCCTCCTCCATCTTCTTCTTTTCTTCCTTCTTCTTCTTCTTCTTCTTCTTCTTCTTCTTCTTCTTCTTCTTCTTCTTCTTCTTCTTCTTCTTCTTCTTCTTCTTCTTCTTCTTCTTCTTCTTCTTCTTCTTCTTCTACTTCTTCTGCTGCTTCTCTTCCTCCTGCTTTAATTACTTCTCCTCCTCCATCTTCTTCTTTTCTTCCTTCTTCTTCCTATTCTCTCACTTTTCCTCATCCTCGCTAAAGTATCCTTCAGAGACATTGCACCTCATTAGGTACACGTTTTCTTTCTTCATTTGTTGTTACATGCCATAGTCTGTCGATGAAAGTGCAGGACTTGAAGGCTAGCAATGTTGCACATCACCCAGTCTCTTTCTACAGTTACCTGTTTGTTCTATATCATGTACATTGGCACACGCCCAATAATGTGTCTTGCATTCTGGTTATCTGTGTTCGCTTCAGCATGGATTTTACATCGGCATCTCTGATGATATTATTTATGCTCGCTGGGGCTTTGCAATTCTTTACTTTCCTAACTGGAATCTGCAGTTTGGCCTGGGTTCCGTGGTCAACCCAGCCTAAAATGCACTCCAGGAGATAAAGGTGGCCGGCCTTATATTGACTACTTTGCCCAGAGAGTGCCGACTGGGCTTGACAAATATGGGGCTTGGACTATACGCCCAGTAGGTCACACTGCTTTGAAAATGTTCCTGTACTTATTTGCTTTATCTTTTTATTTTGAATCTAGATATATATTACTATTTCTGTCTCGCTATTACCGGTCTCCCTGGCCTAGGTGTTAAACGACTTTCTCCGTGATCCCGTTTGTCCACGTAGGGTAACGCAGAGCGCGAGAATTTGTAGCGGTTCTCGCCGCGTTGGCTACTTACTGGATATGTGAGCCGGCCGCTCAGAAAGCAATGGCAAACTACTGAACGTGATCTTGCCAAGAAATCAACAACAGCGGTAAAATGCTGGTGTTGACAGCGATGTCTTGTAAAGGATATGCAAAAAAAAAATTTTGTTTTGATGCCTATCTGTGTCTCCACCACCCACCCCCCTCTTCCCCGCTCCCAATTTTAATGGTCGTTACATAATTTATGCGTGTTCTCTCTCTCTCTCTCTCCCTCTCTCTCTCTCTCTCTCTCTCTCTCTCTCGTTCTCTCTCTCATTCTCATACTCTATCTCTCACAGTTACACTTGCTTACCATGTTCCATTAGTTTCTGTCTGTCTGTCTGTTTTACTTTAGTGAACGCAGTTTCAGAGTTCCCTGACACACCTGTTCGGGGGTTCAAAATCAACCGCAAACGACGTGGAAGCCGATTGCTTCGCTTTTATTAAAACTACTAAATGTAAAATACTTAGTAAATCACACATGCTGAGGTTGATTGCACGGTCATGTAAAAGGACATGGTACTAGCTTTAGCCCATCTTCCTGTCTATTTCTGCCGGTCATTGTGTGTGCCCGCATGCAACGCCTTGTCTCTGTCTGTGTGTGTGTTGGCTGTGTGCCGATCTTGGCCATCACTTGTTTGTCCCGCTGTGCCTGCCCCTCGCCCAGTCCTCGTTTATCCCATGCCAATTCAAAACACCCTCCTTCAGTCTAACCACACCATGTCGACTTTTACACAAGCTTGTCTCGCCCCGATCCGCCATTCCCTCACATTTCCCTTCCGGGTGTTATCTCTCAATCCCGATCTGCAACTCTCTCTCTCTCTCTCTCTCTCTCTCTCTCTCTCTCTCTCTCTCTCTCTCTCTCTCTCTCTCTCTCTCTCTCTCTCTCTCTCTCTCTCTCTCACAAAGTAAGATTTATCCCCCCACCCCCCAAAAAATACCCGTTTGCGATCGCATATCGTAGGTTTGGAGGCAAGTGAAATATTTCTGCCACGTTAAAAGACACAATACTCTTATAAAAACCATACTGGACAACGGCAAGATTGAGGGCAAGCGAGCAATGATACAAGTGGGAAGATAACATCAAGAGATGGACGAACATCAGCCTGACAGAATGTACAGTCAAGGCGAGAGACAGACAGTGTTGGAGATCCATTGCAGCCAACCTTCATGGTTGAGACGGCACCTGAGTGATTTATTGATTGATTGTAGGTTACAGTTATTGCATGTCCTTTACAGGACATTGTAGTCGGCCTTTAGCCTTTATTAAGTGTGTGATTTTCTAGGCAGTGTCACGTTCAGTAGTTTGCCATTGCTTTGTGAACTGCCGATGTCTAATACCATCGAAATCAACGAAAGCGGTCTGTTTCCAACTGCGTTTCTCTATCCCCTAAGCCACTGACGTCCGCTGCATACTGTAGACGTAAGACCAAAACTCCCATGCTTTGTTCATCTTTGTTTTTTTTTTAAAATTCGCATATCCTTTTACAGGACATCGCTGTCAACAGCAGCATCTTTCACGCTGTCTGTGATTTCTTGGCAAGATTACGCTCAGTAGTTTGCCATTGTCAGCCACCTTACCTCAAGGATTTCCCCTACCCAGTCCAGTGTAAGAATCTGGGTCCACCCAGCCGCTAGCTACATCCCAACTGCAGTTTTTCTTCACGAGCAATGCGTTTGATGTCCGTGTGTTACTGATAACCCAAGCAAAGATTGGCAACTGAATCCCGTAGAAAACTTTAGCTGCACAATCCAACCGATCATACTCACGCCTACAAAGAGTTTAGGGTGAATTGGTTAAATACACACCTTGACAACATTTTAAATAACATTGTTAAATAATAAATTGTAGGTATACCATGATGGTACTTTAAATAATGATAGACCACCAGAAAACCTTCACCAGCCTTGTAAAATACATACAATACAATGGTTATGCATGCCTGCCAGTCCAGCAAGTGTACGCGTGGAATAGGAAGTTTCAAACCTTGTTGGTCCGATGAAGAGGTATAGCAGGTGGTGCACGACCAAGAGAATTTTTTTTTCTACAGGAATCTAATCAATTTTATCGGCGCTGGAGGACTTGCATTGAACGCAGTGTTGTCATCGAAAAATGATACATTTGTTCTGTACTTTTTCAGAATCTGTTCACACACACATTCATTTAAGGTTTTCATTTGAGGCGCGCGCGCTTGTGTGTGTGTGGGTGGGTTAGTGATGTAGAGTTCTTCATTTTGTATCAGTGTATGTTTGTTGTTTTTGTGTTGACAAAGGCTTTTGCCGGAACGTTCATTTTGTCACTTTTGCTCACATTCTAGTAAAGATGACCGTTTCTACTTGTCTTTGTTTGTTGCTGACTCACTCATTATAACAAAAAGGAGAATGTTGGTGAGAGGATACGTGCCCTCCTGAGACCCAGAAGGATGGATCTCAGCGCTGGGTTGGGAATTTATTCCAAGAACCACTGGTATCTAATCATTTTAATAATACCACATGTTCTCCTGATCTCATGGGTAGTTAGTTAGTTAGTTAGTTAGTCACGGTTCCAACTTCACAGCAACGGGTCGTCCCCATTATGCTCCGTTCCTGTGCCAGTGAATATCACATAAAACGCTCCCCACTGCCCAATGTGGAAAGTGGAAAAGACAGGAGTCTCGACAAACAACAGCCCGCACAGATACACTGTGCATAATGCCGCCACCAGAATGTCAACACAATAGTCCCCCACGAAACATCCAGTTTATCTCTGATGGATGTTTCCTAGATGTTCACCCACACAGTCATGGGTAGTGATATTGCATGCGTTTGAACACATTAGGAAGAACTTGAAAGCAACAGAAATGTGGTTCCTAATACGAATGTTGCGAATTCCTTGGACTGCCAGAATAACTAATGACGATTGCCTGAAAGAAGCTAATGACACTAGAACATTATATACAACAATAAGAAAGAGACAAACAGCATTCTTTGGTCATATGATGAGAAGAGAGTCATTGAAGAACATCGACGACTGGAAGGATCGAGGGGGAGAGAGGCAGACGCCGACCAAGAGAAATGATGCTGGATGGATTGAAACGGTGGCATGGAGGTATATCAGCAACAGAGTTGATCCAGAGCACCAAAGACCGAGATATGTTGAGAGACATGAACGCCTACGCCAGCTGGCATGGCACTTGATGATAATGACGAATCTTCTCGGATAAGGGCGAAAAACATAAGGTCCTGAGTGCAAGTTGTACACGTTCAAAATACTAAGGCGGTTGAAAATCGCAAAGCAGGTTCCTGGCATAAATATTTGGAACGATAACCTACCCACTTGTAGGTAGAATTCGTTACCTCGGATAGAATCTCTAGAGCAGTGGTTTTCAAACGGTGGGGAATTCCCCCAGGGGGAGTTTTAGGGTTTCCCGGGGTGGGGGGAGTGTCACAAAAAAGACCACAGTGATTAACCAGTGATGACAATAAAAGGCGTTCGGATTAACGACATGTTCGAGGCCACAGGTTGGTTCAACAAATACAGAAAAAATAGTCTGGGTTGTAGCTGCACGTGGTTACATCTGGTCGGAAAAAATAGGAACATTCGGTAGTGAGTGAGATGAATCAATACACCGCTTTGTCAGTTGATAAACAGTCAGATCCAAGAAGAATTGCACAGCTCGGGACATGAAACAGTCCCGTCTGTCATTTAGAGTTTCCGGACATCAGGCGAAATGGCGGCTGTGATTGTCACCACTCGACAGAAGATTGGCGGCTTGTTTTTGAAAGCTGTTGTTGGGACCATACAGTAACTCGCTAGCTTGTTTTGGATGTCAAAACATGGGAGGACGAATCTGACATTGATTAAGCCAGGGGAGATAGATTCCTGACAATGGAGGATCTGCCCATAATAACACCTGTGTGGACATAAAGAATAACGTCACGTGACCAATTTTAGGCGTTTGCCAAAAACCCGATTTGGGGACAACTAGTGTAACTCGAAATGTTGATCTAGGCAGACGTGCTTTGGCACGGCAGTTATGATTTGGAATAATGTCTACCGTGTGCGAATTAAATGAATTAGTTTTACACGTGCCTGGCATGGCAATTGTAGATGTGATTCGGAAGGACTGCAGTGTTGGTTAAGGTTCCCTCTGGTCGGGATGAAGAACACAGAACAATTGTAAAATCCGATCCCGGATAAATTATGATGCAGAAAGATTGGCCAGCAACTTTCTCAATGGGTCTATAATGGAATAATTTGATCAACATTGCTCAGTGGAGCTGAATGGTAGAAGTATCCTACAGGATAAGTACCGAATGAGTTGTAGGTCATACCAGTCTTTAACACACCAGTAGTGATAGATGTTCAGCCCAAGTATTACTAGATCAGTAGGAACTGATGTTCACATTAGATGAAACCAAACTTTGAAGTGTAGTTGTTCCACGTATCAAGGAAATCATAACTTTCAGACAATATCTAGAAAATAAAGAAATCTATTTTAGTCTAGATACAATGACTGTTTAAGAGTGAAAACTATAGAACATTTCGCAAGAAGGAGAAACGTCATGCTCATAGGACAGTGTTCCATGATTTTTTCACTGCGCAGGAATTATGAAGTCTGAGTTTCTATAAACTATTAGGAACAGTTGTGTTAGTGAACAAAAATAGTATCGTTCACGGATTATATATTTGAATGGGAATCAGATCTCATGGTCATCAGAGCTCCTGGAGGAGGACATGTCTGGAGAGAAGGACACGACGTCGGTGAGGTCCATTGTGCTGATTCTTGTGATGTCGTGTAATCCTTGCCATGATGAGTGGACTCTGATCATGAACTCTGTGGTCTGACCTATACATTTACATTAGAATACACGACACACATTTTTCTTCGCATACACGTCTCATATACGTTACACTTTTCTTTTAATAAATTAATCTTTATTAATTTTTAGAAGCAAGAGTTGTTGAATATGTTGCGTTGGGGAAGTATGAGAGGGGCATAGTACGACAGTGAGAGAGAGAGAGAGAGAGAGGAAAAGGTGTCCATGAACTGAAAGAGTGTGTTGGACGGAAGCTGGTGGATTCTCCAGGATATTGATAGGGAAAAAAATTGTTAATGTGGGTGTTGACTCTCCTCCCTCCAGGACGACACTTTAAAGGAAGACACGACAGGGAGGGAATTAAGATTATTTCAAGATCACATTAACTCAAGAACCGATTACTTGATATTGTTTTTCCCTCCATACTTTACCATTCTGTACTTCTCGCCCTTCTGAAATTCGTTTTATAACGTAAGTAGACGTCTAGACTTGTTCTAGTATGTGTTATTAAATTTAGCTTCCATTTTACGTATAATGTGTAGGGGCCCGGGGGAGGGGGGATTTATAGGGAGGAAATGCGAAAGAGGGGGTGGAGGAATGAAATTCTGAACATATGGTGAAGGGGTGCATGGGCCAAAAAAAGTTTGAGAACCACTGCTCTAGAGGAAGCAAACCTTAGACATGCATACCGAAGTCGGACACACTGACCTTCGCGAAGCATAACCAGGTATGACCCACTCTCCCCGAAATAGGAACGAAGAAGCAGCAGCAGCAGGGAAGATATAGGATGGCGGAGATAGAAGAAGACAGGTTGGCACGGGACTTGGATGATGCTGTTGAGTTTAGAGGGGATTAATATAATAACTATTGAAACAAAATGAGCTAATAGCGTTCTTGTTAATGACATTTGTACTTCCAGATGTTGTACATTGGCCATATTTGATCGGTTAGTACACAACGCGGTTTGCTGTAGTTTGCATTTCTTGATAACACTGCGCCACTGATTTTTACTGTTGGCGGTTCGCGGGGAAAAGAGTTGGGGAAAGAAGGACAAGTAAAAATCAAGAACATATTGATTTCCCCCAGGTTAATGTTGATATTTGGAGTTGATGCAAACAGTTAGTAGTTTTTTTTCCTCATCCTAGTTGAGATAAAGTGTGTGTTTACTGTGTTAGGTTTTTATGTGGTGTGAGGTTACGTCATTGAGACCTGACCTACTTTCAAGCTGCAGAATAATTGTATATGCCGCTTGTATTTTCACAGCGTGTACCATTAAAAGGACTGATCACACTCTTGACATTTTGTTGTAAAAGATAGATTGGGAGGGAGAATGCTGCATCTGTCTTTCAGAATCGTTCAACTGTATTTGTCTTTAATCCTTGATAAAAATATCACAATGGATGCCTTCACCACAAAAATGATGTTCATGTCTTCATTTACTATTCGCACGCGCGCGCACACACACACACACACACACACACATACACACACACACACAGGCACACACACACGCGCACACACACACGTACACCGTTATACGTCGTTTCGCTATAACGTCGTTGTCACAATGGGACATAACTTCACTTTACGTCGCTACGTTCCGCTAAAACGTCGTCACCTGTGTTGTTTATGCTGCGTTAACGTCGCCATTTTGCATTTTGTGCAGTGCGTTTTTCCAGGATTTTATCGTTGCTTGCTTGCCTGTGTTCGTTGGCTTGAGCTCCAACGCGAAGTCCTGTATGTCGGATGAAGGCATCCTGTTGTTCAACATCAGTGTGATGTCATACAGGACCTGAGGTTTGCGTGAGTATCCGTTGTCCCATGTCTGGCTTATTGGTGTGCAGACTGGTGGTTCCTCGCCGTACAGGCAGACACTCTCCGACTTCGGAGGAATCGGCGATTCTACTGACTTTGCCCAGGACCCCGAAGGGACCTGTTGCCCAGGACGCTCGACGAGGACGCGTCAATAGGTCTTGGTCAGTATATAACCCGGCCCTGATGCCTTGGAAACACCTACTGCGTCCCTATCGTGACTAATTTTGCGAAAGAAAAGGGGACCCATGCTTTCTTCTGCTCTGTTGGCGTTGTTTTTCGTTTTGTGAGCGTCACTTGCTAATAATAAAATACGAGAGCGGTATTAAGATTGCTGAAATCGGCCGCATGTACGGGAAGTCGCCATAAACGATAAGTCTCATTGTGGCGACAAAGGATAGAATATAGGAGCTAATGTAGCAAAAGGCATGAATGTGCTAGTTTCTGTTATCCGTCATCGACTTTAAACAGTGCATGAGTCTCGCTCTCGTTTGAGCTCGTCAGTAGTGCATATTCCTGATTGGACCTGACAAGGCTTAGGTTCGTACCGGAATACGATCGGCGTTGCCAGTAGTGGGTTGTGGGTTGTAATCTTCACACCTCAAATCCCGAAATAAATCAAATGCATGAGTATTTCCCGCAGAAGTCGGATGTGTGGCCTAACTGCGCAGAAACGCAGCTCTGCTGTAAACAGGCACAACCGCAATCACATCCGAACTCCGGATGATCGCATCAGAAGAAGAAGAATGCATGAGTATCAACAAACAAACAGGCATCTTTAAAATTGTCCACGGATTACTTTTACACCTTTTGTAGGTCTAAACAGTGAAAACATCACGACAGAAGAAATAACAGACTGGTTGGATGTGACAAAATTGATGGAGGATTTGACATTTTGAACGATGATGATTTTATTTTTCTGGTGTGACTGTCATCGAATCAGAAGAAATTGTTGAAAATGAAGGATCAGTTCTTAACCAAAAAACCCACAACTAGCCACTCGGAAGAAAAACAATGTTATCAAAGTGCATCGACTGGTTTGAAATGCAATATGAGGGAAATGCAACACAGATCCTACTTCTGCGTAAGATACGGAACATTGCCGCCCAGAAAGCTCGAGCCTCAAACTCACAGGAGGAGATGATGACAGATTATTTTAAAGTAACGTAGGTTTATAGTATTACAATACATTATTGTACATTGCTACTCTTATATTGAAGTTTATATTGGTCGCTTTGTAAAATTAAATACAGTATGTATGTATATTCACTTTTAAAGGATTTTAGTTATTTTCACCCGAGCCCGCAGTGAAATCACGTACGCTACCTTATGTATTAAGAGAGTTCTGTTATGCGTCTGTTCGTCTATCCATCACAGCCTGGTGGACGGTTACGGTTAATCGAAGTACATATATATATATTATATAGTATATATATATATAGTATATATATATATATATATAGTATTATTATATATATATTAATATATATATATCTGGTTGCCAAAGCTTGTAGCTGAGAAACGGACATTTCAATTAAAAATTAAAGCTATTACACAATTAATATTGTCATTCATCATCATGTGTCCTGCCAACTGTCGCATGCGTTCATGACTCTTCGCAGATCTCTGGCCTTGTTGTTCCTGATCAATAAACTGTGCTCATGATTTTCCAACGCACTGTCCCTGTCCAGTGGTTATCATCTGCCCTGCTTTCTTCTACTGAGCTTCCAGTGGTCACGATGTTCATGCCTCTCTTTCATATATGGTTGTTTGTCATTTCTTACAGTTGTCTACTTTTCAACTATATGAGCTTCTTCAGGCAAACGTGTTAGAAATCTGACAGTCTGAAGTATTAGCAGCATTATGTCTCTGAAACCACACTCGTGTTTCAAAGCTCTCCTAATTGTTTTATATAAAATAACGTAATGTAGCTTACAGAACACAATCAGGAAAACATAGGGCCTTGCGACAGCTAGCCTTCATCAACAATAAAATACATACACAAAAACACACCATATAAACACGGGGAATACACTACAGTGACAACATTAAGGTATAAGAACGGGATGAGAAGAATGGAAGGATAACAAAAATGCTAACAATTAAAAGAAAGTGAAAACAAAATGTGCTACTTACCTCAGGATCTGATACTAACATGAAACTTGACTCTTATATCGACAGCCGTGAGAGTCTAATTTGTTCTTTCATGTTCCATTATTCACCGCACACAGCAAAACATATTCTACATAACATCAGTACCCTCTTTCTTACATTCAGTTAAAACTGAATATTGCATAAATATTTGTCATTGTGCGAAATGAAGCTTTTAGCTTGACAAATTCGGCTCTAACCTCAGTACAATTTAAACAATACCACCAACTGAAATGGCAGGAAAACTGAAAGGGACGACACGGGCGTCTCGAAATCATTGTTTCGAGACAATGATTATTTAAGAAAAAAACGGGTCTGTCGAGAAAACCGGGCATCTGGCAACATTATATATAATATATATATATATATTATATATATATATATATATATATATATATATATATATATATATATATTCCACCCTTCCTCTTTCTCTATTGTTATCGCTGTCCATGTCACGCTCTCTCTGTCTGTCTCTGTCTCTCTCTCTGTCTCTGTCTCGTCTGTCTGTCTGTCTGTCTCGCTCTCATCCTCTCTCTCTCTCTCTCTCTCTCTCTCTCTCTCTCTCTCTCTCTCCATCTCTCTCTCCCTCTGCTCTCCATCTCTCTCCCTCTCTGTCTCCCTACTCTCTCTTCAAATAACCAATCGTGCAACCAGTATTGGCCAGGAAGTCAGGGCAAAAGCACATCTGCCTGTGCTGGTTTCTGCCGTGGTCTGTCTAAATAATGAGGTCGCGAGGGTCACCATGATCGTTAAGGTGCTGTAATATTGCCTGCGCGGGGATTTGAGGGGATTCACGTGTACACCAGGGAGCCGTGGTACTGATATGGCTTGATGCTTTTTCTTTCCATCTGCAAATCAGAAAAAAGTGTAACATGGAATCGTTTAAAAAAAAATTAAATAGCTAACAATGAAGGTTTTTTCCATACCTTTACAGGACATCGCTGTCAACACCAGCATCTTTCAGCTGTATGTGATCTCTTGGCAAGATTACGCTCAGTAGTTTGCCATTGCTTCTGAGCGGCCGGCTCACATACCCCGTAAGTTACCGATGCGATCGAACCACTGCTGATCTCACCGTCATCACGTTACCGACGAGAGTATACGAGATTGCGGAGAAAAGTCATAACCTCTAAGCCACGAAGCCGGCAACAATGAAGGTAGAAGCATGAAATTTTGCACAATTCAAATATGTCATGTGCTCATTATGTCCACCGAATTGCAACCCAACCGGCCAAATAATATGACTGCCATAAACCGTTGAAATGGGAGCGCGTTAGCAACTTGCGTTATAAGTAGAAATTGTGATAGAATTTCTCGTTGCAGAAAAGGAAACTGTTGTGGCCATTCACAAGCGTCTATGTGATGTATATGGATGTTTTGCAGTCGACAGGAGTACAGTCAGTCGCTGGATTGAGAGAATCTAAAAATCAGGAAGTGAAGATACGGAGCTGCTTGGTCGGCCGCGCAGTGGAAGTCCTGTCACAGCCACCAATGCAGAAATGTTAAAATGCGCTGAGGGCGTTATTCTTACTAATAGGCGAATCACTATTCAACAGTTGGCCTTACAGCTGTCAGTCAGCAATGGTAGTGCAAATGCAGTTATAAAAACCCTCGGATTTTCTAAGGTTAGTGTAAGATGGGCTCCTCGAAGTCTCACAAATGACCACCGATTGCAAAGGAAAGCAAGTTCTTCTGAATTGTTTGAGCGTTTCAATGCTGATGGGCTGATGGGGAGAGCTTTTTGGCAGTCAGTTGAGTGCAATGCGCAATGACCAAGAAAAAGAAATTCAAGACAACTCCTTCAGCTGGAAAGGTCATAATCACTGTCTTTTGAGATATTAAAGACGCAATTCATGTTGATATTATGCAAAAGGTGAGACAATCAATTCGCAAGATTACATTACGACATTGAGAAAAAAAAACTCAGTCAGCGTTTTCGTAGCGTTCGGCCACTTCTCCTTCACGACATTGTGCGCCCTCACACAAGGCTGGCAACACGGGAGGCAATCGCCATATTAGGTTGGACTGTACAACCCCATCCACCCATTTAGTCCCAATTTGGCACCCACTGATTTTAATCTATTTGGTCCACTTAAAGATGCACTCTGTATGACAAGATTTGAAGATGATAAAGGAGTGATTCACGCAGCGTAGAAATGGTTACATGATCAAGACTAAATCTGGTACGGGCAAGAAATACACGCACTTGTTTCTCGCTGGCATAAAGCCGTACAAATTGATGGAGATTATGTTGAATAATTCCTATGTTTACATGATATATTTATGTATATTGTATATACATTTCATGCTTTTTGAATAAACAGCTCCTCAGAAAAACGACGTGGTGCATTACTTT
>JACEFZ010000654.1:221968-256961 GCA_014155875.1 Cepaea nemoralis
TTGAACGCCTCTCATATTTTGCATCTTTCTGTATGGAGTGGATGTTTTCATTTCTATTATTGTTTATCCATTCGTTACATTTCGGCAGTCACCCACCGCAGTTTCAATTTGTTTCAATCGCTAACACCGGGTATGATCATTTATCGTGAAATCTGTAATCGACAGTATTTTTGTTGAGCGCCCCCCTCCCACCGTCATTTGTTCTGCTTGTCATCACGTGATCCGTTCCAAAGACACGCCCACCTGTCATTGTAATACTTTGGGGAAATACACCCGGCGCCCTTGTTTCCACTAAAGCAGGACATCCGCAGTTTTATGCATTAAGGATTATATTGAAGTGGAGAAGCTCGCCCCATCAATGTGCTACTGTTGGGGTGCGAAGTGTTAGGCATTCGCAAATTGTAGACCACGCATAGTGAGATGGAGCATCTAGTTCCCTTCCTCGTCGTCATTCCTTCCAAGACAGGGATCAGACCGGTACCCTTTTTATGAGACTAGGTCGAATCTAGTTCCGATACCAGTTTTGTTGATCGGGCTAGCTCTTAATGTCGTGACAAGAATGCCTTTATTTTACTTTAAAAAAAAAGAAATCGGTTTGTTTTTGTTGTTCCGCTGATAAAGACTTCGATGGAAACGTTCGCTTGTACTGTGTGTGAGTTTCCCTCAAGTCCGGACTTCTGGGTCATATTGTGTTTCTATTTGGACCCCAAGCCGACACGTGTAAGCCGCCATGATTTGTCGTGTCAGACGATCACCAGATCTGTATTCTTGTTCCGATTGCACGTACACGTACACACACGCGCGCGCACACACACACATACACACGCACATACATACACACACGAGGGACTTCAAATGAAAATCCTAAAGTGTGCTATAAATTACAAAGAACAAATGTATCATTTTCGATGTAGTTACTACTGCGTTCAATGCAAGTCCTCCAGCGCCGAAAAAAAAATATGTTCGTCGCTACTCGGTGTGCCTGAACCCTTTTGACCAGTCTGTCACAGAAGTCACGCTGTATTGAAACTCCTACACACTCATACACTTGCCGGACTGACAGGCACGCATCGCCACACTGGACCTTCATTCGCCGATGAATCCTATAGGATTCACCCCTTCACTAATCCAAAAACGGATAAAAGAACGCTGCTTCTCATTAGTGCATGTCAAAAATGGGGCGACCATCTTTAAACTGTCCTTATGGCGTCACCGTGTTCGTCCTGCACCGTGATGTCACGTGCGCAACACCTTTGACACAATTAACAACAATATTGACAGGTTACAAGACAATGGTATGGTTATTATAATTTCTAGCACACTTTTAAGGGTTTTTATTTGAAATCACCTCGTACTTTTGAATTGGACATGTAACCAGAGGTGCGCCGTGGCCGAGGTGATAGTGAGACGCAGTTTCACAGTTCCCCGACATACCGAATCGAGGGTTCGAAGTCAGCACGGACCATTTGAAAGCAGACCGCTCTGCCTTGTTTCGAAGGTGTGATGCGTCGGCTGTTCAGAAATCAATGGCAAACTAGCATATCCTTTTTACAGGACTTAGCTGTCAACACCAGCATCTTTCAGCTGTATGTTGATCTCTGGCAAGATTACGCTCAGTAGTTTGCCATTGCTTCTGAGCGGCCGGCTCACATACCCGTAAGTTACCGATGCGATTCGAACCACTGCTGATTTGAACCGTCATCACGTTACTTGACGAGATATACGAGATTACGGAGAAAAGTCATAACCTCAATGGCAAACTACTGACTAAAATTTGCGTAATAAACCCCAAACAACCTATAAATGCTAGTGTAAAGAGACATGAAACTAACTAACCAAAGGTGAAAGGTGGGGACGAGATATGGACAGTCTCAGCAACTGTCGGAAGGACAGAGACAATGGGCACTTTCCAGCTGTCCAACAAAGGGACGGGGTGGGACACTGGAAATGGCAGGTGCTAGTACCGGAAAGGCAGATGTGTTTGGGCTGTTTCCTGAAAGCTATCCTGAGCCCAGCACAGTGTGAGCGGAAGGGGATCTGTTGGTTATTGTGATCTTAACACCCGCTGTCATTACACCCCTGCTTCTAGAACTGAAATAGTTCTTCATACACCCGTAGACACTGGCTGAATAAATCTCAAGGTAGCAGGTCAGGTTGTTGTCAGGTCGTGACAGCTTCACAGGTTGTCTTGGAATGAAACCAGTGTAGGGCAAAGATGCCTTTCCTGCTCTCTCTCTCTCTCTCTCTCTCTCTCTCTCTCTCTCTCTCTCTCTCTCTCTCTCTCTCTCTCTCTACACACACTCTCTCTCTCTCTCACACACTCTCTCCCTCTCTTCCTCCCTCACTCACTCACTCTCTCACTCTCTCCATCTCTCTCTCTCTCTCCCTCTCTCTCTCCCTCTCTCTCTCCCTCCCTCCGTCTCTCCCTCCCCCCTCTCTCTCACTCTCTCTCATACACATACTCTCTCTCTCTGTCTCACCATTGGACCTCGTTCTGTGTTATTCTGGCATATTGCCGTTAAGCCGGTCTCATCCTATGTTTCTTCTTGCCTGTATCTCGCATTGGAGCAAAAGCTCCCGCCCAGCTCATGTTGAGCAGTGCTATCTTTTGCTACTTTAAATCATTCGCTCCGTAGTCTCCCCATATAACTCATCTCTGTCTCTGGTTCGCTGTTCCGTGTGTGTTCAGGTCTCCCTCTGTTGAGCTTGCTCCGTGCGTTCAAGTGACAAGATATTTTAGTTATACTATTCTCAGGTTGTGTCAATGTGTGGCCTGCCAGGGCCCATGGGTCACCTCAACCACTTCTTGATTCGCTGGATTGTGTCTAGTTCTCTCTTTAAGCTCTTCGTAAGTGACGCTTTCATGCCATGGCGATGTGGCCAATCCGTCTGTCTCTCGCTCCGAAGCTTGTGGGTTCGATTCGGGCTACGTCTTTTGGTTCACGAGTGCATTTTTCTGGGAGACTACTGGGGTCGTTGCTGGAACTGCGGAGTTCGTGCTTTGTGCGACACTATCGGCAGACCGCCCTGCGGAAAGAGACCGAGCCATAGGGATAAAACCCGGTGCAAGGAAGTCGATCCTCTCGACTTTTAAGACTTTGTTGTGTTGTTGTTGTTGTTGTTGATGTTGCCATGTTAGCCCTTTGTTCCGCGCAAGCATCAGTTAATGAGTGAATGTTTATAGGTTATTTGTAACTCTTTTAGTGGATCTCCGTGTTCCTGGTATAACTTTACTTCCCAAGTTATTCTCGGTACCCATTTTAAGTTGGATCTTCCTGGTAGCCCCGGTCAAATTAAAAAGAATCCGAATTCCCTGAGCTGAGGATCGAACCCATGACCACCAGGCGAGTGTCTAGCCACTAGGCTACCGAGCTGCCCATCATGATTGTACTATGCTGAACTATGACCTGGTTGTGGTTACACCCTGGTACGCCTCATCATAGTTGCGAAGTTCCATTGCCGGTCTTGCATACCACGCAGATTTCTAGGTTTGGAGAGGGAAATGAGACCTCTGCAACACAATAATCATAGAGCTGTTATTTTTGTCGGTAGACAAGTCTCTACGCAAACCTCACGCTGATAAACGCAAGCTTTTTTCGGTGCTGAAGCGACCTGAACCCCAGTGCATTGGACTTACCCAGTCTTCCAGAGACTCCTAAATAACAAACGGACTCAGGGGATTAAAGAAAGACTAGGAATGCTGATCGAGCAGGAACATTCCAAGGCATCGATGACCCAGGTTCAGTAGTGTTTTTCCCAACTGTTCTTGTATTTATATTTAGTCACGTTGCGTGTGTTTGTCCAGTTAAGGTCTGTTGATTCCGACCCAGCTAGTGTATTTTGCTCTCCCTGTGTTTGCGTTTATCTGATTTATTGCCGTTACGCATCCATGGGCTGGATCGATATGGGATATTTGCGATTAGGCATTTGATCTCTTTGTCGTGTCTCAGTTCATTATGCAGTCTTCTGTTTGGTGATGGTGATGATTGTCATGTTGTTGTTGTTGTTGTTGTGTTGTTGTTGTTGTTGTTGTTGTTGTTGTTGTTGTTGTTGTTGTTGTTGTTGTTGTTCTTTCTTCTTCTTCTCTTCTTCTCTTCTTCTTCTTCTTCTTCTTCTTCTTCTTTTCTTCTTCTTCTTCTTCTTCTTCTTTCTTCTTCGTCTACTTCTTCTGCTGCTGCTCTCCTCCTGCTTATTACTTCTCCTCCTCCATCTTCTTCTTTTCTTCCTTCTTCTTCCTATTCTCTCACTTTTCCTCATCTCGCTAAAGTATCCTTCAGAGACATTGCACCTCATTAGGTACACGTTTTCTTTCTTCATTTGCTGTTACATGCCATAGTCTGTCGATGAAAGTGCCAGGACTTGAAGGCTAGCAATGTTGCACATCACCCAGTCTCTTCTACAGTTACCTGTTTGTTCTATATCATGTACATTGGCACACGCCCAATAATGTGTCTGCATTCTGGTTATCTGTGTTCGCTTCAGCATGGATTTTACATCGGCATCTCTGATGATATTATTTATGCTCGCTGGGGCTTTGCAATTCTTTACTTTCCTAACTGGAATCTGCAGTTTGGCCTGGGTTCCGTGGTCAACCCAGCCTAAAATGCACTCCAGGAGATAAAGGTGGCCGGCCTTATATTGACTACTTTGCCCAGAGAGTGCCGACTGGGCTTGACAAATATGGGCTGGGACTATACGCCAGTAGGTCACACTGCTTGAAAATGTCCTGTACTATTTGCTTATCTTTTTATTTTGAATCTAGATATATATTACTATTTCTGTCTCGCTATTACCGGTTCTCCCTGGCCTAGGTGTTAAACGACTTTCTCCGTGATCCCGTTTGTCCACGTAGGGTAACGCAGAGCGCGAGAATTTGTAGCGGTTCTCGCCGCGTTGGCTACTTACTGGATATGTGAGCCGGCCGACTCAGAAAGCAATGGCAAACTACTGAACGTGATCTTGCAAGAAATCAACAACAGCGGTAAAATGCTGGTGTTGACAGCGATGTCTTGTAAAGGATATGCAAAAAAAAAATTTTGTTTTGATGCCTATCTGTGTCTCCACCACCACCCCCCTCTTCCCGCTCCCAATTTAATGGTCGTTACATAATTTATGCGTGTTCTCTCTCTCTCCCTCTCTCTCTCTCGCTCTCTCCTCTCTCTCTCTCTCTCTCTCTCTCTCTCTCTCTCTCTCTCGTTTCTCTCTCATTCTCATACTCTATCTCTCACAGTTACACTTGCTTACCATGTTCCAATAGTTTCTGTCTGTCTGTCTGTTTTACTTTAGTGAACGCAGTTTCAGAGTTCCCTGACACACCTGTTCGGGGGTTCAAAATCAACCGCAAACGACGTGGAAGCCGATTGCTTCGCTTTTATTAAAAACTACTAAATGTAAAATACTTAGTAAATCACACATGCTGAGGTTGATTGCACGGTCATGTAAAAGGACATGGTACTAGCTTTAGCCATCTTCCTGTCTATTTCTGCCGGTCATTGTGTGTGCCCGCATGCAACGCCTTGTCTCTGTCTGTGTGTGTGTTGGCTGTGGGCCGATCTGGCCATCACATGTTTGTCCCGCTGTGCTGCCCCTCGCCCAGTCCTCGTTTATCCCATGCCAATTCAAACACCCTCCTTCAGTCTAAACATACCATGTCGACTTTACACACAGCTTGTCTCGCTCGATCCGCCATTCCCTCACATTTCCCTCGGGTGTTATCTCTCAATCCCGATCTGCAACTCTCTCTCTCTCTCCTCTTCTCTCTCTCTCTCCTCTCTCTCTTCTCTCTCTCTTCTCTCTCTCTCTCTCTCTCCTCTCTCTCCTCTCTCTCTCTCTCTCTCTCACAAAGTAAGATTTATCCCCCCACCCCCCCAAAAAATACCCGTTTGCGATCGCATATCGTAGGTTTGGAGGCAAGTGAAATATTTCGGCCACGTTAAAAGACACAATACTCTTATAAAAACCATACTGGACAACGGCAAGATTGAGGGCAAGCGAGCAATGATACAAGTGGAAGATAACATCAAGAGATGGACGAACATCAGCCTGACAGAATGTACAGTCAAGGCGGAGAGACAGACAGTGTTGGAGATCCATTGCAGCCAACCTCATGGTTGAGACGGCACCTGAGTGATTATTGATTGATGTAGGTTACAGTTATTGCATGTCCTTTACAGGACATTGTAGTCGGCCTTAGCCTTTATTAAGTGTGTGATTTTCTAGGCAGTGTCACGTTCAGTAGTTGCCATTGCTTTGTGAACTGCCGATGTCTAATACCATCGAAATCAACGAACAGCGGTCTGTTCCAACTGCGTTTCTCTATCCCCTAGCCACTGACGTCCGCTGCATACTGTAGACGTAAGACCAAAACTCCCATGCTTTGTTCATCTTGTTTTTTTTAAAATTCGCATATCCTACAGGACATCGCTGTCAACAGCAGCATCTTCAGCTGTCTGTTGATTTCTGGCAAGATTACGCTCAGTAGTTGCCATTGTCAGCCACCTACCTCAAGGATTTCCCCTTACCAGTCCAGTGTAAGAATCTGGGTCCACCAGCCGCATAGCTACATCCCAACTGCAGTTTTCTCACGAGCAATGCGTTGATGTCCGTGTGTTACTGATAACCCAAGCAAAGATTGGTACTGAATCCGTAGAAAACTTTAGCTGCACAATCCAACCGATCATACTCACGCATACAAAGAGTTTAGGGTGAGTTGGTTAAATACACACCTGACAACATTTAAATAACATTGTTAAATAATAAATTGTAGGGTATACCATGATGGTACTTTAAATGATGATAGACACCAGAAAACCTTCACCAGCCTTGTAAAATACATACAATACACTCTTTCAATCATTAAATACCATTATGTAGATAAACCATGTTGTGGATAAACCATTATGTAGATAAACATTGCTGTGGATAACCATTATTGTAGATAAACCATTGTTGTGGATAAACCATTATTGAGATAAACCATTGTTTGGATAAACCATTATAGTAGATACACCATGTCGACGGATAAACCATATTGTAGATAAACCATTGTTGTGGATAAACCATATTGTAGACAAACATTGTTGTGGATAAAACCATTATTGTAGATAAACCATTGTGTGGATAAACCATATTGTAGATAAACCATTGTTGTGGATAAACTATGTTGTGGATAAACCATTGTTGTGGATAACCATTGTTGTGGATAAAACATATGTGGATAAAACCATTGTTGTGGATAAACCATGTGTGGATAAACCATTATTGTAGTAAACATTTGTGATAACCATTATTGTAGAAAACCATGTTGTGGATGACCATTGTTGTGGATAAAACCATGTTGTGGATAAACCATTGTTGTGATAAACATTATTGTGGATAACCATTATTGTGGATAAACCATTCCACGGCTTTAGATATTACTCGTTTTTTTGCTGCTCGCTTTGAACTCAAGCATAGTCCATACACGAGCTACTACTTCTAGGCACTGACTGATTTTGTGTGTGGATTAGCTTTCACTATTACCAGTGTCTCTCGCTATCAGGTGAACCAACCCGACTTCAGAGGTACTTGTAATTCACGTCCGCAAGTCAACGGATGAGAAGTCAACATTTTAGCCCAACTGACAGTGTAGGGGTTGACCCGCTATCTCGACGTCAGCACACCGGATGTTTAAGACAAACGCTCTATCCATTCTACCATGTTGACCCAGATATTATTATTATTCTATCTTATAACTGGGTATGTCTTCTAGTGGCCCGTGTCCATAAAATATGAAGACCCCTGAGGGGGACACGAAGCGTATGGTGAATGAAGGAGAGTCACACGATATAAGCATGGCAAGTTGTATCACAGACGGCGTGTATCAGCTGTCCAATGATTGTACGTGTGGCATTTGTGCACCGGGAGTATGGTCAAGTCGCGCTGAAGGGGTTATGGGAAGTATGAGGATAGCGTATCCGTATAGCACAATAATTAGGTTGAAACACTCATGGGGGAAGATACAGATCGTGGGATAATATCAAGCAAATAGTAACCCCATTTCCCTGGTTGATATCTCACTTCAAGCGGCGAGCTGTGCACATAGCAGTGTAGACAAAGGTGTGGGAGAGGGAGGGGGAGAAACAGACATTACATTGAGAATACAAGAGGCAATGCAGAGCGTTCGTGTATAGGAAATTACGGAAGTAACAAAGATTAAATTGAACTAATACCAAACTTATAATATTCAGATGTGTTGGTACATCAGCACGGCTGTATGTGTCTGAAATAAAAGAAGGACTAAAAACAGTAATAATTATAATAATAATAATAATAATAATATATAATAATAATAATAATAATAATAATAATAATAAATAATAATAATAATAATAATAATAATAATAATAAAATATAATAATACACATATCATTAATCAATGCCTGCACGGAATAGGAATAAACAAGTATGACGGAATGAGTAATGCGGAGTTAGGGAGAGAATTGACGGAATGAGTAATGCGGAGCTTAGGGAGAGAATAACAGAATCAGTGATTTGAGAGATGAGGAAAACAACACTGGTGCTGGATTGAACACACATTGAGAAACCTGACCATCGCATAACTAGAAAATCATTTCACTGGAACGCCCAGGTAAACGACATCGCTGTGTGTCTACAAACACACAGAGAAGAGAATTAGAGGACAGATGAACAGTATGCGGAGAACAAGAAAGAGCGGTGCAGGAGATAGCTAACAGATAAAACGGGTTGACGTGAACTGGTCTGTGCTACAAATGGGGACTACAATGTGAGGGGGAAAAATCATATACTAGCACTACCTTCATGACTTAACTCTTAAAAGTCCACGTCGTCTGTATTTTGGAGAAGTGTATTCAAATGTGCAAGATGGGATGACTTCTACGGAAAGCTTTGTTTTGTCTCGTTCTCAGTTTTCCAGGTCAGTCGTTTCATGTCTAGGCTACGCAGTGACATCTGGCGGAAGATGTTAAACGGGGGTGCAGTAAAGAATCGCGGCTACCAAAGATTCTTTAAATAAAAAATGGCCACAAACTGAACATCACAAGTACAAGATCAGTTATTGAAACATGTGTGTATCTGTTCAGTATGGTTGCTAATGATGGGACAAAGGTAACGAAACAGCGGAGGATATGTGTGGGTGTGGGGTGTGTGTGTGTGTGTGTGTGTGTGTGTGTGGTGTGTGTGTGTGTGGTGTGTGTGTGTGTGTGTGTGTGTGGGTGTGTGTGTGTGTGTGGGTGTGGTGTGTGTGTGTGTGTGTGTGGTGTGTGTGTGTGTGTGTGTGTGTGTGTGTGTGTTGTGTGTGTGTGTTAATTATAAAGACAAGAAGATGATCTCATGCACAGGTTTTATCCCGCATGACTCGTTTTTTCCCCCGCAGGACCTCTCCGCCGAAAGCGTCGCACAGAGCATAAACTCCGTAGCTCAGCGACACGCCTCAGGAGTGTCCGAAAAATTAGTACTCGTGAACCGAACGATATCGTCCGAAATCGAAACCCACAACCTTCGTAGGGCGAGGCATGTGGCGCAACCATTTGGCTGTGGAGAATTCCCTCATAAAAAAGAATAGCATGGATATTATGGGCAGTGAAGAAAACAAATGCTCACGTATTGAGGCTGCAGGTGCTAAAGCCATGACTCACCAAAGACATACGGAAAGGGCACATGCAGTTAGGGCATATCAGCAAGAGTTGAAGCAGAGAAATAGCTGCAGTGGGAAATACGAGAAAAGAGGCAAGAGGAGACAGGGACAGATGTATGTGGAAAGCTTGAATAGTGGTCGACACATAATGTATAAGCGGACTCCATCCATGTTTACGAAAATGTCAGACAACAAGACTATTGGAGAGTCAATGATCGTCGGTGTCTGCCCAGACTAGGCACACGAAGAAGAAGAAAAAGAAGACGAAGATCACGTTTATGTTGCTTATAATGTCAATAGAAGCAATATTGTTGTGGTGAGTGTGAAACATGGACAATTAACAAACAAGCTGAGAAACAACTATGGCGGTGGACATGTGGTTTTTGAGAAAAGCAAAGAATACCATGGACGGACAGAAAATAAACGAGACAGTTTTCAAGAGCATATGAAGAACGGAGAGTGGTTGGAGAAATTAGGACCGTAGACAGCAAGCTGTGTGTACATGTTATGATGAGAAACGGACTTGAACATTTAGTGACAACTGGTAAGCTTGATGGGAGAGAGCAGGAGGAAAACAAAGGGATAAATACCTTGATGGATTGGCAGCATGGCGTGGTCGGGACAAGAACACATACCTGATTCGGGGACTCTGGTGACCGCGTGAGATGGCGACCATAAAACCCGACGCCTGTCGGCATGACACTTGATGATGATGATGGATGTCATATAGTTCGATAACCATCTGAAGTCATGGACCATTTCGGGAATGTCTAAGAAGAAAAGTGGGACTGTTGACTGAACTGGTGACAGAAACATCTTAGATTACCACGGACCAAGGAGATGACGTAGTGGCAATCTACACAGTGGTTCTCAACCGGTGGGGAATTCCCCCCACAGGGGGGAATTTTGGGGTTTTCCAGGGGGGGGAATGAAGATTATTTCAAGATCGCGTTAATACAAGAAACCGATTACTTGATATTGTTTTTCTTTCATACTTTACGCTTCTGTACGCATCACCCTTCTGAAATCATTTTATAACGTAAGTAGATCCGCAAATCACATTTTTTGTACATGTCTAGACTTGTTTTAGTATGTGCTATTAAATTTAGCTTCAATTATTACGTATACTGTAGGGGCAGGGTAGAAATTGTTAGGGAGGAAATACAAAAGGGGGGGGGATGACGTTCTAAAAATATGGTAAGGGGGGAATGATGTCCTAAAAATATGGTGAGGGGGGTGGGTGGGAATGACGTCCTTAACAAATATGGTGCAGGGAGGGAACGCGACTCAAAAAAGGTGAGAACCACTGTTCTACAAGATCTGAACACTGACCCATAGCAGCGTCGAGTCGCGGAAAATGACAGGCTTGGGCCTTATGGCACGAGACAGTGGTTTATAAACGACAGTACTGGAGGGCATAGTCTGGGAGAGGAGACAGGGACCGACGGCATGAAGATGGACACCCGACCACTGCTGACACCTGGGTCATGAGGGTGCATGAGAACGGGAACAGGCAACAAACAGATCACAAGATGGAGAGTCGTTTAGGCGGGTCTTGACGACAGGGATGTTCTACAGAGACCTGCTATATGAAGTATATATATAAAAAAAAATTGTTATACTGCTATATCTTGCGGTGTGTAGGTCGGAGATAGCGCAGGAGGCTGTGAAATTTAGGCCACCCGACAAGTGTGCAGTCGTCGCGAACTGTGCAGGTTAGGGTTTATTTTCTCTCTCCATATACCGTCACTGGACTTCAACATTAACACATTACTTCTCGTTTAAAAAGCAATAACAAACTGCTGAACTTAAAATACAGAGCCACAACAATATGTTGACACGATTAGTGCCTGGTTTATTCGCTGCATCTCGTCAGGTGTATACTACAGAGTTATATATCACGAATAAATATTTCAGCTGAATAATCAAAAACACATAGTCACAAAGTCGAGTAGCCGACACACAGTTAATCAGTCTTCATGAATCCTTGTGCAGTCGAAGGCTATAAACGCCGTGTGCGTCGATTTCTCACTAATAAAATGCTGTCATAGCTGTAGACAGATAAAGCGTTTCCTATACGTATTCCCGAACAATAAACGATTGTACAAATATAGTGAGGCGATAGCAATTAGGCGGTTCCAGCCGGTCTGTGCAAACAGACAAGAGTTCGTTGTAATTTGAAATTACCATGGGGATAATACGAGGGCGAGTCAATACGTAAGTCACACAGTTCTGTGGGATGGCAGGTAAATGTAGTTGGTGTTTTCTACAGGTGTCCATTAGGTGACAGCAACATCGAACTTTATATTCCCGTTCGTCAGGTGGCGCTAGGTGTCTCATGCGCATGCGCAGCGCATAAAACAAAATGGCGACTGTACTTACGGAGTGTACAACCAAAGAGCACATGCTGTTGTGCGTTTTTTGTTGGCAAAAGGACTGCCTGCAAAGGACATTCATAAGGAAATGCTTCCTGTTTATGCTGACAAATGTTTGTTCCGTAAAGAGGTGCATAGCTGGGTAGAAAATTTGTCTCAAGGACGCGAATGACGCCGAAGTTGAATGTGAAGTGAAAACATGGTTTAGAGAACAGAGCACGCAGTGCTATGCAGCCGGTTTGGGAGGACTGATAAAACGATGGGATAAGTACATCAATGGTGGTGGAAATTATGTTGAAAAATAAAGGAACAATGTATGTATAAAAATAAACTGGTTTCAAGTTGTTATCATATTTAGTTATTTTTCTGCAGACATTTGTGACTTACTTATTGACCTCGTAGATGTACCGCATTCGAACAGCGCCTGTGACTATGTTTTAATTGTGTCAGCTTATGCATCAGCGTCTTGCGGCTCGTTCTGTGTTGGTGACGAGTTTCCTCGTTTCTCCCGATGTGCCTCTCGTGTCTGGCCGTGCTAATTCTTACTCCCGAGTCTCATCCTGGACAACGATGTGACTTCACTAACGTCAAGGTCCTCCTCTCTCGATATCTCTTTAAGGGCATTTAACGTCGGCCTGATCCATGGGCTGGCCATCTGCAGGGCACGCAGAGGCACAAACAGACAGACTCTCACATACTGTGACAGAACTAGTACCATCGCGTACAGATTGCTGCTAAACACATTAGATTGACACGTGGGTGAATGGAATGTCTTTGCAATTCTCTAGTATTTAATTAGGAAAACATCCGTGTTGACATTAAAGATCGTGTGGTGCTTCTTGTGAGTTGCGCACTATAACGCAGATTGTGGCGTGTTTTTCACATCAGATGCACTGTGCCAAAAACAGAGTTTGAAGTTGATCTTTCGTAGACATAAAACTGATCGTTTTGCTGAAAATAGATAGGATTATTGCTCAATAAATATGTTGTGCAGGGGAACGGAGTAGAGATCGTGTAAATGCTAAAATAGCAAGCTGTAGATAGACAACAGTGAGGCAGGTGAGAATATGTTAGGAAATGTTAGATAGACAGATATGGTAGTTTCATCTATCATCATGTTATCTTGTCAGACGACGTAGGCGTTTTTATGTCTTTCCACAGATCTCGGTCCTTTGTACTCTGGAGCAACTGTACCCATGATATTCATTATGCTCAGTCTATCTAGCATAATTTCTCTTGGTCTGCCTCTGTCTCTTGCCCATTGATCTTTTCAGTTGTCACGATGTGTTCCATGCCTCTTCTCACCACATAACCTAAGAATGCTTCGGGTCTCTTTTATAGTTCTATGTACTGTTCTACTTCATTAGCCTCTTCCGGCAATCATTGTTAGTTACATCTTGCAACATTCGTCTCAAGAACCACATCATCGTTGGTGTCCAAGCTATAGTAGGTTAGGTTATTTTTAAAAAGTTAGTTGAATATCCTTTACAGGATGACACAATTAATCCCCAACATGTTTTTACGGTTAGTGATTTCTTTGACGGGAGCGGCTGGCCGAGTGGCTAAGAACGCCGGGTTCTCTTTTGGGAGACCCGGGTTCGAATCCTTGGGTAACGTGTGGGTTTTTCTCTGTCGGGGGAGCAAAAGAAAATCTTAACATGCACAGTCCGCGGTGACGGCACTAGCCAGGCGGCCTTAATTCCTCAGGTTCAAGACAACCCTGCTATACACTGCAAGGTACTATAGCAGTATATGACAGTCCTTTTTGACAGTGATTACTAGGTAGCTGTATTTTCAATTTGCCATTGCTTTCTTAACATCGGACGCTGCTTACCATGGAAATGAACGCAAGGCGGCTGCTTCCAAATGTCTTTTAAGTTCAGCTGATCAGTGGTGTAATGAACCCACCAACCCACCGGCAGAGGGTCTTTTTAAGCTAAATATACTGCACTGTACTACGTAAGCCAAACACACTAGTTAACAGTGCTACTGTAAACTACACCCAAGGTATCAGAACACCCTATAGTATGAACTAATAACTTGATAGCGCACGCCATCTTGTCTTGATGTAAGAAGTTGAGATAAACTATCATATCCACCAGCTTTCGCAATGTGGGCCTACCAGCAGGGCATGGTGTATCAAATTAATCATTTCCTAATACCATTACACAGCGTAATGCTTTTATTTCCTTTACGAGCATACCAGAGATCCGACCTCTCGATAAAAACATGCAGTGCTATGTATGGTGGTCTAATCCCGCAGCTTACATAAATAAGGATCACACACGTTACTCAAGAAGCTCCGGTGTATGGCAGCGAGTGACACATATAAATATTTTACTTATCGATTCTTATCCCGCTTATAGGGTTGAGTCAGTTGATAATGAGGTGTATGAAACATGTGAAGAAAACATTAGCCAACTTAGTTTAAATTAGTTGTATATCCTTTTACGGACGTCGCAATCAACGCAGCATTTTATGCTGTTTGTGATCTCTGGCAAGTTGTGATCTCTTGGCAGTTGTGATCTCTTGGCAAGTTTACGTACAGTAGTTGTCATTGCTTTCTGAACGATCGGCGCCCATACCATTCGTTAAAAGCAACGCAAGGCGGTCTGCTGGCAAATCACGCGCAGCTGTGTTCGAACCGGTGATGCGGGATTACGAACTGCTCCTGTAAAGCCTTCGCCACGGAGCCGGCAACCAACTTAGTAACACAACAAAAATGTATTCCAATAAGGTAGTATTGACAGGCAGGCCTGCCAAGCATCACGCGATACTATAGAAACACCAGGTTCGCCATAGGGTCCTCATCCTACAAGGTTACATAATAAGGGTCACGTAGAAAACTCGACAAGATTTAGAATGTGGCAGTTAGTCAACAATATTTTTTACGGGGGATTTTATCGCCCCTTAGGCATTGGGTGGAGTCTTATATCATGAATATCCTAACAGGGGGAGGTATAGTCTGTTACTTTTGTCTGCATATAAAATTCCATATCTCAGTAACCAACTGAGGAGAATGATGAAATTTAGCATGTACCTTATCATTATTCCACCCAACAAAAAGTTGGGTTGTTCTGGAGATTGTACAGCAGATTTAAAAGTTTGTTTATATGCGTGTTTATAATTACGGACAGAGATGAAGTCCATGTTATTAAATGTATTCACTCTTCACACGGAATCATTAGCGCTGAATAGTTAATTTTCTCTCATGAGACATAGGATTGGCCTTATGACACGTGCCTCGGCAGAGCCTTGTGTCGTCATCCGACTGGCGGAAAATTACTGTTAAACAAGTTTGTTAGGAGAAATCACTAGTTTTTCACCAAACATCAAAGAAATGTCGCCGCTTTTCATGATTTAAGTTGCTTTGGACATCAAAGACATATTCCTGGGTGGGGGTAAATAAGATGGCAGGAACAATTTCATACACGATGCAACAGTTTCAAAATAAATGATCGTGAATGAAGGCATTCATTTCAGGAAGACTTTTTAAAAAATAACATTACCTCCTAGGCCACGTCCAGCCAGTCCGTGTCTTAGTATGCCTTTCCGCAGATGTGGAGTATCTGTCCTGCACATCCCGCAGGTTTCTGAGCTCGGAAAGGAGAAGGGGAACCTGCAACACTGACCTCCGGGACTTGGTTCCGGATCGGAAAAAAGCCTCCACAGCAACAGCAAGCCGTTTTTAGGCTTCTATGACCTGAATGCAAGTGCATCGGACTTCACGAGTTAAAAGTAAAGTTTTCCAGAGAATAAATCAAAACCAACCAACACTTAGCAGTTCGCAGCATTTGCTCACCGTGTCACATATTTAACATTTCTGAAAGCAACACTGTAAAAGCTTTCACGACGCACAAACTGAGATCGTCACGCTGTGGCTGTATGCCGCTCCTGCCATCTGGTTGTATTGGGTAGTGGACATGTGGTTCTACGTTCCCATTTTATAAACCAAAAGTCACACGACCTAAAGTCAAACTGTAACCAAAAGTCACACGACACTAAAGTCAAAACTGTCTATAGCGGTAAGTAGAAATGCAGATGTGCCAGAAACATGAGTTTCTTCGTCCTTTTCACCGCGTGCCACCCACCCACTTCTTACCTCATTTCTTCCGTTTGTTCCGTAGATCAGGGGTCGACAGCTTTTTGTAGTGTCGTGCTGAAGTAATGTTGCAAACTCACCTAGCGTGCTACATAAGCCATTGCAAAGCCACATAGCCTAAGCCCTTGCAAAGTCACACAGCGTGTCAACTAAGTCCACTATTTTTATAGGAACACACTAAACAAATTATTTGAATTGATTAACATGTTTCAGACATACTTAATAATCTCTGTTCTTTGTAGATGATTAATGCTTATGTAGTTAGAAGAGGCAATATATGTTTTGAAAAAATTAAGTTCTTTTATATTGAAATTTTATTATAAAATCGCCATTGGCACAGTTGGTTCAGGCTAAAAGTCCAGTAGTTTGAGGAACAAAACATTTTAACGACTCTGAGTTACCCCAAATTAGTGATACGGTCGCATTGCCGCAAACATGACATGAATATGCGACAGCCAAGCAAACTATCGAATGTCTGTGAGTGTGATCGGAAAGAGTTGAAAGATATGATCATTGTTGCTCAACACTCATCAGTTTAATGCAGATGCAATTCTACTCGGGTCTAACAACTTTAGTTTGAAAAAGAATTATATGCATCAGTTTCACTGAAATTAATTTGTTTAAAATGAGATCATATATTGAAATTCACTCAGTAGGTCCCTGTGCCGAATGGATAAGAACACGTGTTCTTAAACATCTGTGTGCTGATGCCGAGGTAATTTGACATTGGACTAAAATGTCGACCTATTGTCCTTGACTTGGAGATGAAATTACAAGTACCGCTGAGTCGGAGTGGGTTCGCCTGATGGCGAGGGATACTGTAATAAGAAGCTAAATTCACACGCAAAATTCAGCTAGCACTACTAGAGGTACTGCGGATGAACTAAGCTTGAGTTCAAAACGGTCACCCGACCAGTATGGTTATGCCATAGAGGAAGCACGGCAAAACTACCTCTTAAAGTGCTTAGTACATATGATTCGCCTAAAGACCGAGAGGGAAATACTGGATGGCTTGCCACATGGCATGGACGAGACAGGAACACTGAGCAGATCCACGACGCTGGTGATCGAGTGAATGGCGAGTCATGACCAGCCACGCTTTCCGCATGGCACAGTGATTGATGGATGCTGATTGATTGATTGAGTGCCATTGAAATCGTTCACGTGCCACGCTTGGCTCTAGTGCCGTAAGTTGTCTACGCTAGCCATACATTATAAGTGCCGGTGAAGAGGATGGTTATTTAGACAAAAAAGGGGAAAGTAAGAAATTTGGTCTTAAACTAGTCACAAAAGCAGAATGGAAGGAGATTACCCGTAGAGGTGGGAAAGAAGAAGACCACAGTTTAGATAGATTCAGATGTGCATAGATATTTACACATGGCAGAACAAGAGCATGACATCTGGCTTATGCAGAATATTGGGAAGACTGTTATAAGAGCGAAGTATTACCAGGACAGGCCACATGGGTGGTGGATGGTGAATTGCCAATAATTATCACTTGTTATCTGTAGCTTTTATATTTACAAGGATTATGCTCTCTACCGTTCTTGCGTCTATATTACCTCTCACTTTATCTTCACTTGTATATACGTTTTTATGTTAGCGGTTCTTGTGATCAAGAGGGAATCCATTAAGCATATTGCAGTATGATCGTCTGTAAAAACTATGGAGTCGTAGCAATGCGCTATTTATAGTAAGAAGGTAAGCGATTATATTTAGGTTAGTTTCCCCGGATAATGATTAAAAACCGTCATATGAAAAAAAGGGTTGTCTACCACCGTACCTTCAAAGAATAGTTTTTCCCATGGGACTAGAGACATTCCATAAATCTTGTGTGATTATCGTTTTTCACTACCGTTGCTCCTAAAACTAACCTGGTTCCAAGGAAGTTTTCTGGGGAGTCAATGCGATTAGCGTCCTTGTGTTACCGGGGCAGTAAGGGAGGCACAGAAATTTAACACTCTAACCTACCTTTATTGTTATATTTATATTTCATGTAGTGTTTTTCATGTAGTTGTGTGGGTTTGTGTTGTTTATTCTGTGCTGCGAAGGCTTAGCCGCAACGTCCAATTTGTTACTTGTAATCGTGTTCAAGTAAAGCTCACAATCTACTTCTCGTTTTCTGGTAATTCATTCTTAGCCTACCCAGTATGTCATAATAGCATATTGTTCAGTTAAGTTAGTTGCATATCCTTTACAGACGTTTGCAGTCAACATCAGCATTTGTTTTGTTGATGTCTTGGCAAGTTTACGTGCAGTAGGTTGCTATTGCTTTCTTAACGACCGGCACCCATACAATTTGTAAACAAACCAGCGCAAAGCGGTCTGGTGCCAAATCGGGCGCAGTTGTGTTTCGAACGCGGGTATGCTGGATCACGAACCGCGTCCGTAACCTCTTCGCCACGGAGACTGGTTCAGGTCTCGCGAATATCAGTAGTTTCTCTTCCTTCACCCACGGTAATGTGAGCATTTTTCTGTAAAATGTAAGCCCACACGCCTCAATTTTCTTCTTCTTCTGTAGTGATCTGCTGAAATGGCCCACGACTCATATCCAAATATTACTATAGGAAACTGCATATATGTCCTGAAGATTGAAACCTGACGACTGTCTTGGCAGGCAGGCACGCTATCTACTTTAACCGCGATTCCTTATCATGTATATGCGTGTTTATTGACTTGTTGCCTCCTTTACTATGTGTACCCACATATCGCAGTATCGTACTGGCTAGCGGACTGGTCTGTCGCCTGGAAGTCCTGTGTTCAAATGTCCCTGAGGTAGCATTATTGTAACCATGTGGTTCAGGCTCTATCCAGCCTCATACAGTGACTGGGTTCTCGGACACTTGATGGGAGATAAAGCTGATCATATCGCTCATACATCAAGTGGCGCGTGCCTCAAGAAAATAGAGTATTATCCTATCTGTACCACGCTACAATGGTAAAACAGGAGTATTTTTATCATGGTTATTTGTTTTTTAGTAACCTTTAAAAAAAATTCTCTCTCTCTCTCGCTCTCTCTCTCTCCTCTCTCTCTCTCTCTCTCTTCTCTCTCTCTCTCTCTCTCTCTCTCTCATCTCTCTCCTCCTCCCCCACCCACACTTTGTTTCCCTCTTAAAAAATTCTCGCGTAAAATAGTTTATTTGTTATTCTTTGACACAAAAAGGACTCTGGATTTAATTATGTGCTCTTCCAAACTCACTCACTGGGAGTCATTCTCCCTGTTGTAATAACAGGGTGAGCTATTTCAGACGTGTTGTTACCCGGGAAATGATACAACCTTGGTCATAAATCTTTAGGTTAGAGGAATGGTTGGTTCTGGCTTAGAAATCAGACTTCGCAGAAATAAAGTCAAGACTCTTATAACTCTTTCGTTAACTGTATGTATGTCAGTACTTTTACCTGAGATTATTCCAACTGAGGGGCTTTACAGAGACTTATTGTGCGAACATAACTGTTACATTAATCAAGTTATCCCCGTCTCAACAGCAGTCGCGCCTCTCCCCTTTTTTATACCCAAACATAAGAATAGGGTCGTGTTGGTATAATCACTAGGAGGTTACATTGATCACGTCATGAGCGCGGTCGAACTCTGCGCTGGCAGTCCGCTAAGGACAGAAAAGCTGGCCCCACATGTTCACCCCGTGCATCCAGACCTACAGCAATTCACTGAACTATAGCGGGTACCTGCTTCGGGTTTGTTATAATTTCTTGTAAAAATTACATATACAAATTACCTACGTGAATGTCTGTCTGTCTGCCTGCCTGCCTGCCTGCCTGTCTGTCTGTCTGTCTGTCTGTCTGTCTGTCTGTCTGTCTGTCTGTCTGCCCGCCTGCCTGCCTGCCCGTGTCTGTCTGTCTGTGTCTGCCTGCCTGCACGTGTCTGTCTGTCTGCCTGCCTGCCTGCCTCTGTCTGTCTGTCTGTCTGTCTGTTTGCCTGCCTGTCTGCCTGCCCGCCTGCATGCGTGCCTGTGTCTGTCTTTCTGTCTTTCTGTCTGTCTGTCTGTCTGTCTGTCTGTCTGTCTGCATGTCCATCCGTCCTCCCGCCTTGCCGCCCTATTTGGATACCCACCTACCTGTCCCCCAGCTTGCCTGCCTGCCTTCAGCTTCTTCTGTGGCCTGTCACCTCCCATTATAACAGGACTTCACCAGCTCATTACACGTGCTTTGTAGACTTGTGCATAGCTCATAGTTGGTCGGATTTGCAGCTAGTTTTTCTATTACTGATGAAGGTAGCCAGTCTCACGCCCGACCGTCCTTAGTGGCATCTTTCGACATACATGATAGGTTAGCGTGTTAATATTCTTTGCTGCCTTATGATTCCCCAGCAACACGTGGGTGTGTCTGCCTCCGTAAACACTATACGGGTTCGAGTATTTTGGTGCACATCTGCCGGTAAGTGTGAGGACAAGGTTGAGGTGGACACAGTCACACCACACGTGTCACTTGGACTGAGTGGGACACAGTCACACCACACATGTCACTTGGACTGAGTGGGACACAGTCACACACACGTGTCACTTGGACTGAATCGACACAGTCACACCACACGTGTCACTTGGACTGAGTGGGACACAGTCACACCACACGTGTCACTTGATTGAGTGGGATACAGTCACACCACTCGTGTCACTTGGACTGAGTGGGACACAGTCACACCACACGTGTCACTGGACTGAATCGACACAGTCACACCACACGTGTCACTTGGACTGAGTGGGACAACAGTCACACCACAGTGTCACGTGACTGAATCGGACACAGTCACACCACACGTGTCACTTGGACTGATGACACAGTCCACCACACGTGTCACTTGGACTGAGTGGGACACAGCCACACGTGTCACTGGACTGAGTGGGACACAGTCACACCACACGTGTCACTTGACTGAGTGGGACAGTCACACCACACGTGTCACTTGGACTGAGTGGGACACAGTCACACCACACGTGGTCACTTGGACTGAGTGGGACACAGTCACACACAGTTCACTGGACTGAATGGACACAGTCACACCACAGGTCACTTGGACTGAGTGGGACACAGTCACATACACGTGTCACTGGACTGAGTGGGACACAGTCACACCACACGTGTCACTTGGACTGATGGACACAGTCACAACACGTGTCACTGGACGAATCGACACAGTCCACCAACGTTCACTGGACTGAGTGGGACACAGTCCACCACACAGTGTCACTTTGGACTGAGTGGGACACAGTCACACCACACGTGTCACTTGGGCACTGAGTGGGACACGTCACACCACACGTGTCCACTTGGACTGAGTAGGACACAGTCACACCACACGTGTCACTTGGACTGAGTTGGGCACAGTCACACCACACGTGTCACTTGGACTGAGTGGGACACAGTCACACCACACTGGGTCACTTGGACTGAGTCGGACACAGTCACACCACACGTGTCACTGGACTGAGTGGGACACAGTCACACTACACGTGTCACTTGGACTGAGTGGGACACAGTCACACCACACGTGTCACTTGGACTGAGTGGGACACAGTCACACCACACGTGTCACTTGGACTGATGGGACACAGTTACACCACACGTGATACTTGGACTGAGTGGACACAGTCACACCACTACGTGTCACTTGGACTGAGTGGGACACAGTCCACCACACGTGTCACTTGACTGATCGGACACAGTCACACAACGTGTCACTGGACTGAGTGGGACACAGTCACACCACACGTGTCACTTGGACTGAGTGGGACACAGTCACACCACACGTGTCACTTGGACTGAGTGGACACAGTCACACCACACGTGTCACTTGGACTGAGTGGGACACAGTCCACTACACGTGTCACGTGGACTGAGTGGACACAGTCACACCACACGTGTCACTTGGACTGAGTGGGATATGTCACACGTACTTGGACTAGACACAGCACACCACATGGTCACTTGAACTGAGCGGACACAGTCACACCACACGTGTCACTTGGACTGAGTGGGACACAGTCACACCACACGTGTCACTTGGACTGAGTGGGACACAGTCACACCACACGTGTCACTTGGACTGAGTGGGACACCAGTCACACCACACGTGTCACTTGGACTGAGTGGGACACAGTCACACCACACGTGTCACTTGGACTGAGTGGGACCAGTCACACCACACGTGTCACTTGGACTGAGTGGGACACAGTCACATCACACGTGTCACTTGGACTGAGTGGGACACAGTCACACCCACATGTGTCACTTGGACTGAATGCGGACACAGTCACACCACACGTGTCACTTGGACTGAGTGGGACACAGTCACACTACACGTGTCACTTGGATTGAGTGGGACACTGTCACACCACACGTGTCACTTGGACTGAGAGGGACACAGTCACACCACACGTGTCAGTTGGAGTGAATCGGACACAGTCACACCACATGTGTCACCTGGACTGATCGACACAGTCACACCACACGTGTCACTTGGACTGAGTGGGGCACAGTCACACCACACTGTGTCACTTGGACTGAGTGGGACACAGTCACACCACATCGTGTCACTTGGACTGAGTGGGACACAGTCACACCACACGTGTCACTTGGACTGAGTGGGACACAGTCACACCACACGTGATACTTGTACTGAGTGGGACACAGTCACACCACACGTGTCACTTGGACTGAGTGGGACACAGTCACACCACACGTGTCACTTGGACTGAGTGGGACACAGTCACACCACACGTGTCACTTGGACTGAGTGAGATACAGTCACACCACACGTGTCACTTGGCTGAGTGGACACAGTCACACCACACGTGTCACTTGGACTGAGTGGGACACAGTCACACCACACGTGTCACTTGGACTGAGTGGGACACAGTCACACCACAACGTGTCACTTGGACTGAGTGGGACACAGTCAACCACACTGTCACTTGGACTGAGTGGGATACAGTCACACCACACGTGTCACTTGGACTGAGTGGGACACAGTCACACCACACGTGTCACTTGGACTGAGTGGACACAGTCTCACCACACGTGTCACTTGGACTGAGTGGGACACAGTCTCACCACACTGTCCACTTGACTGAGTGGGACACAGTCACACCACACGTGTCACTTGGACTGAGTGGGAAACAGTCACACCACACGTGTCACTTGGACTGATGGGACACAGTCACATCACAGGTGTCACTTGGACTGAGTGGGACACAGTCACACCACACGTGTCACTTGGACTGAGTGGGACAGTACACACTGTCGTGTCTCCTTAAAGTGTCGTCCCTGAGTGAAGAGATCCGACACCCACATTATAATATTTTTTTTTCCCTCTCAATATTCTGGAGAATCCACCAGCTTCCGTCCAACACACTCATCAGCTATGGACACACTTTTCCTATCACTCTCACCCTGTCGTACTATGCCCCCTTCTCATACTTCCCCAACGCACATACTCAACAACTCTTGCTCTAGAAATTAATAAAGATAATTTATTAAAATAAAAGTGTAACGTATATGAGACGTGTATGCGAAGAAAATGTGTGACGTGTTCTTAATGTGTAGACTCTGACTCTCAGACAGCAACCCAGTCAGCTGATCCCAGCAAAGATAGACACAGCACGTTACGTCAGAACATGTACATCTCACCCAGTGCCGAAACCATCTTGCCGGATACTGCTTTGCCTCTGTAGACCTCTGGTAATCCAATTTCATGATCATCAGAAATAGACACCGGTGGTATTAACAGTTAATCATGGACGTGCACTCTACACAATGTCCGTTCCTAACGTTCCTTAACAAACTGCACAAGTCTTTTGTAGTGTGTACGCAGTTAGTTAGTTAGTTAGTCGACAGATCATCCTCGTTGCACATCGAACCATTCAGTCCATAAGTGCTAATTACTAATGTTATTGTTACTGTACTAACACTAGGTACTCTTAGCCGGTCTCGGTTCGTTACTACTGTCTGATGCTGTGTGGTGCATCAGTATGCATCACTCTCTTTGATGAATCAATTTCCTTCTAGCGTAAGTTACGTTTCTGTATGCCACTTTATTGACTCTTGAAACTGGTGTTCTTCAGAATGGTAAATTCTTTCCCAAAACTTGTAGAGTTTCCTTGGATCTGGTAGGGAACCTAGGATAGAAACACACATCTGGTGATAGTACTAGTCACTGATCCTTTCGGCTGAGTGTAAGCCTATCGCCTTGCTTAATGATCTTTAGCTAACTAGACTTAGTCATAGAGCAGATTAGCTACCCACCTAGAGTCGAATCAGGCTATGACAAAGAAAAAAATATCAGCAACAGATGCGGCAACCCCGCCCACCAGGGACACCTACGGGAGGATCCCAATTATCCCTCATTACTCAATTCTCAACTAGTAAAGCTATCAACACTCACTAATCTATTCTTAACTAGCAGAGTTAATATCACTATTCACTCTAACTAGTTTCCACTAACAGTGCTAATCATCACACTATAGTTTAACAAGGCTACTGCCTAAAGTAATTATAACGAATATATTATAATAGGTTATACCTTAAATGGCAACTACTGCAGTCCTATCAATCATATCTACATCTGCCATTATAGGCACGTGCAAAATTAGTCACTATTAACACACGGTAGATATTATTTCACTGGCACTGCAGTGCCCTGGCACTCTGACTAAGCATTAATCAAGTCCACCCTAGTTGATCTCACTCGAGTTTATATGGCAAACTACAAAGTTGTCCACGTGACGTTATCCTTTATTCCCCACACAGGTGGCACAGTGGCAAATCATCCCATGTCAAGACTATTTTCCTGGCTTAAATCCTGTCAAAGTTGTCAGTAATTGCCTAGATTCTCAAAACAAGCCAGCTAGTTTCTGTATACTCCCAACAAAGAGTTTCGATACCAAGCTGCCAATCATCTTGATGTGCGGAAACCAAGAATTGATAGATGCACTGTTTTCCGTACTAGGTACTTCCGTTTTACATCTGCCCTGTGATCTCCGGCTTCCATCTGCATTCAATGTTGACAAACTTGTCAATCTTCTGTTCCGTGGTGACAATCCCAGCAGCCATTTCATCTGATGTCCGGCCGTATAGATGACAACGGACCATTCCATATCCTAAGACTGACAATATATGTGATTCTACTTGTAATGAACTGCCAACACTGTGTATCCTTCCTACTCACTCTTACCACCAAATGTGTATATGGGCTGACACGATGTAACCTGTACAGCTGTGTTACTCTGTTAGTACGACTGTTGTGGCCCAGAAAATATACGCCACGCAAACGTCGGTATTATTATCTGGGTTAACTCAGGGCGCTCGTGACACACAACCACACGTGTCACTTGACTGAGTCAAGGTCCTTCCTTGCCCTTCCTTCATTCCTTCCTTCATTCCTTCCTCCTTCCTTCCTTCCTCTTCACCCTCTTTCTCTCCTTCCTCCTCGCCCTCTTCCTTCCTCTTCATCGCCCTCTTTCTCTGTTTTTATTCATCGTATAGCTCATGCTGTGTGATGCTGGCAATCATGTCTCTCACAGTCTTCTGTCTCGTTAACTGCCAATCAATATTACTGTTCTTCGTGCCACAGTATCAAACCATCTAGCACTTCTCCTTTTGGTCCTCTTTTCTTACGAGTATTTCATTCATGACTGACTTAGACAAACAACACACTCCTCTAACTCTGTTCAGCCTTGAATGACGTGAAGCTCTGGAAACAGTGATGACTTAAACAAACAAAACTCTCAATTCGATCTTGCTCGTAAGCTCGCCAAACAATAAGTATACGATTTGTCTGCGCATGCCTTGCTACACAGCGACATCTGACGGGACATGCGACACAGAGATACTGAAAAGCACCACCGTGTCCAAATATTCTTTCACACCACTGAGCAAATCACTAGATAGGAGGGAGACAGATGACGACATGGAAAGATTAAAGGATATGTCAAACAGCTTGACAACAACTAATATTTTAACCAAATATCCAATGGTAATGAGGATCTAAGAGTCATAACCTCGGTGTCTGCCCGAGACAAGGTGCTCGCAGAGGAGGAGGGCGAGGAAAGAAGAAGGCGGCAGAAGAAGGAGAACAAGAAATCCAGACAGCTTTATCTTTCTATGTAATAACGTTACCTGACGTGACCATGTGAACAGCTGACAGATTGTAAACTAACAGAGACCGTTATGAATGGATTTAATCAAACGGAAACATACTTTTATTTACACAGGGAGCTATTAGAAACTGCTCGACAACAGCTTGGCTTATGTTAAGCTGTGCTAAAAGTCTTTCAGTCGTGCATGTTTGATTTCCAATAGTTTTAAAGCATAAGCCGAGAGAGAGAGAGAGAGAGGAGAGAGAGAGAGAGGAGAGAGAGAGAGAGGAGAGAGCGAGAGAGAGAGAGAGAGAGAGAGAGAGAGAGAGAGGAGACTTTATTTGGATATATAAAAAGAAAAGTCTAGAAAACGAGCAGACAAGCTGAAAAAAATATAATAACCGTGGAGATGTAGTTTCTGAGGAAAATGCAAAAGCATACCATGGACAGTCAGAAAAACCAATCAGGCAAATTCTACAAGAAGCAAATGAGAACCGTAACTATTAGGAAAATTAGACGTAGACAGCCAACAAAACTTGACACGTTATAAGAAGACATACAAGAACATGGAGCTGACCCACGACTCTGGTAATCGTGTGAGTATGGTGAAAATTGACCGTCACGCTTATCGACATGGCACATGATGATGATGAGAAAGGATACTTATGGAGGGAGGTGTACAGAGGAGGCAGAGAAGAGGGAAGACCCCAACGTAGATACAATCAGAGATTTCGAAGAGTTATGGCGAGCGGGGCGAGGGTAACGGTTCTCTGTACGGGACAGGTCACAGGATGAATGGATGCAGCCACGAGGAAATAGAGATTGTTTGGAAAATTCCCCCGGGGTCTCAAAGCAGTGAAATAATGAATTACCGGGCATTCATTGGCTCCATAGTTCAAAGAAGACTCGGATATTTGAGAAGAGTAAATATAAAGGCATACACAAATGCAAACACATTAGCAGATGAGGTGATTTGAGGAGCTTGGCAATCACGTTCGGTGGTCCATGGTACAAAATTCGTGTGCAGTCTTCGCCTGACATCCAGTCTGCATACTGTTGCTGGTAGATATATCTGCTAGCTATATTGTCAAATTATGAACATCAATTACTTATTGAACTCTAGGCTTGGAGAAAACAGGGATGGAAAGCATGCTTCCTGGAAGAAGACCGGTACGAAAATGGACACAGAACACTGCATGACACAATGGGCATGAGGATGCGGGTGAAATGACAAGAGGATGCGGGTGAAATGACAAGAGGATAGAGAGGCTTTATGGCACATCGTAAAGAAAACGACGTTCTGTAAAGGATGTACCGCTTGATGAAGATGCACCTTAGACAAGTTCATAGGTGTCCCGATATCTTCCCCAGAATTTCTACGAACGTGTAATCTGATCGCCCCAGTTGCTCCTATTGATTCACCAGTGTTATTGTGTCCCATGCACTGCCTTCAAGTCTTGCAACTCCTTGCCTGAAACCATCTCTTGCCGTGAGCCAGTATGGCCTTATGTCCAGTGCGTGTATGGCTACATCGTGTCCTCTTCGGCAGGTAGTGACCAAGGTTCTGGCCGACACTCAGTACCTCGAGGAAAGTCCAGGGGGACACATAATCAGACTGACCGTTGAAAATTAGGACGGAGCACGTATGGGAATGTCATTAGTGCTGTGATGTCGGTCCTGACTCAACTCAACTCATCCATCTTGTCCTCTCCGCGAGTCTCAGTTATCGTCCATTAGTGAAAGTATAGAAAACAAAGAGACAAAGACCGTTGGCTTAGTCACGTGACATAATCGGGACAGGAACACCGACCTGATCCGAGACTGTTGTCATGCAGACAGCGAACCGTGACCGCCCGACTCCTACCAGTATGGCACATGCTGATCATGATGAATAGACACCTCCCAAGCAAGTCAACTTATTTACTACTGTTTGACCGGGATTCCCTCTCATGTATACCAGTGGTTCTCAACCGGTGGGTATGCGACCTCACCGGGGGATTTTAGGGTTTCCAGGGGTAGGGGAATTAAGGACCACAAATTGGCAGACTCAAAATGACTTCAGGCACGATATCCTGGTTTTCTATTGAGCGTTTTTGTTTGAGAAGGGACAGTTTTCTGGCATTCTGGTGTCGTGTATTAAGTGACAATTATTTGACATTTTAATTGTTTGTTTATTGTAATATGATGAAATGAAACTCTACATATGGTGAAAGGGTGCATGGGCCAAAAAAGGTTGAGAACCATTGATGTATACTCTTGTTATTTACGTGTGCTTTCTTTACTTTGTTGACTCACATTTATTAGATGGACTGACATAAGCAATAGCAAACTTATTTTGGTTGTTGCATATCCCTTACAGACGTTGCAGTCAACACCACATTTTTCAACTGCTGTTGATGTTCTAGGCAAGTTTTACGTTCAGTAGTTTGTCATTGCTGTCTAAACGACCGGCTCACATACCCCGTAAGTTACCGGCGCCGCGCGATTCGCTGCCGAATCTCGCAGCTGCTGTTTTTCCTACGTGGATTTACGGGATTATGACTATGTCGTTACCCCTTAACTACAAACGTACAATCACCCAGTATATCACAAATAGCCAATGGCTGATTGGGTTGATTGCAGCCTCCGCAATAGGCATGCCATTATGTTTACCTCCTTTCAGTGTTTCCACGTGAGAAACATGACTACAAAATCCCCACTCACGGTCTTATTGCACGAAGGTGCTTTCTTTCATTCCCAGAACTTCAATCTTGGGAGGTAGTGTGGTGGTTTCCTTTGTCTTCCACAACCACATGTAATTGATTGGCTCTCATAGAAGTAAATGACGGACATAGCGACCAAAGGGCCCAGAACGTGTTTGTGGTAACTACAGGGAAGTCACTAGTCGTATATATTTATTGGATACAACAGCCTGCTGGCGCATGCTGCTGCGCTGAAGTCATTGAGTGAGTGCTGCTGCTGATGAGGTTCGGGAGGTCCCATAGGCTGATGACTTCGTGATAACCGTGCGGATTCAGGAGGAAAAGAAACATTAACCGGAAGATAATTAATCCCTTTGAAATTGTTGTACAGCTTTTAAAAAATCTCCCGCTGCGGCAGTTACTGTTGATTCGGATTGGTGGTGTTCGAAATCTGTAGTCCATAAGTGGTATGTCAACTTCACCAGTCGTACAGACAGTGGTGGATTGGGTATACAACTATTGCCACGAGTCAGAGCTACTAAAAAGACATTAACATTTTTAATATATATCTAATAATTAAGAGGGCCTTTTCATCATGTCAGTTGGTCATTGGAAATCGAAATAGCAGGCCGAACAGGCTAGTACAAATGACACAACCCACTCACAGAACATGCACAACCCACTCACAGAACACACTCACAGAGCGAGAGAGAGAGAGAGAGAGAGAGAGAGACAGAGAGAGAGATAGAGAGAGATGAGAGAGAGAGAGAGAGAGAATGAATGAGATATTGTATGTTGCTAGTGTGCACACATTTAGTACCCTGTTGATGTTACAGAGTTCGTGTGTTGTGTAAGATTCTATGTATGTGATATGTTAGAGGAAACCGGAGCACTTACGAAGTATGTCTTGTGCAGTGAATGTGTTCCTTTACAAACCACACCAACGTATACCGAGTACAACCGAGATTAATGCCTTCAGCAACCGGCGATATTGATTCTGGAACGGTGTCTCAGGAGCCGTAGTAACGTGGCTGCTAGCCACTCGTCTGTCGTCCCGTCGTCTGGGGTTTGGTCTACTTGGGGTGGATTTTTCTTTTTCTTTTCTTTGTTTTTCTTCTTTTTTTTCGTATCACTGTTTACAGGACATCGCTGTTATCACCATCATTTTACTGCTGTTGTTGATGTCTTGGCGAGTTTACGTTCAGTAGTTTGCCTTTGCTTTCTGAACGACCGGTTCCATACCTACACGTTAAAACCCAACACGACACGGCCTGTTGCCAAATCGGTCGCAGCTGTGTTTCAAACACAGTAAGCGGCCTCACGAATCTCATCCGCAGACCTTAGCCATTGAGACTGCCTGGGGTGGATTAGGATTTAAAATAACTTGATCTCCAGGTCCACCCAGTCTACGTATGTACCAGGAAATGTCTTAGATAGCAAAGGCGGCTGGCTGAATACTGACCACATCACTCACAAGTGCTGTCAGTCTGTGAAAATATGTGTCTAGCAACATATGCCCAATGCTCATCAATTTGTGTAATGTGACCTTTGCTTTACTTACTAGATGAAGCCATAAACGGGCACTCTTCCGCTGTTTATACTCACCTAGTATTACACAGAAAATCAATTTGAGAACCCTTTGAGGCCACTAAGACCGTTCATAAATAAACACACGTAGTATTGTTTGGCGCTCATAGAAGGAGAAGAAGGAAGTATAAGAAATTAGGGGACGAACTTTTTTTTGTGTGGTTCGCATATCCTTTACAGGACATCGCTGTCAACATCAGCATCTTTCAGCTGATGTGTATTTCTTGGCAAGATTACGCTCAGTAGTTTGCCATTACTTTCTGAGCGGCCGGCTCACATACCCCGTAAGTTAACGACGCGGAGAGAACCGCTACCAATTCTCACGAACATTACGCCACTCACGAGAGCGCATGGGATCAGGAGAAAGTCGTGTAACCTCTAGACCAGGGAGACCGCAGAGGACGAACTAGACAAAAAAAATTGGAAGCTATAGTTACCGACCTGGATCGAACCTGTCGCCTCCAAATGACGACGGCGCATCGCTGCAGGAACAGTGTATCTGCGTCGTCGCATGACCACTAGACACTAATACCTCAACACCTCAAGGCGCAAACTAATACCTCAACACCGCAAGGCGCAAGAGGAGCACGATGAGATGAGACGCTTTACTTACTTACACTGTCCTGGCCCGTAGTCTTGTCGTAGATTTGACTGTTTGTCTGTTGGGTGGACCGTCTGCATAGATTATAATTCAAAAAGAATGCAAATATTAGTGTAATCACAACATCAGATGGTGAAAGTATCACACGACATTAGGAGTAGAATAGGCTATACTGTAGTTCAGACACACAACGTGAACCTGGGGTCACACATGTAGCTGTGTTATACACATATCACGTTTTGCAAGCCAAGGCCAGGTCACTTGTCGTATGGTGATTTGGGTATATGATGGTAGTCTTTCTGTGCCAAAAAGAAAACTCTACCTGCACAGTTCGCGGCGACTGCACTAGCAGGCAGCCTACTTTCTCAAGCTCAAGGCGCACCATACACCGCAAGGTACCATATAGCAATAAATGACACTATCACAGATGGTGTAGTTTCATATTTGTATAGACCATCGTCACTCAACATGTGATATATATCATGTTTGAACCGGATCGCACTCGGGACATGTGATGTGATATATATCACGTTGACCGGATCGCACTCAACATGTGATGTGATATATATCACGTGACCGCTCGCACTCAACATGTGATGTGATATATATCACGTTGAGACCGGATCGGCACTCAACATGTGATGTGATATATATCATCGTTGACGGATCGGTACACAACATGTGATGTGATATATATCACATTGACGTATCGTACACAACATGTGATGTGATATATATCACATTGACCGGATCGGCACTCAACATGTGATGTAGATAGATATTCACATTGACCGTATCGGTACACAACATGTGATGTGATATATATCACGTTGTGCACCTTCTTCCCACGACATTTCCTAATACCTGTTTAGGGAGCCAGTTAAATTTAAAAACTACCACCGACGGGATTCGATCTCTTGACACATCGGCAGGTCGGCAGCATGCTCGCCATTGCGGTACTGCATCTCCCATACACATATAGATCATAAAGAGACTGCGTTTATTTTAACTTAAAACAATAATAATATTGTTTATTTCATATTAATCTCTTAAGCCTAAACGCGCTAAGTAGAAATATGTTTCAATAAACAAATCAATCAAGATTTGAGCTGAGTCAAAATCCCACATCACAGCATTCAGGACATTCCCGTACTTGCTCCGTCCTAATCTTCAACGGCTAGCGAGAGTTCCATACTAATGGTACAGTAGCAGTCTGATATGTGTCAGTTTGGCCTTTCCCTGGAATCCTGCGTGTCGGCAGATCCTCTGGTCATTCCATGCAGCAACCATTTCTCTTCAGGCGTGATGATCTAGCTGTTATTCTGCACTGGACTCGCGAGTCCTAAGGGCCCGACCATATCTGCATTCGTGCACCAGTCTCCGCCGATAGAGTGGACAGTGACAGAGCTCATGTATATAGAAAGATCAGTACTTAAAGCGACATGTTTTTTGTGACCCAAACACCCCTACTGGAGAAACACTATCATGGTAATTAACTCAGTGCGGGGTTGTGGGTCAACATAGTAGCATCTTCAGGCGTTGTTGGAATCAGCTTATTTCAAGTAATCGTACTGAGGTTGTCAATAGAAGCGGTTAAATAAAAACCGTGGGAGGCATACGTGAGGTTTGTGCATTTTTGTGTTTCGGTAGATCTGTGTTATTGTTAGATGCCTATGACGTTCAAGTTGGCCGGTTACAGGAGGAGAAGTTTAAGAGTAAAGAGAGTGAAATCTGCAGAAGGAAGTAGAACGGAATAGGTGGATTACGTAGGAAAAGAGTAGGTAGCAAACTGCGTAAATGAAAGAAACAAGTATGCAGAGAGAAGGACAAAGAAAGCACAGAAGATAGATTAAAAGAGACCACACAGAAAAGGTGTATTTTATAGGAACAACACCAAGAAGAAAGAAGAATAAGGAAGGGACAGACAGAAAAAGAAAGAAAAACGATAACATCTATGAAGACATTTAACATAAACAATTATAGAAAATCGGACTAGAGATGCGTCATAGCAGTAAGAGTACGATTGCCAATAAAGATAGAAAATGTACAAAACAAGCATGCTAAACTGGATACAAACAAGAAACAACATAGACCCGTAGGAAAACCAGTAGCAACCAGACATCGAATACGTGTCTGATGTCTTCACACGAGGTAATCAACGGCTGTAGAGGATCGTCACCATCGCGCAGCATCATCATCATCACCAGCATCATCATCATCTCATGTGCCCTGTAAGATTGCGTCGCGTTCATGTCTTTCGACACATCTCGGTTTCGATGGTCTTGAATCAATTCTACTGATGATGTTCCTCTTAGTCAGGTCTCAGTCAGATTGACTGAGCTACGTTGTGGCAGCGAGAAGCGTACTAGCGTGTGCTCACCAAACCTGACACCCGCCACATTGTGCCAAGCGGCGTAGGGCGCAGGAGTGCAATTGGGAGGGTACAGCCCTTACCCTAGTGGGGGAAATGTAACCTAAGACTAAGATTTCATGGCATGGCAGACAGCCCTTTGGTCGGCAACTGGTCTAGGATGGAAGCTAAGATAGTCGGGACATTAGCGTATTGCTTTGCTGATCTAGCGCTTTTGTGCAGCTGATTTGTTTCAGACGTCATGGCACCACCTTTCCATCTGAAAGAGTACACTAGACAAGCCGAGAGAGGGATCATGACGCATGGGCACAACACATGTCTCTAAATTCAGTCCAGGCTTTGTATTATGCGAGAGCTATAACTCCATTCTACAAACTCTCGTCCTGTCAAGACGGCAAGGTGCCAGTCATACCTCTTGGCGCAGTTCGAGACCACCAAGCATCATGTCGCTCAGTCTGACGACTTCCTCTCTTACTGATGTTAATTATCTTTCCAGGTCATCACGATGTATGCTTCTCTCTTTTATTGACCAGAAAGCAATGTGTCTCTTTCTTTTAGTTGTATGTACGTGGGTCTACCTTCATTAGTCTCCGTGTCACCTGACCACCAGCTCACGATATTCGCAACCCCTACACGAACCGGTCAGTTGGGATAAATGTTTATTTCTCTCCTCGACTTGGGACGAGAAATTACGTCGGACCTCAGACGTCGGAGTGGGTTCGCCTGAGTGGCGAGGGACACTGGTAAAATCAATCCGCACACTTCCCAGTAGTGGCCTGTAGTAGCACGCGTATGGACAAGTGCTTAAGTTCAAGCGACCACGCATAGTATTTAACAACATGTCAAAGCTGGCTTGCAGGGCTGGGTTGGGAGGCCACCATGTACACCCTCACATCCTACGCGCAACACAGGTAAAGAAGAATAAAGAGGCGGAAACATTGTCGAAATGTGCTCCTCCTGTATTGGTAATCCTCATATTGTACTTGTTCCACAGTCGGGTTAACGCGATTTAACCTACCGCACATCAGTGGTGGCACACTTGCCCCATCTATCGCACGCACGCACGCGCGCACGAGCAAATAGACTTCCAATCGTGCTAATTATCAACAGAAAGTCTCGAGAACAGGACGGAGATGACTTATAGCCCGCAGACAGAAGCCATGAGCCGCCACACAGCTGGCTATAGCGGCATGTGTGCTGTAATGAATTTCTATCGCATATGGAAATGAAAGCGTTTGCATTTATTGGGAGTCCTTCACCCGAGCGCAACCCGAGAAATTAAATGATGTGTTGTATTCGATTGGACTTGTAATTTCCTTTCTCTTGAGTCCCCATCTGCACCCGTGCGGTTAGCTTCCTGTGGCAATTACAGGCTCCATTATTTGCTCGTGTATATGCAGTCTCTCTCTTGGGTAAGTCTCGTGCCTGTCTGCACGTCCACTCCCCGCCCCTCCGCTACATTTAATATATGTAGTAATGCCTGTAGTACGATTTGGCAGCAGACTCACCTCGCGTTTTTTAAAATATAATGGT
>JACEFZ010000656.1:0-100840 GCA_014155875.1 Cepaea nemoralis
TCTCTGATCCTTCAGTTTCGTCAGTAGGTTCAGGCAAGAGTTTATTCCACCAATTCTTTAGGTTAGACACTGTCATGTCAGCTCAAGCAGTGGCGACATTGAAAATAGCGTTCTTTTGTTGATACTCGCGCATTTCTAGACGATGACGGATAACAGAATCTGACGATTACATTATTGACAGTTAATCGAAGTTTTACTGCACTACAATTATTTAAAACAATTCCGGGAAAGCACGACATGAGGGCTTCTGGTCGTCAGCGGCGGTCTCCCTTCCCAGAATGTTTCGGCCATTTTACCTTCTTGAATCGCTCTGGGGAAGGGCCCGACCGTGTCATTACTCCAGGTGTCTTTCCCCTGCCGTGAGAGACATTCGGTCGTTTGCGTGGTCCTTGCGTGTGTTATGTGTTTGTCCATTACCTGCGAACTTATCTACTCCCGAGCCTCCCCTCCCTTGGTGTGAAGAGCCTTGTGCATCCGGTGCTTCGTGCCTTCACACCTCCTAGCAACTGTGGGAGTGGCAAGCCAGCTTCTTCCCTGTCCACTGCCTCCGATTGCCTCTGTTGTCATGTTCCTTCTTCGTGCCCCGTTCACGACGCTGCACACTGGGATTGCCGGATCTTCCTCTGGGTTCCTCGAATCCTCTCTTGGTCTCTGCTGTGGAGTGCTGAGAAGTGATATTTTTGTTTTGTTTGTTTGTTTTAAATTATAAAAACGCAAAACACGGAAAAAGAAAATAAGAAGCTGGTGGAACGCAGAAGTAAAGAAAGCTGTACAAGACAAAAAGGAAAAATATAAAAAGTTGTCGAAGAGCAAACAGGAATGCGATTATATAGAACATAGAATAGCGAGAAGACAGGTGAATAGAATAGTAAAGAGAGAAAACCAAAAGACTGGAGGGAGTATGTAGAAACTCTGAATAAAAACTACAAGGAGGCAAATAGAAACGTCTATAAAAAGATAAGTGCAGTGCGAACCAGTGGAGAACCCTTTGACCCAATTGAAATAATTAATAAATAGAGAACCAATAAGTGAACAAAAGCAAATCCTAATAAGATGGAAAAAGTACTTCGAACAACTTCTCAACATCCCATCAGATGTCACAGGAATTCAAGAAACCGACACAGATGCCACCGAAGAACTAGAACCAGACATACTGAAAGAAGAAATTATAGAAGCCGTAAGGTTAGCCCCATTGAACAAATCACCAGGACAAGATGAAATACCAAATGAACTAATTAAAGCAGCAAGAGAAGTAGGAACAGCATGGCTACATGGACTATTCAACCACGTTTGGGTAGAACAACATATGCAACGAGACTGGGGAAACGCCATAATTATCCCAATTTGGAAAAACAAAGGCAGCAAAAGAGACTGCACACAATACAGAGGCATTTCACTGTTGAGTCCTACTGGGAAAGTATTTTGCAAAATTCTTGAAAAAAGATTAAGAACTATTATAGAACCCCAGCTAAGCGAAACACAACTTGGATTTAGGAAAAACAAAGGATACACAGATGCAATTCTTTTTCTTAGACAAATTATAAAAAAACCAATCGAATTCAATGAAACACTCTACTTAGTCTTTGTCGACCAAGAAAAGGCATTAGATAGAGTAGATAGAAACAAGCTGTGGGAAATCCTTAAACAATATGGAGTGAGTACACATCTAATGAACCTATGTAGAAGCTTATGCAACAACAGTGAATGCATAGTGAGAGCAACTGGAGGACACTCAGAACCCTTCACCATAAGATCCGGAGTACGACAAGGTTGTGTCATGTCCCCTCTCTTGTTTATAACATATATAGACAACATATGTAAAGAAACCAGCCTAACAGATACCGCAAGAATACCGCATGACGATAACACAGAAGAAGAACCATCTGCAAATCTAACCATTAGAGAACTCCTGTTTGCGGACGACCAAGCACTAATAGCAAAATCAGAAGCTGAATTACAAGACCACATGAATAGTCTAAACCAGGGGTGGGCAAACTACGGCCCGCGGGCCGCATGCGGCCCGCCAAGTGATTTTATGCGGCCCGCCAGGGCATTTAGAGATAAAAAATTTAATTCGCTTTTAAGTTATTTTGTTGAATTTTACAGAATTTCATGTACCGTTATGATGAGTGTCAATAACAAACGTAAGATTGAAGATGAATGCCGTGTTTTAATGATGAATGGACAACTAAGTACTGTTTTATAAAAGTTGATAGCAAATCAGTTTGCTTGTTGTGTCGAAAGTCAGTGGCTCTCTTCGAGGAGTACAATTTAAAAAGACGATTACCATATGTTCACATACATCCATTGTGGACGAACATTTACAGCGCGAATTGGTCTGATCAGTCACATTCGCTACCGCCATGGGTTGTAGTTATTATGCCTTCTTGAAGCACAATGTCACAAACTATTGTCTGTCATAACGGCCAGGTGTCAGTCAGTCAGATACAAGAACAGAAGCTACACTTTGATCTTAGCCAAATTGCCGTGAAACAATGCAAAGTGATTAATTTAAGGATATTTGGCCTTTTAATATCCGGACACATAGTTTTTTCCTATTTCCACTGTTTATGGCTTTTTGTTCTCCGCATCTTTCTTCATCATATAGTAACCCAATCAAGTGCACATGAGATTAACCTAAATTGTAAATGACAACATTTTATTGGTCAGTATTTTTTCCATCTTGCAAAAGTCTACATTCGCCATGGCGATTCTTGTTCCAATCTATTCAAGGCATTTCGTATCAGATGTTATAACTGTTCAGAGATAATTGTACCGATTCACTTGCTTAAGAGCATTCCCGTTTACTTGTATATTACATTGCTGTATTTCCTTCTTCCTAATGACGACCATAGTCTGTCTTCTTACAATTTAATTCCAACCCTAGTTGTTCACTATGTGCAACAACCGCATCTACTGAATGTCCTGATATAAGAACATAAACTACATTTTTATTTAAGGCCGCTTAGTCCCAATAGGGTCTACAAGATGTGGACTGCGCCTGGAACTGAAACCAGCATGGGTTAAAATCGGCTAGCCTCTCCCAGGAGGGGTGAACAGAGAAAATTATTAGCCTGTCGATGACCCGCAGTCTACACAAGTCAACCCCACCCCCTCGTGGTGCAGCCTCTCCCAGGAGGGGTGAACAGAGAAAATTATTAGCCTGTCGATGACCCGCAGTCTACACAAGTCAACCCCATCCCCTCGTGGTGCAGACCGGGCAACCATGACCGCGAGGACATAGGACAACGGGGCTCTGGCTCGCCAGCTGGCATGGACTTCTCTTGGTCAGATTTTTGTCCTAAACCTGCCTCTGGCCTAGCAGGCCATCCGAGGAGTTTCATACTGCTCGTAGGGAAACTAAGATGTAATCTCGATACATGAAACCCATAAACGGGCACTGTCCCGCTGTTTATATTTCACTTCGACACCGCGATGTACAAGAGGAACAAGATAAGATGGGTTGAGATGAGTCCCACTATGTGCCTTTGATCTTAGCCAAATTGTCTTGAAACAACCCAAAGTACTGAAAATTAAGGATTTATTTATTTATTTATTTATTTTTTAATAAGGGCTTGCGGTTATCAACAGCGACCAATGCCGCCTCATGTACCTTTTTTTGTTGTGGACCTTTTACAGGCCGGACAAATGTTTTTATTTTGACCTTTTACAGGCCTGACAAAAATACATAGAAACGTGGCTCACAAATGTGCTATAGTAAATATAAAAACCTTTCGTGTAATATCGAGGTGAAACAAACAAATTATGTTCTAAAATTTTCACGTATGTAAAAAGAAGCCTTTACTTTAATAAAAATCATTGAAGATCACTACAGTTGTTATCACATTATTTATTATACAAATGACTGTCATTAATTTCTATTAAAATTTTATAAATATATTAGATACATATCACAATTATTTAAATCATATAATACATTTATGCTACGTTTAATAATGTTCCTTATAGGGGGAAAACGCTATGGGTTATGTCCCTTACCTTTATTTTCAATACGTCTTCTGTTTCGTGTAGTTTTAGATTGTACAAAACAGTGTGTATCTACACGATGCAATGTGTGTTTTCCTTTACATTTGCAAATACAACAAGAACCCAAACGTCAAATGCAGCAAGATTCTCTAAATGTTTGTGTAATGACTACAAACTATTTATTATTCTGAAACGGCAAATGCAGCGATGTTTGAATTTATATTGATAAATTGTTGTTTTCGGTCAATAACATTAGATATGCAGATGATACATGTCTTGATTGCAGACAATGAACAGGACCTGCAACATTTAGTAGATGCGGTTGTTACACACAGTGAACAACTAGGGTTAGAAATAAATTGTAAAAAGACACAGATTATGGTCGTCACTAGGAAGAACGAAATACCACAATGTAATATACAAGTAAATGGGAATATTCTTCAACAAGTGAATAGGTGCAATTATCTCGGAACAGTAATAACATCTGATGGGAGATGCCTTGAAGAGATTAGAACAAGAATCGCCATAGCGAAAGTAGCCTTAGCAAGATGAACAACAACTTTTTTTTTTGCGTATCCCTTACGGGACGTTGCATTCAACACCAGCATTTTTCAGCTGCTGTTGATGTACTAGGCAAGTGTTACGTTCAGTAGTTTGTCATTGATTTCTGAACGACCGGCTCCCATACCAGCACATTATAATACAACACGACACGGTCTGCTGCACAAATCGGTCGCTGAGCTTCTAACGCCTGGTACCCGGCTCACGAGCCGCGTTCGCAAGCCTTTGACCACGGAGACGGTATGAAAAAACATACTGACCAATAAAAAGATGTCAATTTAAACGAGAAAAAGAGTGTTGAGGGGATACATAGAGCCTGTTCTTTTGTATGGATGTGAAACTTGGACAATGAGCAGTCAAGCTGAAAAACATCTGATGGCTGCAGAAATGTGGTTTCTGAGGAAAATGCAAAGAATACCACGGAAAGACAGAAAAGCCAATGACCAAGTACTACATGAGACAAATGAAAATCGTAAATTGATTAGAGAAATTAGACGCAGACCGTTAACATATTTTGGACATGTTATGAGAAGAAATGGATTAGAGAACTTAGTGACAACTGGCAACATCGAATGGAACAGACCAAGGGGAAGACCGAGAAGAAAATACCTGGATGGCTTGGCCAAATGGCATGGTCGAGACAGGAACACTGAGCTGATCCACGACTTTGATGATCAATTGAAATGGCGAGTCATGACCGCCCACGCTTTCCGGCATGGCACATGATTTATTGATTTGACGGAGTCAGCCACAAATAGCGACTGACCAGGGTTTTACCCTCACAGGATATTAATTTAAAGGTGATCTTGTCCAAAGAGGGTAATGGCTTATAGATAAGATTTAATTATTTTTTTGTTTTGTTTATTAAGGGCTCGAGGTCACCCCCCCCCCCCTTCCAGGGTCATAGCCGCCCCACCATTCCCCCACGTCTCTCTGTGTCATTCGAATGACCGCCTCTGCTGGTGGCCCGGGCAAGATCAAGTGCAAATACGACACTTTGATCTTAACCGAAAGGCTGAGAAGCCAGAGCTTTTCTTTTATAAAGGTATATGGTCTGATAGCGATCCATTACCTTTTTGTTATTCTGGATGAAATAATACAAATAATATCAATAACAATGTTGAACAACAGCGATAGTTACATGCATCATATATTAGATGCCTGCTCCGGGGCGAAGATGTTACGGGCGCGGTTCGTGATCCCGATTACCCGCGTTCGAAACAGTTGCGCGCAATTTTGCAGCAGACTGCAATGCGTTGTATTTTTTTTACGACATAATATGGGTGCCAGTCGTTCAGAAAGCTATGGCAAACTACTCTACGTAAACTTTCCAAGACATCAACAACAGCAAAACATCCTGGTGTTGACTGCAATGTCCTGTAAAGGATATGCAGCTAACTTTTTTATGTTAAGTAAAGGGCGGGGGATATATTCGAATTGCTTGTTAACATAGCTGTGAAAATGTGTGTTTGAGTGTCCTGGTTATTAAACATTTGCTTAATTTTATCAGGGATCAGGGTTCCCCGGGAGAAGAGAGACCCTTGAGGTTGCAAGTCCTTTTATGTGTTCCCCAGGAGCAAGAACCGCCCCATGAGGTTCCAAATCCCTGTATGTGTTGCCCAGGAGCAAGAGCCGCCCCATGAGGTTCCAAGTCCCTGTATGTGTTGCCCAGGAGCAAGAGACGCCCCATGAGGTTCCAAGTCCCTGTATGTGTTGCCCAGGAGCAAGAGCCGCCACATGAGGATCCAAGTCCCTGTATGTGTTCTCCAGGAGCAAGAGCCGCCCCATGTGGTTCCAAGTCCCTGTATGTGTTCTCCAGGAGCAAGAGCCGCTCCATGAGGTTCCAAGTCCCTGTATGTGTTCTCCAGGAGCAAGAGCCGCTCCATGAGGTTCCAAGTCCCTGTATGTGTTCTCCAGGAGCAAGAGCCGCCCCATGAGGTTCCAAGTCCCTGTATGTGTTGCCCAGGAGCAAGAGCCGCCCCATGAGGTTCCAAGTCCCTGTATGTTATTGTGATGACCACTTCTGCTGGTGGCCATGGCTAGATCAAGTGCAGATAAGTCAGTCTATCCTTAATCACTGTCGGGATTCAAGAATCTCGATGTCGGTCTCTACTACGATACAAAGATGTGTGTAAGAGGGACATGATTGATATAGGAATTGATATTGCACCTTGGGAGAAAATCGTAGCTGATTGTGTTGCATGAAGGGCAAGGATCAGAAATGGGATAAAGATAAAGGAGAAAATGATTGCAAATAGGCCACAGCCGAGTGTGTGAGACGTCAGATGGTGCGTGATTGTAGAAATGACCATGTGTTCATATGCATTCAGTGTGGACGAACATGTATAGCGCGAATTGGTCTGATCAGTCATATTAGCTACCGCCATGTGTTGGAGTTATTATGCCTTCTTGAAGCACAATGTAACACACTATCGTCTGTCAAGACGGCGAGGTTCCAGTCAGACAGATACAAGAACAATCCAAAGAAATGAATTTAAGAAATTTTGGCCTTTTATACGAAGATTTTGTTAAGAATTATCATGCAAAGAGTTAGGAAGAAAATACAACCTGAAATAGGAGAAGAACAATGTGGGTTTGTAGAAGGCAAGGTTACAGTAGATGCTGTGTATAGTACTGAGAACAGTAACTGAACGTTCTATAGAAGTAAACAATGATCTACACCTCTGCTTTATTGACTACACAAAGGCTTGCGATAAAGATGAGACATGTCGACATGATAAGGATGCTTGAAGATCTACAAATTGATGAGAAAGACCTTAGACTTGTAAAAAACTTATATTAGAAACAAGTTGCCATAAGAATTGATAATGAAGTAGGTCAATATCAGCCTTTTAAGAGAGGTGTGAGACAGGGATGTGTAATTTCTCCAGATCTGTTTTCCCATGTACAGTGAACATATTTTCAGAAATATAGAAGATATGGAAGGAATCAACATTGGGGGACGATGCATCAATAACATTAGACTATGCAGGATGATACAGTCTTGATTGCAGACTATGAACAGGACCTGCAAAATTTAGTAGATGCGGTTGTTGCACACAGTGAATAACTAGGATTAGAATTAACTTGTAAGAAGACACAGATTATGGTCGTCACTGATGTTTTGAAATCCTTTACAGGACATCGCTATCAACATCAGTATCTTTCAGCTGTATTGTTATTTTCTTGGCAAGATTACGCTCAGTAGTTTGCCATTGCTTTCTGAGCGACCGGCTCAATACTCTCATAAGTCACTGGCGCGACTCGAACAGCTTCCAATTCTCGTGCGCTCACATCAACCACCAGAGTATTCGGGGTTACGGAGAAAGCTGCTAACCGTCTCGACAAGGGAGACAGGCATGGTCGTCACTAGGAAGGAAGAAATACCACAAGTGTAATATACAGGTAAATGGACATATTCTTAAACAGGTGAATCGGTACAATTATCTCGGAACATGTAATAACATCTGATGGGAGATGACTTGAAGAGATTAGATCAAGAATTGCCATGGCGAAAGGTAGCCTTTTTCAAGATGAAAAAGCATACTGACCAATAAAAAGATATCAATTGAAACTGAGAAAAAGAGTGTTGAAGTGCTACATAGAACCTATTCTTTTATATGGATGTGAAGCGTGGACAATGAGCAGACAAGCTGAACAATATCTGATGGCTGTGGAAATATGGTTTCTGAGGAAAATGCAAGGAATACCATGGACAGACAGAAAAACCAATGAACAAGTCCTGCAAGAAACAAATGAAGATCGTAAGCCAATTAGAGACATTAGACGTAGACAGTCAAAATGTTTTCGGGCATGTTATGAGAAGAAATGAATTGGAGAACTTGGTGACAACTGGCAAGATCGAAGGGAGGAGACCAAAGGGAAGCATCAAGAATTAAATACCTGGATGGCTCTAGGCCACGTGGTATGGTCGAGACAGAAACACAGGAGCTGATCCACGACTCTGGTGATCGAGTGAGATGGCAAAACTTGACCGCCCACGCTTATCGGCATGACACATGATAGATGGCCTTTTATAGGCCATACATTTTTTTTTCCTATTTCCACTTTTTCTCAGTACTTTTCTTTATGATATAAGCCAAACAGGTGCATATGAGATTAACCCACCTTTCTTTCTAACATAGGAAGAACAAAGGTAATGCATACAGATAAAACGAATATGAAGAAAGAAATATATATTAATTAGGACAACTTGGAGATGATAGAAAATTTCGAATGTCTTGGGTCATTAATTAACAACAATGGTGACACAATTAAAGAAATTAAAAGACGAATATCTATTGCGTTTCAAAAACTAAAATAACTGAATAATTCTGGAGTGGGACAGATGGAACTACAAACATTAGATTGTTAAGAGCATGCATCTTTCCCATTGCAACATGTGCATGCGAAGATCTGGACACTTACTAAACAAGCTAAACAGCGCATAAATGCATTTGAATACAAATGTTATAGACGAGTTCTAAGAATATCTTGGAAACAGAAAAGAACAAATGATTCCATTCGACAAGAGCTGAATATTGAATAAGACTGGCTGCTAAGGACGATAAAACAAAGAAAATTGAAATATTGTGGCCACTTAAACCTCATGAAAGTTTGCAGAGAACAATAATGTAGAGGTATATGCTCAGGAAGAGAGAAAAAGGAAGGCCAAAAAGAAGATGGGTGCAGGATGTGGCGGATGATCTCCAGATGGATGTATCGGACGCGGGACATCTTGCTTATGACCGAGACGTTTTCCGGAAGGCTGTTATGGGAGCGAGGTTCTGAAAAGGACATGCTGCTGAATGAATCAATGAATCTCTTTCTATAGTTCAAATGACTCCTTGATTATCTATGTGAGCAAGATCGGCCCACATTTGTGTTTGACCCCCAACACTAGATTCCAGGCTTTATAGTTTTGGGTTCAGTACCACAAGGACTCAGTTGACTTTCATAACCAACACTTTAAACTAAATGCCAACAGAAGCATTGCCTGTACACACTGACTACCCTTTGGCAGATTTTAAATAACGGTGGCCTAGATTTTGTTCTATCAGGACTTTCCCGAGAGCATGAACGAATGAACGAACGAACGAACGAACGAACAATCTTTATTTTTTTTTAAAGGGTTAAGAATTGGGCAGGCAGGCGCGTCTGACATTCTGCCCTTTTCTCTAATTCCTCTCATACATTATTTCATTCAACATTACATATGAAACTAATCTTAGACAACAAAAGAACAATAAGCATTAATACGCATGAAAAATAATCAATAATACATGACTCACCGAGGCAATGTTTACCATGGGCATGATAAATACCAGGGAAGGTGTAAGGTGCCATACATATGAGAATGTTTATTAACTAGTTGTCGTTTGAGATAATTTACCATTATTGTTTTTATTTTTATTTTATTTTTTATTTTACCATTATGTGTTTACCAACCAACCACAAAATCAATCAAAAATCAATCTGCCAATCTGCCAATTAACAAACCAACCAATCAATCAATCAATTATTCAACCATTGAGCAAATCAACTAACATAGCCACCAATCAACCAACCACCCAATAAATCAAGCAACAAGTCAAACAATGAACTAGTCAACCAAACAGTCTCCAAACTATTCAACCTAGCAACCAACCATTCAACCAATCAACCTATCAACCAACTATTACACCAATCAACAAACAAATCAATAAAGCAATCACCACCAAATCAACCAATCAACCACTTACCCGACCAGCAACTTCCAGTTTTGTTAATCTCAATGCATGCGTACTTCGAAGCCGCGTTTCAAAGCTGTTGCGTGCTTGTGTTGGTGATGAAGCCCAATCCTGTATGCAATGCCTGGGTATTTGATTCTAATGGTTGAGGTGAACCGATTCAGTAATGTTTATATACGTAGACGAATGATTAGCATGAACACATATTTATGTTTATTGTTGTCATGGCATCACTACTCAGTAAGAGTAGGAGGTTAAACAACATTAACTGATTAAGTGCAGTGGGATGATTAATCGCCGTAAACGACTTCCCTAACTGCTATTGGCTTACATATCCGTGAAAAGCTAACATTGCGTCATAATACAACATATTTGCTACAACATTAACAACTTTTGAGTCATAACTGTTACGCACTCTTAACTCCCATTGTCTAACGTCCATTTATATCTGGTCGAAACCTACTTTTTATTTGGCGCTGAATCTGTTAACAACTAACAGCACAACAAAATGAAGAAACCACATTCAGGTTATTCATAAGGCACGTCTTTCCTGTTGTGGACCATTTTGTAAACACCAAAGAAGACAATCGAGGCTTAACTGATTCAGTGCTGAGGGATAATATATCGCCACATGTCACTTCTCGTTTAGACAGTAGGATGATATATCGCCATACTAGGGTCACCTTTTTATTTGTTTCGTTTCTCGGTATCTTCCACAATTTTAATGCTCAGTGAATGGAAATTTACATTACAATACTTATTGATTTGATTGTGTACAATGTTTGGTCCAAACCGGCGTTTTGCTTGGCGCTGAATGAGTTAAAGTTGCAGAAACAGTATTAGAATGCCGTGAACCAGGAAGAAGACAAATACTGATATACTACAAGATTGGGAATCGAAGACAGCTGGCTCATAGACATGACTGTGTCTCAGAAACTGAAATACGTTGGCCACATTAAAGAGTACAACAGTTTAGAAAGTATGGTTCCTAGAAGGAGAAGTCTGGGTCGACTTACTGATTGGCTACAGCTCCGGGTTCCCATTCGGTAGACGCGGGATCCAATCTTCGGTAAGGCGGTGGATGTTTTCTTCTATCGGGGTGACTGTACTAGCCAGGTGGCCTTAACTCCTCAGCCTCAAGATCCCCCTGCCCTACACTACAAGGTACTATAGGCAGCAACGACAATATTTGTAATACTTATAACTACACGCATTCTGTAATTAAATGCAAAGAATACCATGGACAGACAAAAAAAAAAAAAATAACCAACTCCTACAAGAAACTAATAAAAATCGTAAACTTATTAGAAAAATTAGATGTAGTGCATGTGAAATATAGACAATTAATGTACAAGCTGAGAAACATTCAATGGCTATGGATATGTATCTTTTTGAGAAAAATGCAAAGGATACCATGGACGGACAGAAATTCAAATGAGACAGTCCTTCAAGAGAAAAATGAAAAACGAGAATTGATTGGAGAAATTAGACGTAGACAGTCAAGATTGTTTGGACATTCTATGAGCAGAAATGGACTTGGAAATTTGGTGACAACTGGCAAGATTGATGGCAAGAGAGCAGCCATGACCACTCACCCACCGATATGGTACTTGATGATGATGCGTACCCACTATGTTTCTTTATACACTTTGATCTTAGCCTAGATGCCGTGAAATAATCCACAGTGGTCAAGATTAAGGATATTTGGCCTTTTTCAGGCTTGACAAAAATACACCAAAATGTTCATAAAAAAGTGGTATTATAAGGATAAAAGCAAGTAATGTAATATCAAGGAGAAATAAAATAATTATTTTGTAAAATTAGCATGCAGGCAAAATGAAGCCTTTACTTTTACACAATCTCAAAACATCAGTTAAATCTATTATCATTTTATTTACACTGCTAGAGCTGAAAATAATTTCTTTAAAATGTTATAGCAAAATAGATACATATCACAATTATTTAAATCATATAATACATTTATCCCACTATCAGTAATGTTCCTTTGAAAAAAAGGGATGTGTTATTATGTCCCTTACCACTATTTTAATTACATGCCTTCTGTTCAATGTGGTTTTATTTCGTACAAAACAGTATGTATTTACAAGGTGCATTGTGTGTTTTCCTTTACATTTTCAAATATAACAAGAACTCAGACGTCAAATGCAGTAAGATTCTCTAAATGTTTGTGTAACGACTGCATACTGTTTATTATTATTCTTAAACGGCAAATGTAGCGATGTTTGAATTCGTATAGATAAATTGTTGTTTTCGGTAATTGCAATTCAAAACGTACAGAATCTTTTAGAATTTCCCAATCGAATCCTCGTACATTCTCCAGTTCAATAGATGGGCGGGAATGAAAGTGTAAAAATGTTGAATGTTGTATATGAAATAAGGTATTCATATTGGTTTGCACAAAGTGCATGGACTTTTTTCTTTTACAATTTCGATTATGCCATTACCCCTACCTCGTTCAACGTCAAAGAGAAGTTATATTAGGGTCCATCCCTGGCTCAGATGAATAATCATGTGACCGAGCTAGTCACAAATAGCAGTTGTCCACGGTGTTATCCCTCACAAGCTTATTAATTTGAAGGTGATTGTTGTCCAAAGAGGGTAATGCATAAGTTTTAATTTTCCGTTTAATAAGGGGACATGTTTCCCCAGGGCCAAAGCCGCCCCACCAGGTCCCCACGTCCATGTGTGTCATTCGAATGACCTCCTCTGCTGGTGGCCCTGGCAAGGTCAAGTGCAGATACTACACTTTGATCTTAGACAAACGGTCCAGAAGCCAGATCCATTCTTGTATAAATGTATATGGCCTGATACAGACCTATCACATGATTGTTTTCCTGGATGAAATAACAGAAATAATAACAATAACAGTGTTGAACAACAGCGATAATTACATTCATCATATGTTGGATGTCTGCTCCGTGGCGCAGGTGTTACGGACGCAGTTCGTAATCCCGCATACCCGCGTTCGAAACACAGCTGTGGGCGATTTGGTAGCAGACCGCCTTGCATTGGGTTTTTCTACGAAGTGGTATGGGTGCCGGTCGTTCAGAAAGCTATGGAAAACTACTGAACGTAAACTTGCCAAGAGATTACAACATCAAATCATGCTGGTGTTGACTGCAACGTCCTTTAAAGAATATGCAACAAACTTTTTTTTATATGTTAAGTAAGGTGGGGGAGGGGTGGTAATTAAGCATTGCTTATGATCAAAATTTGTGAAATTTTGTGTTTGAGTGTGCTAATTATTAAAAAATGTGCCTAATTATTGTAAGTCTCAGGATTCCCCCAGGGGTCAGAGCCGCCCCATCAGGTTCCAAGTCCCTATATGTTCCCCAGAAGCAAGAGCCACCTCATGAGGTTCCAAGTCCCTATATGTGTTCCCCAGAAGCAAGAGCCACCCCATGAGGTTCCAAGTCCCTATATGTGTTCCCCAGAAGCAAGAGCCACCCCATGAGGTTCCAAGTCCCTATATGTGTTCCCCAGAAGCAAGAGCCACCCCATTAGGTTCCAAGTCCCTATATGTGTTCCCCAGAAGCAAGAGCCACCCCATAAGGTTCCAAGTCCCTATATGTGTTCCCCAGAAGCAAGAGCCACCCCATTAGGTTCCAAGTCCCTATATGTGTTCCCCAGAAGCAAGAGCCACCCCATGAGGTTCCAAGTCCCTATATGTGTTCCCCAGAAGCAAGAGCCACCCCATTAGGTTCCAAGTCCCTGTATGTGTTCCCCAGAAGCAAGAGCTGCCCCATCAGGTTCCTAGTCCCTGTATGTGTTCTCAGGAGAAAGAGCCGCCCCATGAGGTTCCAAATCCCTGTCTGTCATTGTGATGACTTCTTCTGCTGGTGACCATGGCCAGATCAAGTGCATATAATTAAGTCTACTCTTAATCACTGTCGTGATACAAGAATCACGGTATCGATTGATACATGCATTGATATTGCACCTTGGGAGAAAATCGCCGCTGATTGTGTTGCATGGAGGGACAACGATCAGAAATAGAATAAATACAACATAGAAAATGATTGCAGATAGGTCACACACTCAGCGTGTGAGACGTAAGATGGTGCATAATGGTAGAAATGACCACGTATTCACATGCATCCAATGTGGACGAACATTTACGGCGCGAATTGATCTGATCAGTCACATTCGCTACCGCCAGTGCGTTGTAGTTATTATGCCTTCTTGAAGCACAATGTAAAAATCTATCGTCTGTCAGACGGCCAGGTGCTAGTCAGTCAGATACAAGAACAGAAGCTACACTTTGATCTTAGCCAAATCGCCTTGAAACAATCCAAAGTGATTAATTTGAGGATTTTTGGCATTTTACAAGCCGGACATTTCCCCCCCCCCCCCCCCTCACCCCCATTTCCACTGTGTATTGTGTCTTGTTCTCCGTACCTTTCTTCGTGATATAAGCCAAACAGGTACATATAAGGTTATTCTACATTGCGAATGACAACATTTTATTGGTCAGTATGTTTACCATCTTGCAGAAGGCTACATTCGTCATGGCGATTCTAGTTCTAATCTATTCAAGGCATCTCGTATCAGATGTTATTACTGTTCCGAGATAATTGTACCGATTAATTTGCTTAAGAATATTCCCATTTACCTGTATATTACATTGAGGTATTTCATTTTTCCTACTGACGACCATAATGTATGTCTTCTTACAATTTAATTCCAACCCTAGTTTTCACTATGTGCAACAACCGCATCTACTTAATGTCCTGATATAAGAACATAAACTACATCTTTATTTAAGGCCTCTTTGTCCCACTAGGGCAGTGGTTCTCAGTTGAGTTGAGTTGAGTTAAGAACCGACATCACTGCACTCAGGACATTCCCATACGTGCTCAGTCCCCTCGTTTAACAGCCAGCGAAGAGTCATACTGCTAATCGTTCCCATCGCTATCTGATTAAAAGTTAACCTGGTCTTCACTGTCCATTTTGAGATTCTTCCAGAACCCCTGCCGATCCCCCGCAATCTCATTCTTTCCACATATGGGTTCTCAATCTGTTCCTCCGCCTTCTCCACAAGCGCACAAGTGGTTCTCAACCCGTGGGGGGGGGGGGGGAATTTTAGGGTTTCCAGGGGGGGGGGGGGGGTTAAGATTATTCCAAGATCGCATTAATACAAAAACCAATTACTTGATATTGTTTTTCCCTCTATATCTTACGGTTCTGTACTTCTCGCCCTAATGAAGTTCGTTTTATAACGTAAGTAGACCCGCAAGTCACGTTTTATTTAGATGTCTAGACTTGTTCTAATATGTGTTATTAAATTTAGCTTCCACTTTTATGTATACTGTGTAAGAGTGGGGGGGGGGGGGGAATTTATAGGGAGGACATTCGAAAAGGTGGGAGGGGAATGACGTTCTGGACATATGGTAAAAGAGGACATGGGCCAAAAAAGATTGAGAACCACTGCTCTATGGTCTACCAGGCGTGGCCTGCGCCTGGCTCTGCAGCCAGCAGGGTTAGGATCGACTAACCTCTCCCAGGAGGGGTCAAAAATGATAATTAGTATCCTGCCGATGACACGCAGACTACGCAAGTCAACCCCACCTCTTCGTGGTGTTGACCGGGAAACCATGATCGCGAGGTCATGAGCTGACGGGGATCTGGCTCGCAAGGGGGGGGGGGGGACGGACTCCCCTTGGTCAGATTTTTGTCCTCAACCTGCGTCCGGCCTAGCAAGCCAGCAGGGGATTTTCATACTGCTCATACAAACAACTAAGAATTAATCTCGATATGGAAGCCCATGAACGGGCACTGTCCCGCTGTTTATACTTCACCTCGACACCGAAAGGTACAAGAAGAACAAGATGAGATGAGATAAAATAAGTCCCACTATGTGCCTTTGATCTAAGCCAAATTGCCTTAAAACAACCCAAAGTGATGAAAATTAAGGATTTTTTTTTAAATAAGGGCTGCGCTTACTCCCAGCGGCCAGACCCGCCTCATGTGGCCGATTTTGTTGTGGACTTTTTACAGGCCGGACACATTTTTTAATGATAAAACATGCTTAATGTGTACAGTAACACACGATGGACAAAATTAATTGGATGCATCATCTAAGAGAGTCCAAGATTGCCTTCATTTCCTTAATCCATAATATCGTTATCTTAATCTTCTAGCTTTTCTTTCAGATTCCAGAAGTGTCAGGATGTCACCTTCACGAACTGGTCCTTTCACATTCGGACTTTTTCTTTTAAATAATAATAATGATAATAGTAATAATTATGATAGTAGTGAGCTGGTGGCCATGGACAAATAAGTCTACCCTTAATCACTGTCGTGATACAAGAACCATTACTACATTTTTAATGCCCCTTAGTTCCACAAAACGTCAATAATATAAGATATGCGGACGTTACAGTATTGATTGCTGACAACGAACAGGATCTACAGCATTTGGTGGATGTGGTTATTGTACACAGTGAGAAACTAGGTTTGAAAATGAATTGTAAGAAAACAGAGATCTCGATCGTCTCCAAGAAGAAAGAAATACCACATTGTAACATCCAAATAAATGGAAATATTCTGAAATAGTTGAATCAATATAACTATCTCGGAACAGTCGTAACATCTGATGGAAGATGCCTTGCAGAGATTAGATCAAGTATTGCCATGGCAAAGGTGGCCTTCTGCAAAAAAGAAACATACATACCATCAAAGTGTTATCAATTACATTGAGAAAAAGATTGTTGAAGTGCTAATAGAGCCCGTATTTGTGTTACACATATTCATATAATAGACACGCTGATAAACATCTAATGGCGATGGAAATATGGTTTTAGAGAAAAATGTAAAGAATACCATGGACGGACAGAAAATCAAATGAGACAGTCCTTCAAGCGACAAATGAAAAACGGGGATTGATTGTAGAAATTAGACGTAGACAGTCAAGATTGTTTGGACATTTTATGAGGAGAAATTGACTTGAAATGTTGGTGACAACTGGCAAGATTGATGGGAAGAGAGCAGCCATGGCCGCCCGCACACCGGCATGGCACTTGATGATGATGAGTTCCCACAATGTGCCTTTCTACACTTTGATCTTAGCCAAAATGCCGTGAAACAATCCACAGTGCTGAATATTAGGGATATTTGGCCTTTTTCAGGCCTGACAAAAATACAAAGTAGCTATTATAAATGGAATGCCATTAAAAGGATAAAAACATTTTATGAAATATCGAGGAGAATTAAAATAAATATGTTGTAAACTTCTCACGTATGTAAAATAAACCTTTACTCTTAAAAAGTCTTTGAAAATCACTTAAAATTATTATTGTGACTTTATTTATAATGTCAATATTTGTCATTAATGTTTGTAAACATTTTAGAAAACGTTAGAGACATATCACAATAATTTAAATCGTATGAAACATTTATGCTACTATTAGTAATGTACCTTAGGGAGAAAATGCTGATTTGTAGTTATGGCCCTTACCACTATTTTAATTGCATGCCTGTCGTTTAATGTGGTTTTATTTCGTACAAAACAGTGTGTATTTGCAAGATGAATTGTGTGTTTTCCTTTACATTTGTAAATACAACAATAACTCAGACGTTAAATGCAGCAAGATTCTCTTAAATATCTGTGTAATAACTGCATACTATTTATTATTCTGGAACGGGAAATTTAGCGATGTTTGAATTCATATTGATAAATATCAACACTTACAGTCTCTGATCCTTCAGTTTCGTCAGTAGGTTCAGGCAAGAGGTTATTCCACCAATTCTTTAGGTTAGACACTGTCATGTCAGCTCAAGCAGTGGCGACATTGAAAATAGCGTTCTTTTGTTGATACTCACGCATTTTTAGACGATGACGGATAACAGAAACTGACGATTACACGAGTGACAGTTAATCGAAGTATTACTGTACTACAATTATTTAAAACAATTGCGGTGCAAGCACGACATGAGGGCTTCTGGTCAGTCAGCGGAGGTCTCCCTTCCCAGAATGTTTCGGCCATTTTACCTTCTTGAATTTCTCTGGGGAAGGGCCCGACCGTGTCATGACTCCAGGTGTCTTTCACTTGCCGTGCGAGACGTTCGGCCGTTTGCGTGATCCTTGCGTGTGTTATGTGTTTGCCCATTACCTGCGAACTTATCTACTCCCGAGCCTCCCCTCCCTTGGTGTGAAGAGCCTTGTGCACCCGGTGCTTCGTGCCCTCACACACCTCCTAGCAACTGTGGCCGTGGGAAGCCAGCTTCTTCCCTGTCCACTGCCTCTGATGCCTCCGTTGCCATGTTCCTTCTTCGTGCCCCGTTCACGGCGCTGCACTCTGGGATGCCGGATCTTCCTCTGGGTTCCTCGAATCCTCTCTTGGTCTCTGCTGTGGAGTGCTGAGAAGTGCTATTTTTGTTTTGTTTGTTTTAAATTATAAAATATGTTTAATGTGTTCAGCAACACATAATGCACAAAACTAATTGAATGCATCATCTAACAGAGTCCAATGTTGCCTTCATTTCTTGAATCCATGATGATATCTTCATCTTAATCTTCTAGCTTCTCTTTCAGAATTCAGAAGAGTCAGGATGTCACCTTCACGAGCTGGTCCTTTCAAATTGCGAATACTTGATCTATTGGAGTCATCCAAGAACTCGACTCGCACTTGTGTGCACTGTCCCTGGGACCAGGTACGTTCAAGGACCTTCGGGACTTTAGCAAACTTGACTGGCTGAATCTTGTCCATGTTGACTCGTTATATAGAATAATACCTGCGCCACATAGGGCTCACAATATGTAACTTAAAGTCTTAGAGGATTGACTTCATTGCTGTCTACTTTGTTAACGCGCCTGCTATATTTTCTTTGAATAGCTGTTTATCTCCTCCCACAGTTTTTAAGAATGTTTTAATTTGACAGAGACAAATGTTTTCTTTAGTCATGTGATGAGAAGAGAGGTATTAGAAAAGATCGTGACAACTGGACAGATCAAAGGAAAAGAGGCAGGGACAGACCAAAAGAAATTATGCTGGGTAGACTGAGACGATGGCAAGGAAGAATATCATCAGCAGATTTGACCCAGTACACCAAAAGATCGATATCTGTGGAGAGACATGAACACCTACGCCAGCTGGCAGGGCACTTTATGATGATGATGATGATGATGATGATGATGATGATGATGATGATGATGATGATGATGATGATGATGATGATGATGATGATGATGATGATCCCTGCTCTGTCCTGCTCAATCCTGGGATCCTACAATATAACCACATCTCAAAACATTCCACTAGACCTTAGAAGACCCAAGATCAGAACCAGATCCTACATTGGACAAGACTTTGCCGTGACCTTACGTGGCACGGTTTACAAGCTGATTGTTCAGTTATTTTAACGTTCCCAGAACCTCCAAACCTCTCCGCACATGTGAAGCTCAGCTACGCTCCGGTATTAAATTGGTGGCTCCTGCGCTTGGAGAAGAGATGGTGAGCCACGCAAGACAGCCCACGTCATTGGATCGACAGTAGAAACGTCTCTTCATTAGCTCTATCCTGGGCTCAGACGAAGCTGAAACGCCCACTCATCGAGTTCAAATCTTGGTACTGAAGTCTTCCAGCGTCTTCTCGCCATTCATTCATTCAGTAGCATGTCATTTGTAGACCCTTACTCCCATAACAACCCTCCGGAAAACTTCTTGGTCATAAGCTTGATGTCCCGCGTCCGATAAACCCATCTGGAGATTATCCACAACATCCTGCACCCATCATAGTTTTGGCCTTCCTCTTCCTCTCATTCTCCAGCATATACCCCTCCATTATTGTTCTCCAAACTTTCATGACGGGAGCCAGTGAGTGAATCAATAAACAAACAAATCAATCAACTAACCAATCAACCAACATAGCAATCAATCAATCAACTATCCATTCAACAAACATTGCAATCAATAAAATAACCACCCAATCAATCAATAATCAATCTGCCAATCTGTCGATTAAATAACCAACCAACCAACCAATCAATCAATCAATCGATTATTCAACCATTGAACAAATCAACTAACATAGCCACCAATCAACCAACCACCCAATAAATCAAGCAACAAGTCAAACAATGAACTAGTCAACCAAACAGTCACCAAACTAATCACCATAGTAACCAACCATTCAACCAATCAATCTATCAACTAACTATTACACCAATCAACAAACCAATCACCACCAAACCAACCAATCAACCATTTACCCGACCAACAACTTCCAGTTTTGTTAATCTTAATGCATGCTTGTTTCGAGACCACGTTTCACAGCCGTTGCGTGCTTGTGTTGGTGATAAAGCCCTGTCCATATGCAATGCCTGGGTATTTGTTTCTAATGGTTGAGGTGAACCGACTCAGTTATGTTTATATACATCGACGAATGATGGCATGCACACATATTTATGTTTATTGTTGTCATGGCATAACTACCCCTTCAGAGTAGAGGTTAAACAGCATTAACTGATTAAGTGCCATCGGATGATTAATCGCCTTAAACGACTTCCCTAACTGCCATGGGCTTACATATCCATGAAAAGCTAACATTGCGTCATAATACAACATTATTAATATTAATATACAATATTAACAACTTTTAAGACATAACTGTCACGCACCCTTAATTCCCATTTTCTACTGTTCATTTTTATCTGGTCGAAACCTACTTTTAGTTTGGCGCTGAATCTGTTAACAACTAATTCATTCATTCATTCATTCATTCATTCATTCATTCAGTAGCTTGTCCTTTGCAGAACCTCGCTCCCACAACAACCTTCCGGAAAACCTCTCGATCATAAGCAAGATGTCCCGCGCCCGATACACCCATCTGAAGATCATCCGCCACATCCTGCACCCATCCTCTCTTTGGCCTTCCCCTTCCTCTATTCCCAGGCACACACCTCTCCATTATTGATCTCTCCAAACTTTCGTGACGTTTCAAGCGACCAAAATATTCCAATTTTCTTTGTCCTATCGTTTCCAATAGCCAACCTTCTTCAATATCCAGCTCCCGAAGTATTGATGCATTTGTTCTTTTCTCTATCCAAGACACTCCTAGAACTCGTCTACAACACCCAAAAACCCATATTCAAAGGTATTTATGCGCCGTTCAGCCTGTTTAGTAAGTGTCCAGGTCGCACAGGCGTATGTTGAAATGGGAAAGATGCATGCTCCCAAACATCTAATCTGTGTAGCTCTGTCTGTCCCATTCCACAATTCACTCAGTTGTTCTAGTCTTTGAAGAGCAATTGACAATCGTCGTCCAATTTGTTGCACCGTGTCACCACTGTTGGCAAACAATGACTCAAGACATTCAAATTTCTCCACCACCTCCAATTTTTCCTCATTAACATATATTTCTTTCTCCATAGTGGTTTTATCTGTATGCATTATCTTTGTTTTTGCAATGTTAAGATACAAGTTGTGATTTTCACTATTCAGTTGGGTTGAGGCTATTAGGTTTTCTATACCAGTCTGTGTTGTGGATAGCAATAGTGTATCATCAGCATACTGAATCTCTGGTATGTCAAGACCACCGATATTTAGGGCATCATATAGCTCCCTATTTATATCGTCTCTTATATTTCTCATTATATTTTTGGCGTACATGTTAAACAAATAGGGGGACTAGCACACATCCCTGACGGACTCCTTGCTTGATGTCAAACCATTCTGATGTCTCGCCATCTATTCTAACCGCTGCTTGTTGGTCTAGATAGAGCATTCTTATGAGTTGTATTACATGTGATGGAAAGCCCATATTCCTCATGATTTCACAAAGTTTCTGATGTTGTACACAGTCAAATGCCTTTGAGTAATCCACAAAACATGAGAATAGGTTTACATTAAATTCTCTGCACTTCTCTATTATTAAACGCATATTAACAACTAATAGCACAACAAAATGAAGAAACCACATTCAGGTTATTCATAAGACACGTCTTTCCTGTTGTGGACCATTTTTTAAACACCAAAGAAGACAATCGAGGCTTAACTGATTCAGTGCTGAAGGATAATATATCGCGACAATGTCGCTTCTCTTTTAGACAGTAGGATGATATATCGCCATACTAGGGTCATCGTGTTACTTGTTTCGTTTCGTGGTATCTTCCACAATTTTAATGCTCAGTGAATGGAAATTTACATTATAATACGTGTACATTTGAATGTGCACCATGTTTGGTCCAAACCGACTTTTTGCTAGGCACTGAATCAGTTAAAGTTGTAGAAACAGTATTAGACCAGGAAGAAGACAAATACTGATATACTACAAGATTTGAGCATCGAAGACAGCTGGCTCATAGACATGACAGTGTCTCAGAAAATGAAATACGTTGGCCACATTAAAGGGCACAACAGTTTAGAAAGTCTGGTTCCTAGAAGGAGAAGTCTGAGTCGACTTGCTGATTGGCTACAGCTCCGGGTTCCCATTCGGTAGATGCGGGATCGAATCTTCGGTAAGGCGGTGGGCGTTTTCTTATTTCGGGGTAACTGCACAAGTCAGGCGGCCTTAATCCTCAGCCTCAAGATCTAACTGCCCTACACTACAAAGTACTATAGGCAAAGTCAGCAACTTGCTTGCGACAGGTCTTTCAGGACTCCCCTACTTTTGCACCACACGAAATAATAACTCGTGTCATTTGCAAAAGGAATGCAATTTATTTAGAGCTGGTAATACACAAGCTCTGCGAGCGGCATACTTCATTGACAATGAACAAAGTGGTACGGTACATAGATGCAATGAAGTGGTGATAATGCTACTATTAATAACTAAATGAAATCTAAGGCCTAACAATAATTATTGTCTATAAACTTATGGTATTCGTAAGGAACACGTCTACTCTCTAGTCGTCTCAGTCCTGGTCTGTCCTCACGCTTCTAATAGCGTGTTCAAACACGGACGCTGTATCCTCCGTGCGCTGGCGAGTCTTGCGTGCATAGTGTCCCAGCACGCTGGCCCGTTAACTCGAGTAACCGGGTACTCCACGGTTACTCGTAGAGGCATGTTTCCCAATGTCTTGGGGAAACCCTCGCTCATATGTACTCAACGCTCCCTTGGTTGACACAAGTGTGTCCCCATATGAAGCTATTTATAGCGCTGGTGTCTCTCCTGTCTGGTGTCCCCTACTAGACTCTGTCTTATCTCTATTACTTATATTATTAACTCTAAACACTTATTGTGAATTTTGACAGGCAGCAACGACAGTGTTTGGAATATTTAAAAACTACACGCATTATGTAATTAAATGCAAAGAAAACCATGGACAAACAGAAAAAAAGGCCAACTCCTAAAGAGAATAATACAAATCGTAAACTTATTAGAGAAAATAGACGTAAGTGCGTGTGAAACATGGACAATTAATTGACAAGCTGAGAAATATCCAATGGCTGTGGAAATGTGGTTTTATGAGAAAAATGTAAAGAATACCATAGACAGACAGAAATTCAAATTAGACAGTCCTTCAAGAGACAAATGAAAAAGGGGGTTTGCTTTGAGAAATTAGAGGTAGACATTCAAGATTGTTTGGACATTTTATGAGAAATGGACTTAAACATTTGATGACAACTGGCAAGCTTGATGGCAAGAGAGTAACCATGACCGCCTGCCCACAAGAATGGCACTTGATGATGAGTTCCCACTATGTGCCTTTCAACACTTGGATTTGATCTTAGCCAAAATGCCGTGAAACAATCCACAGTGTTGAATATTAAGGATATTTGGCCTGTTTCAGGCTTGACAAAAATACACCTAAAACGTTTGTAGGAAAAGTGCTATCAAAAGGATAAAATCAAATGATGTAGTATCAAGGAGAAATAAAATAAATATGTTGTAAAATTACCATGCAGGCAAAATAAAGCTTTACTTTTACAAAGTCTTAAAAGATCAGTTACAAATATTTCCTGTTATTTATGCTGCAAATAGCTGTCACTAATTTCTTTTAAAATTTTATAACAAATTAGATACATATCACAATTATTTAAATCATATAATACATTTATGCCGCTATCATTAATGTTCCTGTGAAAACAAAACGGATTTGTTATTATGTCCCTTTCCACTATTTTAATTGCATGCCTTCCGTTCAATGTGGTTTTATTTCGTACAAAACAGTGTGTATTTACAAGGTGCATTGTGTGTTTTCCTTTACATTTGCAAATACAACAAGAACCCACACATCAAATGCAGCAAGATTCTCTAAATGTTTGTGTAATGAATGCATACTATTGATTATTATTCTGAAACGGCAAATGTAGCGATGTTTGAATTCATATTGATTTTGTGTTCGGTAATTGCAATTGAAAATAAAAAGTGCAGTATCTTTTAGATTTTCCCAATCGATCCTCGTAAATTTTTCAGTTCAATAGTTCGACGGAATTGAAAGTGTAAAAATGTTGAATGTTGTATATGAAATAAGGTTTTCATATGCGTTTTCCCAAAGTGCATCGACTTTTTTTCTTTCACGATTTCGATTATACCCCTACCCTGTTCAACGTCAGAGAGAAGTTATATTAGGGTCCATCCCTGGCTCAGATGATTAATCATGTGACCGAGCCAGCCACAAATAGCAGTTGCCCACGGTGTTATCCTGACAAGCTTATTAATTTAAAGATGATTGTTCGTTTCCTGTTTGTCCCATACCTGCCAACATGTCTACTCCCGAGCCTCCCCTGTCTCGGGAAGGAGAGTTTTATGCACCCGGTGCTTCGTGCCTTCACACACATCCCAGCACCTGTGGCCGTGGTAAGCCAGCATCTTCCCTACCCACTGCCTATTGCCTCCGTTGCCATGTTCCTTCTTCGTGCCCCGTTCACGGCGCAGCACTCTGGGATGCCGGATCTTCCTCTGGGTTCCTCGACCCCGTTTTGGTCTCTGCTGCGGAGTGCTGGGAAGCGATATTTGTGTTTTGTTTGTTTTAAATTATAAAATATGTTTAATGTGTTCAGTAACAAATAATGCAGACAATGAATGTAATGCATCATCTGAGTCCAAGATTGCCTTAATTTCTTGAATCCATAATGATATCTTCATCTTAATCTTCTAGCTTCTCTTTCAGACTCCAGAAGCGTCAGGATGTCACCCTCACTATCTGATCCATTCACATTGCAAATACTTTATCTATTGGAGTCATCCACGAACTCGACTCGCACTTGTTTGCCCTGTCCCTGGGATCAGGTAAGTCGAAGGACCTTCGGGAGTTTAGCCATTGTGACTGGATGTAGCTTGTCCATGTTGACTCGTTATATAGAATAATGCCTTCGCCACATAGGGCTCACAATATGTAACTTAAAGTCTTACAAGTACAGGGGATCGACTTCATTGCTGTCTACTTTGTTTACACGCCCGCTAATTTTCTTTGAATAACTGTTTATTTAATCCAAGGTTTTTAATAATTTGTTAATTTGACAGAGACGAAATGTTTTCTTTGTTCATGTGATGAGAAGAGAGGTTTTGGAAAACATCGTGACAACTGGGCAGATCAAAATAAAAGAGGCAGAAGCAGAACAAGAGAAATTATGCTGGGTAGACTAGACGGTGCCGGTCTCTCTGGCCGAGGGGTTACAACACTTTCTCCGTAATCCCGTTTATCACGCAGAGTCTCGTAAGCGGGCGAGAACTGGCAGCGGTTCGACCCTCGCTGGTGACTTGCGGGATAGCAGAGCCGACCGCTCAGAAAGCAATGGCAAACTACTGATAATCTTGCCAAGAGATCAACAGACAGCTGAAAGATGCTGCTGTTGACAGCTAAGTCCTGACTAGACGGTGACAAGGAGGAATATCATCAGCAGATTTAATTCACTACACCAAAGACCGAGATCTGTAGAGAGAAATGAACGCCTACCTACGCCAGGTGGCACTTGATGATGCTGATGCTGATGATGATGATGATGATGATGAGGATGATGATGATGATGATGATGATGATGATGATGATGATGATGCTGCTGCTGCTGATGATGATGATGATGGTGATGATGATGATGATGATGATGATGGTGATGATGATGATGATGATGATGATGATGGTGATGATGATGATGATGATGATGATGATGATGATGATGATGATGATGATGATGATGATGATGATGATGATGATGATGATGATGATGATGATGATGATGATGATGATGATGATGGTCTCTGTTCTGTCTAGCTCAATCTTTGGATCCTAAAATATCACCCCATCTCAAAACATTCCAATGGGCTATAGGAGTCCCAAGATCAGAACCAGATCCTACATTGGGCACGACTTTGCCGTAACTCTACGTGCACGGTTTACAAACTGGGTGTTCAGTCTTTGTAACGTTACTAAAATCTCCAAACCACTCCGCAGATGTGAAGCTCAGGTACGCACCGGTATTAAACTGGTGGTTCCTATGCTTAGAGGCACAGATGGGGAGCCGTGCAATACAGCCCCCTTGAGATGGTAATTGGACCGAAAGAAGACAAGTCTCTATATTAGCCCTGCCCTGTGCTTAGACGCGCTGAACAGAGATTTGTAACTAACAATTAGAGCCCGTGACCTTCCCCCAGGGAGATAATGTGTCCAACGTATCAAGCTTTTCCTTGTGATAGTGTCTGGGTGTCAAATACAATGGGAAGGAGTGAATCCTGCCCACTACAATCCCATAAGTTTACTGGGTACCTAATTTAATGTATCTATACACGGTGGTCTATACGTTCTCCTTTCAAACATATCATTTTTTTTTTTTGCATATCCTATTTACAGGACATTGCAGTCAACACCAGCATTTTTCAACTACTGTTGATGTCTTGGCAAGTTTTATGTTCAGTAGTTTGCAATTGCTTTCTGAATGACCGGCTCACATACCTTTCTGTAAAAAAAAAAAAAAAAGCGACGCGATCCGCTGCCGAATCTCGCGCAGTTGTGTTTCGTACGTGGTATACTGGATTACGAACAGCGTCCTTAACCCATTCTCCAGGGAGACCGGCAAACATATTACATAACATTATTTTAATAGTTGAGACAACGCCTTGGTTTAAAGGCTGCCACACCGCCACTTCCCCACCCTCACCTCACACACATGGCATATTAACTGCAAAACCATACAGGCACACGACACTATATTTCATTTTACACATCCTAATACAATAATAATAATTGATCTCCGTGACCAAGGGCTTACGGACGCAATTCGTAACACAGCTGCGGCCGATATGGCAGCAGACCGCGTTACGCTGGGTGTTAACGAGTTGGTATTGGAGCCGGTCGTCCAGAAAGCTATGGTAAACTACTGAACGTAAACTTGCCAATACATGAACAACAGCAGCACAGTGCTGTTTTTGATTGCGATATCCTGTAAAAAGGATGTGCAAATAATAAACAATAATAATAATTATAATAGTAATGGTAATGATAGTAGTAAGACTATGAGGGTAATGATAGTAGTAAGACAGTCAGTCAGGTCTTAGTCAGATATGACTGAGCTACCGTATAACAGTAGACGGTACTACCTGGTCTCTGTTAGCGCCGAACGTTGGGCGGCGCTTACCAAACCCGACACCCCACATTGTGCCAACGGCTTCGGGCGGAAGAGCGCAATTGGGAGGGTACAAGCCTTACCCTGGTGCGAGGAAATGCAAGCTAAAGACAAAATTGTCATGGCAGGGCAGACCAGGCCCTAAGCCTTGGTTGGCGACTGGTCTAGGATCGAAGCTCCGACAGGCGGACAGTTAGAGCATTGCTTTGCTGATCCGGCAGCTTCTGCAGCTTGTCTTGTTCCAGATGTAGGGGTGTTACCTTTCCTCTGGAGTGAACTAGGCGGGCCGAGAGAGGGATCATGCTGCATGGGCAACACATGATCTCTATATTTTAGCCCAGGCTTTGTGCTATGGAGAGGCAATAACTCCATCCCTGGTCTTAACTGGTCTCGGAATCAAAGCGAGAGGCAACTGTTACGGGTTATAAGTCCTTGTCAGTTGGCGTAGACATGGGGCGCCACGCGTTGCCTCTGACGGTGGGAGACACCTATAGGTGTCACTGATCAGCTACCGCCCGCCTCAAGCTGGGCAGCCCCCAGCCAATTGGGTGCTGATCCGCCACAGCCTGCCTGCTTCAATGGGTGCTTGGGGCTAGGACAAAATCTGAATCGCAGGCTGTAAAACCAATGCACCAGGTACAAACAAAAATAAAAATAGAAACCTCAAGCTACGGCTTGCAACCTGGAACGTGAGAACCATGTGTCCAGGATTTTCCACTGACTTGACCAATATTGACGATGTGAGAAAAACGGCTGTGATTGATGCCGAACTCAATCGTCTTAACATTGATATTGCTGGCCTGCAGGAGACTCGCCTCGCTGAGGAAGGGTCACTCAGGGAAAACAACTACACCTTTTTCTGGAAGGGTAGAGGGCAGGCAGAAAAAAGGCAACACGGTGTGGGCTTTGCAGTGAAGAATTCGCTACTGGGAATGATTGAAATTCCAGCAGGAGGAAATGAAAGACTATTATCCCTGCGCTTGGCAACCTCTTTTGGGTTTGCCACCATTATTACTGCATATGCACCGACACTCGATTCCTCTGATGATGTGAAGGATTTGTTCTATGAGGAGTTAGACTCCGTGATCAAGGCAGTTCCAAAATCTGACTACATTTATATGCTCGGTGATTTCAATGCTCGTGTGGGCAAGGACTCAAGTTCATGGCCAGTGTGCCTTGGAAAATACAACATCGGTCGCATGAATGAAAATGGGCAAAGGCTGCTGGAGCATTGCACCAGTAATGACCTATGTATTACAAACTCTTTTTTTAAAACAAAAGAGATGCATAAGGTCACATGGAAACATCCAAGATCCGGCCATTGGCACCAGCTGGACTTCATCATCACACGGAGACAACATCTGAACCATATATCATTGACTCGTAGTTACCACAGTGCTGACTGTGATACGGATCATTCTTTGGTTGTTGCAAGGGTTAGACTGAGACCAAAGAGAATCTACACAGCTAAACACAAATCTAGCCACAGGATTAATATTATTAACACTCATGATCCTGAAAAGTGCTTTCAGTTTCAACAGCAACTTGAAGATGCTTTCACTGATACACCAGAAAATTGTACAGTAAATGAAAAGTGGGGTCAAATTAAGGAAACTCTTTATAAAACTGCCGTAGGGGTTTACGGCACTGTGGATCATAAGAGGCAGGACTGGTTTGCGGCCAACAGCGAGACTCTGCAGCCCCTGATTGATAAGAAGAAGAAAGCTCTCTTAAGAAACAAGGAAAGACCAACGCGTAACACTCTGAGTGAGCTAAGGCAAGCTAGGAAGGATGTGCAAAAGGCTGCCAGGCAGTGTGCAAATGATTATTGGATCAAGTTATGTGAGTCCATTCAAATCGCAAGTGATAAGGGAGACATAAGAAGCATGTATGAAGGAATAAAGAAAGCCTGTGGTCCAGTGATCAAAAGAAGTGCACCATTGAAAACCTTGACTGGAGAAGTCATCACTGATAAGAAACAGCAGATGGACAGATGGGTAGAGCACTATTTGGAGCTTTACTCAAGTGAGACCAAACTAGCGGATGATGCCCTCAACGCCATAGAGGCTCTACCAACTCTTGACCACCTGGACACACTTCCCACCATAACAGAAGTTAAGTGTGCTATAAATGAACTTGCATCTGGCAAGGCTCCAGGTAAGGATGGGATTCCAATAGAGGTTATCAGGAGTGGGCAAGACACACTCACTATACAGATCCACCAGCTAATAGAGCTATGCTGGCGTGAAGGACAAGTCCCACAGGATTTCAAAGATTCAAGCATCATAACACTGTACAAGAACAAGGGCGATCGGAGCGACTGCAACAACTATAGGGGTATCTCACTTCTGTGTATTGTTGGAAAAGTATTTGCCAGAATTGTTCTGCGCAGACTTCAAGTCCTAGGAGATCAAGTCTACCCCGAATCACAGTGTGGCTTTCGACAGAACCGGTCTACCACTGATATGATATTCTCATTGCGACAAATGCAAGAAAAATGCCGTGAACAGAATCAACCACTGTTTATTGCCTTCATCGACCTCACAAAGGCATTTGATTTGGTCAGTCGTGAGGGTCTGTTCAAGGCACTAAAGAAGATTGGCTGCCCACCAACTCTTCTGTCCATTGTGGAATCGTTCCACACAGGCATGAAGGGTATAATCAAGTTTGATGGTGCAACTTCTGAAGAATTTGAAATCAAGAGTGGAGTTAAGCAAGGTTGTGTACTAGCTCCCACCCTCTTTGGAATATACTTTTCACTTCTACTGAAATATGCATTTCGTGATCAGGATGGTGGTATATACATTCACTCACGCTCAGATGGCGGCCTCTACAATGCTCAGAGATTGAAGGCTAAGACCAAAATTAGGAGGGTACTGATCAGAGAGTTGCTTTTTGCAGATGATGCTGCAGTTACGACCCACTCTGAGGAAGAATTGCAATGTCTACTATCTGCATTCTCCAATGCTTGTTCTGAATTTGGTTTAACAATTAGCAAAAAGAAGACACAGATTATGTCACAAGGTGCACATGAGGTACCATCAATCTTTATTGACGACGCCGAACTAGAGATAGTAGACCATTTTACATATCTAGGATCAGTGGTAAATAGCAAATTATCCCTAGATCAGGAAATCAACATCCGGATTGGTAAGGCAGCAACAACAATGAACAGGTTAAGAAAAAGAGTCTGGGAGAACAGGAAGCTTACTGCCAAAACAAAAGTCCTTGTCTATCAAGCCTGTGTCCTTAGTACTCTTCTCTATGGCAGTGAAACCTGGACAACTTACTCACACCAAGAGAACAATTTAAACAGCTTTCATATGCGGTGTTTGCGAAGAATTCTTGGTATTAAGTGGCAAGACAAAATCACAAATACTGAAGTATTGGAAAGATCAGGTTGTGTGACAGTTTATTCCATGCTCAGTCTTCGTAGACTTAGATGGATAGGACATCTTAGGAGGATGGATGATGGTAGAATACCAAAGGATATCTTTTTTGGTGAATTACAGATGGGTAAGAGATCTCAGGGTCGGCCTCTACTACGATACAAAGATGTGTGTAAGCGGGACATGATTGATACAGGCATTGATAATGCACATTGGGAGCAAGTCGCCGCTGAACGTGTTGCATGGAGGGCAAATATCAGAAATGGAATAAAGTCAAAGGAGAAAATTATTGCAGAAAAGTCACACACCAAGCGTTTGAGACGTAAGATGGTGCATGATGGTGGAAATGACCACGTGTTCACATGCACCCACTGTGAACGGACATTTACAGCGCAAATTGGCCTTATCAGTCACACTCGCTACCGCCATAGTTAAAAGTTATTATGCCTTTTTAAAGCACAAACTATCGTCTGTCAAGACGGCAAGGTGCCAATGGAGTAGTAAGACAGTGGCCATAGACAGTTAAGTCTACCCTTAATCACTATCGTGATTCATTCATTATGTGCCATGCCGATAAGCGTGGGCGGTAATGTTTCGCCATCTCACACGATCACCAGAGTCGTGGATCAGCTGTGTTCTTGTCTCGACCATACCGCATGGCCAAGCCATCCAGGTATTTACTTCTCTGCCTTCACTTTGTTCTCCTCCCCTCAATCTTGCCAGTTGTCACCAAGTTCTCCAATTTATTTTTTCTCATAACGTGACAAAACATCTTTTGACAGTCTACGTCTAATCTAGGATTTTCATTTGTGTCTTGCAGGACTTGGTCATTGGTTTTTCTTCCATCCATGGTATTCTGTGCATCTTCCTCAGAAACTACAATGCCACAGTCATCTTATATGTTTTTCAACTTGTCTACTCATTGTCCATGCTTCACATCCATACAAAAGTGCAGGTTCTATGTAGCACTTCAACACTCTTTTTCTCATTGCAAATGACATCTTTTTATTGGTTAGTATGTTTTCCATCTAACCAATCTTCTAATAGGCTACCTTCGCCATGGCGATTCTTGTTCTAATCTCTTCAAGACATCTCCCATCAGATGTTATGACTGTTCAGAGATAACTGCACTGATTTACTTGTTTAAGAATACTCCTATTTAGTTGTATATTGCAGAGTGGTATGTCCTTCGTCCTAGTGACGACCATAATCTGTGTCTTCTTACAATTTAATTCCAGCCCCAGTTGTTCACTGTGTGCAATAACCCCATCTATTAAATGTCGTGATACAAGAACATAAACTGCATTTTTATTTAAGGACATTTGGGAGCTGCTGGCCGAGTGGCTAGAATGCCGGATTCTCCTTAGGGAGACCCGGGTTCGAATCCTCGGTACGGTGTGGATTTTATTCAGTCGGAGCAAAAACAAAAGACTCTAATCTGCACAATTGGCGGCGACTGCAGGCCGGACAAGATGTTGTTTAATGATAAAATATGTTTAATGTGTTCAGTAACACACAATGCACAACAAGAATCGGATGCATCATCTAAGAGAGTCCAAGATTGCCTTCATTTCTTGAATCCATGATCAATCAATCATGTGCCATGCCGGAAAGCGTGGACGGTCATGACTCGCCATTTCACTCGATCACCAGTGTCGTGGATCAGCTCAGTGTTCCTGTCTCGTCCATGCCATGTGGCCAAGCCATCCAGGTATTTTCCTCTCGGTCTTCCTCTTGGTCTGTTCCCTTCGATCTTGCCAGTTGTCACCAAGTTCTCCAATCCATTTCTTCTCACAACATGTCCAACAAATTTTGACTGTCTACGTCTAATCTCTCCAATCAGCTTACGATTGTCATTTGCCTCCTGTAGTACTTGGTCATTGGTTTTTCTGTCTGTCCATGGTATTCTTTGCATTTTCCTCAGGAACCACATTTCTGCAGCCATCAGATGTTTTTCAGCTTGACTGCTCATTGTCCAAGTTTCACATCCATACAAAAGAACAGGCTCTATGTATCCCCTCAACACTCTTTTTCTCGTTTCAATTGACATCTTTTTATTGGTCAGAATGTGTTTCATCTTGCTAAAGGCTACTTTCGCCATGGCGATTCTTGTTCTAATCTCTTCAAGGCATCTCCCATCAGATGTTATGACTGTTCCAAGATAATTGTACCGATTCACTTGTTGAAGAATATTTCCATTTACTTGTATATTACATTGTGGCACTTCTTTCTTCCTAGTGACGACCATAACCTGAGTCTTTTTACAATTTAATTCTAACCCCAGTTGCTCACTGTGTACAACAACCGCAACTACTAATTGTTGCAGGTCCTGCGCATTGTCTGCAATTAATACTGTATCATCTGCATATCTAATGTTATTGATGTTTCTTCCACCAATGCTGATTCCATTTATATCCTCTACATTTCTGAAAATATTTTCACTGTATAGGGAAAAAAGATCTGGAGACATCACACATCCCTGCCTAACACCTCTCTTAATTGGCTGATACTGTCCCACTTCATTATCAATCCTTATTGCAGCTTGTTGTTTCCAAAATAGCAAATTATCCCTCGATCAGGAAATCAACATCAGGATTGGCAAGGCAGCAACAACAATGAACATGTTAGCACAAAGAGTCTGGGAGAACAGGAAGCTTACTGCCAAGACAAAAGTCCTCGTCTACCAAGCCTGTGTCCTTAGTACTCTTCTTTATGGCAGTGAAACCTGGACAACTTACTCACGCCAAGAGAAACGTTTAAACAGCTTTCATATGCGGTGTCTGCGAAGAATACTTGGTATTAAGTGGCAAGACATAATCACAAATACTGAAGTATTGGAAAGATCAGGTTGTGTGACGGTGTATTCCATGCTCAGTCTTCGTAGAATTAGATGGATAGGACACGTTAGGAGGATGGATGATGGTAGAATACCAAAGGACATCTTTTTTGGTGAATTACAGACGGGTAGGAGATCTCAGGGTCGGCCTCTACTACGATACAAAGATGTGTGTAAGCGGGACATGATTGATACTGGCATTGATAAATAACATTGGGAACACGTCGCCGCTGAACATGTTGCTTGGAGGGCAACTATCAGAAATGGAATAAAGACAAAGGAGAAAATGATTGCAGAAAAAGCACACACAGAGCGTGAGAGACGTAAGATGGTGCAAAATGGTGGAAATGACCATGTTTTCAAATGCACCTACTGTGGGCAAACATTTTCAGCAAGAATTGGCCTTACCAGCCACACTCGCCACCGCCATGGATCGTAGTTATTAAGCCTTTTTGAAGCACAATGTACCAAACTATCGTCTGTCAAGACGGAAAGGTGCCAATGAATGTTTCCAATATATGTTTTTTATAAGTCTTTCCCATCAATTTGTCGATCTGCAAGCATATCCACCATGCTGGCATGTCTAACTCTATCAAAAGCCTTTGTATAGTCAATAAAGCAAAGATGTATATCCTTGTTTACTTCTATAGCGCGTTCAATAACTGTTCGCAGCATATACACAGCATTTACTGTACAGATTCCTTCTACAACCCCGCATTGTTCTTCCCCTATTTCAGGTTGTATCTTATTCCTCACTCTTTGCATGGTAATTCTTAGCAAAATCTTTGTGATGTGACTCATTATACTAATTGTTCTATGTTGATCACATTTCAAGGTTCCTGATTTCTTTGGGATTGCAATAAATACAGAGTTACATAATTCAAGAGGTATATCTCCAGTATCATATAATGTGTTCAGCAGTCTGGTGACTTGCTCTAGTCCAAATTCTTCTAAAGCTTTAGTCATTTCTGTTGTGATGTTATCTGCACCGGGGGCCTTGCCAGTTTTCATATGCTTAAGAACATTTCGAACCTCCATCTCCAAAATTGGCGGTCCTTCATTATTAAATCTAATATCATACTGTTCGTCTCTGGTATCATCATAAAGGTGTTTCACATAATCTGTCCATACATGTAGAATCTGGTCTGTTTCTATTATGATTTTGCCATCTTTAGTTTTTAGACACCCTGTTGATGTACTTGTTCTTTTATTAGTAAGTTCCTGAATTCTTTTGTGCACTAATTTGGTATTTTGACTGTTGTGTTGGTTTTCAATTTCTAAGCACTTTTCCTCAAGCCATGCTTCTTTTGCCTCCTTACATAATATTCTGACTTGTCTGTGAATTTCTTCATATTTGACAGAATTATTTTTGTTGAGTCTTCTTGTTTCCATGAGGTGTAAAATTTCTTCAGTCATCCATTTCTTACGACCCACCTTCTTTAGTTTTGGAATAGTTGTTTCTGCAGCCACATTGATTGAATTCTTCAACGTTTCCCATTGATCATCCACCTCCTGGAATAGGATCTCTAGATCAGCCAATATTTCATATCTGTTCTGTACTTCTATGTTGAATTCGTTTTGTATTTCCTTGTCATTACTCAATGTACACAAATCATATTTAGTGTTTCCTGTTATATACTTGACTTTCTTCAACTTAATCCTCAATGTTCCTGTGAGTAATCTGTGGTCACTATAACAATCAGCACTGGGAACTGTTTTTGCTACTGTTAGCGCGTTTCTAAATCATCTGCTAATGAGAATGTAGTCAATCTAGTTTCTAATCCTGCTATCAGGACTCCTCCATGTCCATAATCTTCTAGGGTGTTGCTTAAACCAGGTGTTTCCTACAATCATTTCCTGTTCTTTTGCCCACTCTACGAGTCTGTATCCTCTTTCATTTCTCTCTCCTAAACCATAGTTTCCTACTGTGTATCTATCCTCTTGATTTCCTACTTTTGCATTGAAGTCCCCTATTATGATGTTTATTTCTGAATTTTTACATTTCTTTAAGGCAGACTCTATGTCATTATAAAATTCTTCTACACTATCTTCACTGGATTCTCCTGTTGGGGCATGTACTTGAATAATATTTATGCTAAAAGGTCTGCCACTTAATTTAACTAGTAGAACTCTGTCCGACACGGCCCAATATCCTTGAACAGATTTTGATGTTTTCCGGTCCAAAATAATTGCCACTCCCCTATGACGATCTTCACCTCCAGAATAAATAATCTTGAAATTCTCATCTATCTTGATGCCTGCTCCTGTCCATCTCGTTTCGCACGTACCTAATATATTAATTTTTTCCCTTTCAATTTCTTGTTTTATGTTCTTTAATTTTTCGTCGTCGTTTAACGTCCTAACGTTCCAAGCTGCTAATTTTAACGTCTCTGTCCTTGTCTTGCGATGATCAGTCTTTAAGCGAATCATGATGTCATGTACTAGGCACTTTTAAAGAGGTAGTTTGCCGTTGCTTTCCTCTATGGCAGTGATCTTACTGGTCGGAGACGGCAGCCATTGACCCAATTGACGCAATCCATGATATCTTCATCTTAATCTTCTAGCTTCTCTTTCAGACTTCAGACGTTTCAATATGTCACTCTCACAAACTGGTCTTTTTGCATTGCGAACTTTAAATAATAATAATAATAATAATAATAATAATAATAATAATAAACTGGTTGGGTCTCAGGTCTTAGTCAGATATGACTGAGCTACCGTATGACAGTAGACGGTACTGCCTGCTTTCTGTTAGCATCGAATATTATGTCTTAGTCAGATATGACTGAGCTACCGTATGACAGTAGACGGTACTACCTGCTTTCTGTTAGCGCCGAATGTTGGGCGGCGCTCACCAAACCCGACACCCCACATTGTGCCAACGGCTTTGGGCGGACGAATGCAATTGGGAGGGTATATGCCTTACTCTAGTGCGAGGAAATGCAACCTAAATACTAAATGACATGGCAGGGCGGCACACCAGGCCCTAAGCCTTGATCGGTAACTGGTCTATGATGGGAGCTCTGACACGTGGACAGTTAGAGTATTGCTTTGCTGATCCGGCAGCTTCTGCAGTTTGTCTTGTTTAAGGCGTATTGGTGTTACCTTTTCTCTGGAGTAAACAAGACAGGCCGAGAGAGGGATCATGCTGCATGGGCAACACATCAGCTCTAAATTCAGCCCAGGCTTTGTAATTTGGAGAGGTATAACTCCATTTTACGAACTATCGTCTGTCAAGGCGGCAAAGTGCCAGTCAGTCAGTCAGTCAGTCAGTCAGTCAGTCAGTCAGTCAGTCAGTCAGTCAGTCAGTCAGTCAGTCAGTCAGTTGGTGGTCATGTACAGATAAGTCTACTCTTAATCACTGTCGTGATAAAATAACAAATACCACACTTTTTAAGGCCTCTTAGTTCCCACAAAACATCAATAATATAAGATATGCTGACGATGCAGTATTGATTTCTGACATTTGGTTGATACGGATATTGTACACAATGAGAAACTAGGTTTGGAATTGAATTGTAAGAATCCAGAAATCTTGATCGTCTCTAAGAAGAAAGAAATACCAGATTATTACATCCAAGTGAATGGAAAAATTCTTAAAAAGGTGAATCAATGTAACTATCTCGGAACAGTCGTAACATCTGATGGAGGATTTCTTGCAGAGATTAGATCAAGATTTACCATGGCAAAGGTGGCCTTCTGCAAAATAGAAAACTTACATACCAAATAAAAAGTTGTCAATTCCAGTGAGAAAAGGCGTGTTGAAGTGCTACATAAACCCGATAAATGCAAAGAATACCATTGACGGACAGAAAATGAAATGATATAGTGCTTCAAGAGACAAATGAAAAACGGGGATTGATTGGATAAATTAGACGTTATACAGTCAAGATTGTTTGGAAATATCACCGGCATGGCGCTTGATGATGATGATGATGATGATTTCCCCGCTATCTACAGTTTGATTTGAGCCAAAATGCCGTGAAACAATCCAAAGTGCTGAATATTAAGTATTATTGACCTTTTACAGGTCTGACAAAAATACAGGTTAACCGATTGGCGAAGATGTGCTAATATATGTATAAAAACATTTAATGTAAGATGTAGGAGAAATGAGGTAATCGTGTTGTAAAATTCTCATGTATGCAAAATGAAGCCTTTACTTTTAAAAATTCTTTGAAAGTTACTTAAAATTATTATCCCTTTATTTATGACGTACATCACTGTCATTAATTTTTATTAAAAATTTTATAAAAAGTTAGATACATATCACAATTATTTAAATCATATAATACATTTATGCTACTTTTAGTAATGTTCCTTAGTGGAAAAAAAGCTGATTTGTTGTTATGTCCCTTACCTCTATTTTAAATACGTCTTCCGTTACATGTGGCTTTAGCTCGTACAAAACAGTGCGTATCTACAAGATGCAATGTGTGTTTTCCTTTACATTTGCAAATACAAGACGTCAAATGCAGCAAGATTCTCTAAATGTTTGTGTAATGACTACGTACTATTTATTATTCTTAAACGGCAAATGTAGCGATGTTTAAATTCATGTTGATAAATTGTTGTTTTTGGTCATTGCAATTTAAAAAAAAAAAAAAAAACCAGTATCTTCTAGAATCAGCCAATGAATCCTCGTAAATTCTCCAGTTCAAAAGATGGACAGAATCGAATGTGTAAATATGTTGAATGTTGTATATGAAATAAGGTTTTCATATGGGTTTGCCCAAAGTGCATGATTCTTTTCTAAACATCTGTTTACTATTTCGATATACCATTACCCCTATCCCGTTCAACCTCAAGGAGAAGTTATATTAGGGTCAATCCCTGGCTCAGATTAATAATCATGTGACCGAGTCAGCCACAAATAGCGACTGACCAAGGTTTTACCCTCACAGGAGATTAATTTAAAGGTGATTGTTTTCCAAAGATGGTCATGGCTTATAGATAAGTTTTATTTTTTTTTATTTTTTTTTTTAAATTAAGGGCTCGAGTTTTCCCAGGGCCATAGCCGCCCCACCAGGTCCCACGTCACTGTGTGTCATTCGGATGACCGCCTCTGCTGGTGGCCCTGGCAAGATTAAGTGCAGATGCTTCACTTTGATCTTAGCCAAAAGACCGAGAAGCCAGAGCCATTCTTTTATAAAGGTATATGGCCTGATAGAGATCCATCACCTTTGTGTTTTTCTGGATGAAATAATACAAATAATAACAATAACAATGTTGAACAACAGCGATAATTCCATGCATGATATGTTAAATGCCGGCTCCGGGGCGAAGGTGTTACAGACGCGGTCCGTAATCCCGAATACCCGCGTTCGAAACAGCTGCGCGCAATTTTGTAGCAGACCGCGATGCGTTGGTATTTTTTTAAAAGAAATAATATGGGTGCCGTTCATTCAGAAAGCTATGACAAACTACTAAACGTAAATTTGCCAAGACATCAACAACAGCAAACCATGCTGGTGTTGACTGCAACGACCTGTAAAGGAAATGCAACTAACTTTTTTATGTTAAGTAAACGGCGGGGAGTATATTCGTATTGCTTGTTAACATTGCTGTGAAAAAGTATATTTGAGTGTCCTGATTATTAAAAATTTGCTTAATTTTATTAGGGTTCTGGGTACCCCAGGAGAAGAGTCACCCATGAGGTTGCAAGTCCTTCTATATGTTCCCCAGGAGCAAGAGCCGCCCCATGAGTTTCCAAGTACCTGTATGTGTTCTCCCGGAGCACGAGCCGCCCCATGAGGTTCCAAGTTCCTGTATGTGTTCCCCAGGAGCAAGAGCCGCCCCATGAGTTTCCAAGTTCCTGTATGTGTTCTCTAGGAGCAAGAGCCGCTCCATGAGTACTAAGTCCCTGTATGTGTTCCCCAGGAGGAAGAGCCGCCCTATGAGTTTCCAAGTTTCTGTATGTGTTCCCCAGGAGCACGAGCCGCCCCATGAGTACCTAGTCCCTGTATGTGTTTTCCAGGAGCAAGAGCCGCCCCATGAGGTTCCTAGTCTCTGTATGTGTTCCCCAGGAGCAAGAGCCGCCCCATGAGGTTCCTAGTCTCTGTATGTGTTCCCCAGGAGCAAGAGCCGCCCCGTGAGGTTCCTAGTCTCTGTATGTGTTCCCCAGGAGCAAGAGCCGCCCCATGAGGTTCCTAGTCTCTGTATGTGTTCCCCAGGAGCAAGAGCCGCTCCATGAGGTTCCAAGTCCCTGTCTGTCATTGCGATGACCGCCTCTGCTGGTGGCCATGACCAGATCAATTGCAGATAAATAAGTCTACCCTTAACCACTGTCGTGATACAAGAATCTCGGGATCGGCCTCTACTACGATACACAGATATGTGTAAGCGGGATATGATTTATACAATCATTCATATTGCACTTGGGAGCAAGTAGCCGCTGATCGCGTTGCATGGAAGGCAAAAATCACAATGGTATAATGACAAAAGAGAAAATTATTGCAGATAGTTCCCAAACTGAGCTTGTGAGACGTCTGATGTTGTGTAATGGTGAAATTACCATATGTTCACATACATCCATTATGGACGAATACTTACAGCGCGAATTGGTCTGATCAGTCACATTCACTAACGCCCTTTGTTGTGTTTATTATGCCTTCTTGAAAGACAATGTAACAAATTATCGTCTGTCAAGATCGCCAGGTGTCAGTCAGTCAGATACAAAAACAGAAGCTACACTTTAATCTTAGCCAAATTGCCGTGAAACAATCCAAAGTGATTAATGTAAGCATATTTGGGCTTTTAATATCCGGACACATAGTTTTTTCCTATTTCCACTTTTTATGGTTTCTTGTTCTCCGTATCTTTCTTCATGATATAGTAACCCAAACAGGTGCCCATAGGATTAACCTAAATTGCAAATGACAACATTTTATTGATCAGTATGTTTTCCATCTTGCAAAAGTCTACGTTCGCCATGGCGATTCTTGTTCTAATCTATTCAAGGCATCTCGCATCAGATGTTATAACTTCCGAGATAATTGTACCGATTCACTTTCTTAAAAGCATTCCCATTGATTTGTATATTACATTGCGGTATTTCCTTCTTCCTAATGACCACCATATTCTGTGTCTTCTTACAATTTAATCCTTACAATTTAACATAATTGTTCACAATGTGCAGCAACCGCATATACTGAATGTCCTGATATAAGAACATAAACTACATTTTTATTTAAGGACGCTTAGTACCACTAGGGTCTACAAGGTGAGTACTGCGCCTGGCCCTGTAGCCAGCAGGGTTGGGATCGGCTAGCCTCTCCCAGGAGGGTGACCAGAGAAAGTTATTAGCCTGTCGATGACCTGCAGTCTACACATGTCAACCCCATCCCCTCGTGGTGCAGACCGAGAAACCATGACCGCGAGGTCATGGGGCATCGGGGCTCTGGCTCGCCAGCTGGGATGGACTCACTATGGTCAGATTTTTGTCCTAAACCTGCGTCTAGCCTAGCAAGCCATCCGAGGATTTTCATACTGCTCGTAGAAAAACTAAGAAGTAATCTCGATACTTGAAGCCCATGAACGGGCACTGTCCCACTGTTTATACTTCACCTCGACACCGCGAAGTACAAGAGGAACAAGATGAGATGGGATGAGATGAGTCCCACTATGTGCCTTTGATCTTAGCCAAATTGTCGAGAAACAACCCAAAGTACTGAAAATTAAGGATTTATTTATTTATTTTTAATAAGGACTCGAGGTTATTCCAAGTGGTCAGAGCCGCCTCATGTCCCTTTGTTTGTTGTGGACCTTGTACAGGCCGGATAAATAAATCAAAATTGGTTACAGCGAAGTCCAATTCCTAGGTCATCGAATTGCCATTGGATTTCGGAAAACAGACCCCAGTTTGGTCCCAAGATTTTAAATATTAAAGCCCCAACAACAAAGAAGGAAGTCAGGAGTGTGTTGGGACTGATAAACTACTATCAGAAGGTGAATTACAAGACCACATGAATAGTCTCATTGAAATGCGTAGGAACCATAATATAAAAATGAGCATAAGTGATTTTCTTTCTTTCTTTCTTTATTTATTTATTTATTTATTTATTTATTTAATGATAAAACACGTTTACTGTTCTCAGTAACACACAATTCACAAAATGAATTGGATGCATCATCTAAGAGAGCCCACGATTGCCTTCATTTCTTGAATCTGTGATACCTTTATCTAATCTTCTAGTTTGTCTTTCAGACTCCAGATGGTTATCATCTTCACGAACTGGTCCTTTCAATTTGCGACTTTTTAATAATAAAAATAATGATAATAGTAATAATGATCACAGTAGTAAGCTGATGACCAGGGACAGATAAGTCTGTCTTTAATCACTGTCGTGATACAAGAACAGATAGCACATTTTTTTAAAGATCTCCCTAGTTCCCCCAAGACATCAATAATATAAGATATGCGGACTATACAGTATTGATTGCTGACAACGAACATAATCTACAACATTTGGTGGATGTGGTTATTGTACACATTGAGAAACTAGGTTTGTAATTGAATTGTAAGAAAACAGATCATAATCGTTCTCCGAGAAGAAAGAAATACCACATTGTAACATCCAATGTGAATGGAAATATTCTTAAACATGTGAATCAATATAACTATCTCGGAACAGTTCGTAACATCTGATGGAGGATGCCTTGCAGAGATTAGATCAAGAATTGCCATGGCAAAAGTGGCCTTCTGCAAAATAGAAAACATAAATTACCAACAAAAAGTTGTTAACTGCAGTGAGATAAATGAGTGCTGAAGTGCTATATGGAACCCGTATTGTTGTATGCGTGTGAAACATGGATAAATTAATGGACACACTGAGAAACATCTAATGGTGGTGGAAATGTGGTTTTTGAGAACAATGCAAAGAATATCATGAACGGACAGAAAATCAAAAGAGACAGTCCTTCAAGAGACAAATGAAAATCGGGGATTTTTTGGAGAAATTAGACGTAGACAGTCAAGATTGTTTGGACATTTGATGAGGACAACTGGCAAGCTTGATGGCAAGAAAACAGTCATGACCGCCCACCCAACGGCATGGCTCTTGATGATGATGAGTTCCCACTATGTTTCTTTCTACACTTTAACTAAAATGCAGTGAAACAATCCAAAGAGCTGAATATTAAGGATTTGTGGCCGTTTTCATTTTTTTTTTTTTTTTAAAGTTCATTTCATACAAATCAATGTATATTTACAAGGCGTAATGTGTGTTTCTTTTGTTTGTGTATATTACAGAGCGTTGCCGTTTGTTAGTGTTAGATGTCACATGTGTGAACAAAGCAAATACATACATATATACAGTTATATTATGACATTTAAGGCATAGCGCATGTAAACGCGCGCACACACACACACACACACACACAAACACACACTCGTACACATGCGCGTGCAAATACATGCAACACACACACACACACCTGCATCCACACCCAGACGCATACATATGTTACTGCCAGCGACACAGGTACACATCCACAATATATTTCATGTTGCACATTCAAATATAATAATGGGAAAATTAATAATAATGGTAGCAGTAGTAATAAACGTATTAATAATAATAAGTAATAATAATAATAAATAAATAATAATAATTGTCAGATTATTTGGCCTGTAAAATACAATTTACCAGGCACAAGGAAGTTTTATAGAAAGATAAATTCATTTGATGTAGTATCGTGAAACAATGCTTAAAATGTGTTGTAAAATTCTCACGCATGAAAAATACAGCCTTTGCTTTTACAAAGTCCTTGAGCGGTTTCAAGATGGCGACGGACGGTCGTGTTGTTTTGTGTTCGTTAACTTTTTCGCGTAGGGGATGGATTTATTCATTTCTTGCGTGTAATTGGTGTGCCAGGATGTAAAACCAGGAGTTTCTACTCAAGATCTGCGCGGGTGCTACGGAGTTCGTGCATCGAGCGAAGCCATCCTTGAGTGAATTTTCAGCAGCGTGTGTGGTTCTCAAAAGTCTGTTTTACGTTTTTTCAACATGGCGGAACAACGTGTGTTTTCCGAGCGATCAGCAGTCAACATACCGAAGCGGCGTGGTAGCCGCGCAGGGAAAAAGAAGCCAGGTAAGCGCGGTGGCTTGAGACGTTTTAGACTCAAGTGTCACCGTCTAGGACTCAGGAACATCCGTATTCTATATTGGAACTGTGCCAGTGTAAAACAACGGGGCTCTATTTTAGAAACCCTAGTTTACAGGAACGACATTGTAGCACTCCAGGAGACGAGACTGGGCGATCAGCTACTCCGAATTGCCGGCTTCAAATGTTTCTACAACAGACGACATCTGGGAACGGCGATTCTCGTTCGCGACAGCATGGTGGCGTCAGAGCTAGACATGTCCAGTTGGAACAGTGACGATTTACAAATACAGGCGTTGAGAGTTCATTCCAGTATACCATTCGTGTTGGTTAATGTTTATGCCCGCAATGCGAGTGTGGACGCCCAGAAGTGGCAGTGCTTAAGTGGCATATTAGGCCACGAGAGAAATGTTATTTTCTGTGGTGACTTCAACGCTAAAGGCATATCATGATGAAACACTTCCTCCAATACACAAGGGGAGGAGCTCGAGACTGCACTGGAAACCATCGACCTGGTTTATATCAACAGCGGCTGTGTCACCAGGACAGCAAGCCGCCCAGGCGATGAGGACAGTGCTATTGATCTGGCGCTAGTTTCACCTTCACTCACTGCAGTGTGTAGATGGGGTGTCCTAGGACACCATGGCAGCGACCACCACCCATGCAGCATTTTGGTGGAGAAAGGCAGAACCAGGCAGCACAAGCTAAAGGTAAAGACGTTCCAGTATGACAGTAAAGGGCAAGATGTGGTGAGTAAAATAAGACGTGACAAGCGCAGAACGTTTCAGGGCAGGAAAAAATGCTGGGAGCAGCCACCGTGGTGGAGTTTCGAGGTGGAGAAGGCTTGGGTGGATAAGCGTAGTGCTGTAAGGAGATGGCAAAATGCCAAGAAGAACAGAGCTGGTCATCCTAGTCCCTGCTTGCACTTAGAAAGAGAGATGCACACAAAAGTAAGCTATTTCAAAAAACTGGTCAAGGTGGTTAAAAGCGAAAAATGGGCAGAGGTGTGTCAAAGAGTAAGCACAGACAAGTCACTGAAATTGTTCTGGCGACTACATAAAAGCATGAGTGGTGTAGTCAAGAATAAGAGCATTTCTGACTTCCAAGGTGCTGACCTCATCTGGCAGAGGACTGACGAGGACAAGGGCAAAGCCCTCTTTGAACGCTACCTTGAGCAGAGCAACCAGACAGACATGGCAGGCCGGAATCTGGCCAAGGAGGTCACCTCAGACAGATGCAAGGCCCAGAACACTTCGGATGAAGACACAGTGACAGTGAAAGAAATCAAGGCTGTGCTTCGAAGATCAAAAAACAGTGCTCCAGGTCCTGATGGCATAAGATACGACGACATAAATAGGTGTACCGACAATGAGCTAGAGAAACTAGCAGACATGTACAACAACAGTATAGGGAGTGCTAGCATCAAGGAGGAATGGTTACATAGCTATCTGATTCCCTTGCCGAAGCCTGACAAAGACCACAAAAAAATTCAGGGATATCGAATTATAACCATGCAGAATACAATAGGCAAGCTGCTGGAGAAGGTAATTGCTAGGAAAATATCAAGCCAACTAGAGAGGCAAGGTGTTTTCCCACCTACCCTGGGTGGGTACCGTCCAAAAAGAGAAACCTGGACCAATGCAGCAGTCTTTGCCCACGATGTCTATGAAGGTTTCCACTCAGGCACTGAAACCGTTGCTACATACCTCTGTGCGAACCCAAATACCCCTTCTACATACTCTGTGCTAATACTTTTGTGCAACATACCTCTGTGCCTACCTTGTGTAGATACTCTGTCACATACCTCTGTGCAAATACCCTGTGCAACATACCTTGTGCTGATACCTCTGTGCTACATACCTCTGTGCAAATACTTTTGTGCAAAAATACCTCTGTGCAAAATACCTCTGTGCTAGATACCCCTTTTCCCCGTGCAAACCCCAAATACCTCTGTGCTACATACCTCTGTGCTAGATACTTCTGTGCAACATACCTCTGTGCACATAAACCCTGTGCTACATACCTCTGTGCAACATACCTTGTGCTCATACCTCTGTGCTAGATACCTCTGTGCCATACCTCTGTGCTACATACCTCTGTGCTCATACCTCTGTGCTGATACCCCTGTGAAAAACCATACCTCTGTGCTAGATACTTCTGTGCAACATACCTCTGTGGGAAAATACCTCTGTGCTACATACCTCTGTGCAAAATACCTCTGTGCTAATACCTTTTGTGCACATACCTCTGTGCTAGATACTTCTGTGCAACATACCTCTGTGCTACATACCTCTGTTTCTAGATACTTCTGTGCAACATACCTCTGTGCTACAATAAAACCCCTGTGCTAGATACTTCTGTGCAACATACCTCTGTGCACTACCTCTGTGCTAGATACTTCTGTGCAAAATACCTCTGTGCACATCCTCTGTGCAACATACCTTGTGCTCATACCTCTGTGCTACTACCTCTGTGCAAATACTTCTGTGCACATACCTCTGTGCAAAATACCTCTGTGCTTTGGATACTCTGTGCTAATACCTCTGTGCAACATACCTCTGTGCAAAATACCTCTGTGCTACATACCTCTGTGCTAGATACTTCTGTGCAACATACCTCTGTGCTACATACCTCTGTGCTAATACCTTCTGTGCAACATACCTTGTGCTCATACCTCTGTGCTAATACCCCTGTGCAAAATACCTCTGTGCACATACCTCTGTGCTTTCATACCTCTGTGCTAGATACTTCTGTGCAACATACCTCTGTGCTACATAACCCTCTGTGCAACATACCTCTGTGCTCCATACCTCTGTGCTACATACCTCTGTGCAACTACCTTTTGTGCAAAATACCTCTGTGCTACATACCTCTGTGCTAGATACTTCTGTGCAACATACCTCTGTGCTACATACCTCTGTGCTACATACCTCTGTGCTAGATACTTTCTGTGCTGCAACCCTGTGCTACATACCTCTGTGCTGCTACCTCTGTGCAACATACCTCTGTGCTAGATACCTCTGTGCTAGATACTTCTGTGCAACATATTCTGTGCTAGATACCTCTGTGCCCTTACCTTCTGTGGCAACATATCTCTTGCTACATACCTCGTGCTACATAACTCTGTGCTACATCTCGTGCATATACCCGTACCCTTCCTCTGTGCTAATATCTCTGTACTACACCCTCTGTGTTTCGGCGGAAGCTTTATGTGCTTGATAGTTGCTTCACCTGCTGTTAAAAAGACTGTTTTAATAAGCAAGAGAATCGACCTCAGATGGCCAATCTCTCCTTTACTTAAGAGGCGACCGGGTTCGTCGAACCCTCGACTGACCGACTTTTTTTTTCGCATATCCTTTACAGGGCTTTCAGTCAACACCAGCATTTTTCAGCTACTGTTTTATGTTTGCAATTTTACGTTCAGTAGTTTGCCATTGCTTTCTGAACGACCGGTTACATACCTCCGTAAGTAACTAGCGCGACGCGATCTGCTGCCGAATCTCGCCAGCTATGTTTTTGTATGTGAGTAGGCGGGTTTTCGAACACCCACCTTTACGTCTTCCCAGGCGACTGCACCGACCTACTTGCTTACTTAAAATATTTTTTAAAAAAGCGGATCAGGTCTAAATCTGACATCCTGTTGTTTGACCTTGTATGAGAACAGGGGTTTTCTCTCTTGACCGACTTGTGAGCTGCTAATGTTGTACACATATTGCACAGAAACATCATTGGGGAACCCTTCCGCCATTAGGACAGATGTAAAAAAACCACATGTATTGATTGACACCCTGAAGTAGAAGACAGAAGAAGGGATTAGAGGACACAGTAAACAAATACACATTGAAAGCTATAGTTACCCACCGGGATTCGAACCTGTCACCTCTAAATAAAGACGCGCTTCGCAGGAACAAGTGCGTTTAGACGCATGACCAACTAAAAAGTTAGTTGCATATCCTATACAGGACTTCGCCGGTCAACCCAGGATGTTGTGCCCGTGATTTACGTGCATGCTTTTACGTTAAGAAGTTTGCATTGATTTCTGAATTATCGGTATTGTATGAAAACCAGCGCAAAGGCAGTCTGCTTCCAAGTCGGCTGCAGCTATGCATGACCAACTCGATATACTAAAGAAGGTGTCTTCATTAGCCAGTCTATCATTCACCTGCACCACAACTTTGTGATATGGACAAAATCGATATCTTCCCATTGAAACAGCACCATTGGTCTTCCTCAAAATCAAAATCGGTATCTTCCCATTGAAACAGCACCATTGGTCTTCCTCAAAATCAAAATCGATATCTTCCCATTGAAACAGCACCATTGGTCTTCCTCAAAATCGGCCGCCAAAAGCCGCGTACAGAGCGCGATCTCCGAAGCGCCAGCGAAGACCTCCGGGAGTCAACTGCACTCGTCAACCCGAATGACTGAGACTGAACACGAATTCCCGACTTTCGTTAGCGCCAGACAGACAGCTAGACAACTGACAGATACATAGCTGATAGCAGCATCCAGAATGGATATAATTGTCCACGGAGAGTAAGAACGATATGAAGTGGCTAAGGAAGAAAACAATTAACACTGTTTGAACACAAGGCGAGAAAAACAGACAGACAAACAAATAAACTGACATACAGAACAAGCCACTAACAACAGATTCAAACCTACCCTCAGTACGAGGCAGCTCTGGCGGCGGATGGCGTGCTACTGTTCACCAGGGCCGTGGGGTCAGTCTTGAACAAAGAACCCAGTTTCCTCCGCCGGAACCGGCTCAGTAAGACCATGAAGTGTACGGACGACTCGGACGTCCACAGCGGGTACGGAAGTAAAATTCTCAACGAGATGAAAAAGGTGAGTTTCATTCTGTAGCATAGGTTCATCATTATCATCACGATCGTCATCACGATCGTTATCATTGTTATCGTCATCATCATGTTCATTACCACTGCCAAGCGGTCATGAATCGCAATCTCAGACAATCACCACAAACGTGGATCACGCCCGTTTTCTTGTCCCTATATTGCCATGTAGCTAAGCCATTCATACATTTTTCTCTTGCCATTTTTAAGCTCTCAATCCATTAATTTTGTCAGATATCACCCAATTTTTAAGACACGGGATGTCTCAAACTCTTTCTACACGACACCGCCTCGCCTTTAAGAATGTAAGATACTAATTATATACCACAATCCTATGTATGTCCTAATATCTTTCTATACCACACAACCACACACGCACACAATCATGCATGCCTTGAGCTCACCCTATACCACACAACAACCCATGTTTGTTGACACGTCACTTACTGAATATTCATTTAAAGCAGTTGTTCTCACCCTTTTTTGGCCCGTGCCTCCCTTCACCATATTTTCAGAACGTCATTCCCCCCAACCCCCCCCCCCCACCCTTTTTTTCGTATTTCCTACCTAAAAATGTTGCCCGTGCCCCCTTCACCATATTTTCAAAACGCCATTCCCCCCCCCCCCTCCTTTTTCGTATTTCCTACCTAAAATCCCGCCCCGCCTCTACACAGTATACATAATAATGGAAGCTAAATTTAATAGCACATACTAAAACAATTCTAGACGTCCACATAAACATATTTGTGGGTCTACTTACTTTATAAATTGAATTTTAGAAGGGTGAGACGTACAGAACCGTACAGTATGAAGGGAAAAACAATATCAAGTAATCGGTTCTTGTGTTAACGCGATCTTGAAATAATCTTAATCCCCCCCCCCTCCTCCCTGGAAACCCTAAACTCCCCCCCCCCCCCCGGAGGGGGAGGGGAGATTCCCCACCGGTTGAGAACCACTTATTTAAAGGGTAAAGCTGTATAGATGCTGGTACCATTTTACTCTAGTGATGAACATGGGCTTTTTGTGACGGTCTGTGCCGTTATAGTTAGGAATTTAATGAAGGCGGCCTACTGGCAAGTGTACTGCTATAAGCAGATAGGGACCTGTTGCCATTTGGTCGAAGGTCCATGTGCGGAGCTCCATGTGAGAAAATTTACAATCGCAGGAAATGGAGGCTTCAGGGTGTATTTTAATGCCCCTGTCATATTTCTGAGCTTAGCTGTGAGGAATGAGTAATGATTCAGCAGTTCCAGTAGGAGAGACTGTCTAATGTGATGTTTATATGGGATGAATATACATGCTCATACAGCAGACTGACTGCACTTTCATGTCTACATGGGAGACAGGGGGTAATCATAGGACGGGACCTCCATTGCTATAGATCGTATTTGTCGTAAATAACATACATTTTGGAAGTCTGCAATGGCGGTTTATGAGGTTATGTTTCAGTTCTGACAGACAATTCGTACTGCCATTTGTTCAGTGGTGTCTGAATTGTTGTCCTACACATAACGCCAGACGTGGTCAGGCTCCTCTGACAGGGAAACAGTGGTAGAGCAGAACCAGATGCGTGGTGCTCGTATGTTCGAATACCATGGAGCCGGATTGTTAAAACTGCCAGCACTTCCAGGTCGCACAAGTCAACATGTCAAGGACCCTTTAACGTGCATTGGGCATACGGTGTTACACCCATACCTTATAGAACAGTCGCCACTCGGTGAACATTGGACATACGGTGCTACAAGCATACCTTATAGAACAGTCGCCACTCGGTGATCATTGGACATACGGTGCTACATGTATACCTTATAGAACAGTCGCCACTCGGTGAACATTGGACATCCGGTGCTACACGCATACCTTATAGAACAGTCGCCACTCGGTGATCATTGGACATACGGTGCTACATGTATACCTTATAGAACATTCGGCACTCGGTGAACATTGGACATACAGTGCTATACGCATACCTTATAGAACAGTCGCCACTCGGTGAACATTGGACATACGGTGCTACACGCATAGCTTATAGAACAGTCGGCACTCGGTGATCATTGGACATACGGTGCTACACGCATACCTTATAGAACAGTCGGCACTCTGTGATCACCGGACATACGGTGCTATACGCATACCTTATAGAACAGTCGGCACTCGGTGAACATTGGACATACGGTGCTACACGCATACCTTATAGAACAGTCGCCACTCGGTGATCATTGGACATACGGTGCTACATGTATACCTTATAGAACATTCGGCACTCGGTGAACATTGGACATACGGTGCTACACGCATACCTTATAGAACAGTCGGCACTCGGTGAACATTGGACATACGGTGCTACACGCATACCTTATAGAACAGTCGCACTCGGTGATCATTGGACATACGGTGCTACATGTATACCTTATAGAACATTCGGCACTCGGTGAACATTGGACATACAGTGCTATACGCATACCTTATAGAACAGTCGCCACTCGGTGAACATTGGACATACGGTGCTACACGCATACCTTATAGAACAGTCGCCACTCGGTGATCATTGGACATACAGTGCTACATGTATACCTTATAGAACATTCGGCACTCGGTGAACATTGGACATACAGTGCTTTACGCATACCTTATAGAACAGTCGGCACTCGGTGATCATTGGACATACGGTGCTACACGCATACCTTATAGAACAGTCGGCATTCTGTGATCACCGGACATACGGTGCTATACGCATACCTTATAGAACAGTCGGCACTCGGTGATCATTGGACATACGGTGCTACACGCATACCTTATAGAACAGTCGGCACTCGGTGATCATTGGACATACGGTGCTACACGCATACCTTATAGAACAGTCGGCACTCGGTGATCATTGGACATACGGTGTTACACGCATACCTTATAGAACAGTCGGCACTCGGTGATCATTGGACATACGGTGCTATACGCTTACCTTATAGAACAGTCGGCATTCTGTGATCACCGGACATACGGTGCTATACGCATACCTTATAGAACAGTCGGCACTCGGTGATCATTGGACATACGGTGCTACACGCATACCTTATAGAACAGTCGGCACTCGGTGATCATTGGACATACGGTGCTACACGCATACCTTATAGAACAGTCGGCACTCGGTGATCATTGGACATACGGTGTTACACGCATACCTTATAGAACAGTCGGCACTCGGTGATCATTGGACATACGGTGCTATACGCTTACCTTATAGAACAGTCGGCATTCTGTGATCACCGGACATACGGTGCTATACGCATACCTTATAGAACAGTCGGCACTCGGTGAACATCGGATATACGGTGTTACACGCATACCTTATAGAACAGTCGGCCCCTGGTGACTGATGTGGTCAGTATCTCGCAGGCCGCCTGTACTTACCCAGACATTCCTGACATAGATGTTAAACTAGGTCAACTCGGGTGCCCAGTTCAATTTTAAAATCCGTCATGAGGTGGGTTCGAATTCGCGACCAACCGGGAGGGCAGGTGAGTGTCTAGTCTCTGTGTCAGCGCGTCTCAACTCCCAGGCTGACTCACCATGCATGGGTTCCGGAACTTATCGTGGGACGTCAGAGCAGCAGGCGAGAAATTGACCACATCACAGACCGAATGCTGACTGGTCTAGAAACATGTGGGGATAGGTCCACATACGCAACATGTCTCAGCGGGTGTAGAACGGTCCTTCAATGTTGGTTGAAATCTGGATAAGTAATGAGATTACAACTGCTGTATATAATGAGCTGACATCTGGGTACATAATGAGCTTTCAACTGAGATATATAATGAGTTGAAATCTGGGTACATAATGAGCTTACAACTGCGGTATATAGTGAGTTGAAATCTGGGTACATAATTAGCTTACATCTGAGGTACACAATGAGCTGACATCTGGGTACATAATGATCTTACAACTGCGGTATATAATGAACTTAAATCTGGGTACATAATGAGCTTACAAATGCGGTATATAAAGAGCTGAAATCTGGGATCAAACTGAGCTTACAATTGCGGTATATAATGAGCTGAAATCTGGGTACATAATGAGCTTACAATTGCGGGACATAATGAGCTGAAATCTGGGTACATAATGAGTTTACACCTGCGGTACACAATGAGCTGAAATCTATGGTACACAATGAGTTAAAGACAGTGTATTAACCTCATTTTCAGATCAAGTTTGAAGGGGTCACCGGCCATGTGGCCTTCAGCGACAGGGGTCACCGGAAGGATTTTACACTGGACGTCTACAACGTGGCCATGACACGAGGGGCCGCCAAGGTCGTTCTGCTACGTGTTTCTTGTTGAGTTTGTGTGTGTTTTCCTTTTTTTGCTGTTTGTTTGAGTTGAGTTGAGCTGAGAACCGACATTACAACATTCAGGACATTTCCATATGCGCTCTGTCCTCATCTTCAACCAGTGAAGAGTCCCCATGCTAATGGTACCAGTTAAGTCTGATTGTGTGTCCGCTTGGTCTTTCTTCGGAGTTCCAAGTGTCGGTCACATTTATTGTCGTGGGACAATAGTGCAGTCACCTGAATCCGTGGGCGACGGCGGGTTCTTTTCGGGTATGTCTGTGAAATCAAGATATGCGTGCGATTCATCATCACTTGCAAGTGTCATCTCCCCAATGAGGGTCGGCTACAATGTGTCTTCAACACACCTCCAGCGACTTCATGATACTTATATATAATCTTCTTCCAGTTCATCTCTTGTTGTTGCTCGCCCACCCGTACTGTTGCCTTGGTCTAGAACGTGTGTGGCTACTTTAAGTTAAAACTAGTTTGAGTGGCGTCTTCACTCTGAGAGTTGATGTTGTGGAGTAGACCAGACTGTAAGATGTCTTCATGTCAGTGTAGGAGTTGTGGAGTAGACTGTAAGGTGTCTTCCTCTCAGGGTAAGAGTAGTGGTGTACACTGTAAGGTGTCTTTCTCTCAGGGTAGAAATTGTGGAGTAGACAAGACTAAGGTGTCTTTCTCTCAGGGTAGAAATTGTGGAGTAGACCAGACTGTAAGGTGTCTTTCTCGCATGGTAGAAGTTATGGAGTAGACCAGATTGTAAGGTGTCTTTCTCTCAGGGTAGAAAATGTGGAGTAGACCAGATTGTAAGGTGTTTTTCTCTTAGCATAGAAATTGTGGAGTACACCAGACTGTAAGGTGTCTTACTCTCAGGGTAGAAATTGTGGAGTAGACCAGACTGTAGGGTGTCTTTCTCTCAGGGTAGAAATTCTGGAGTAGACCAGACTGTAAGGTGTCTTTCTCTCAGGGTAGAAGTTGTGGAGTAGACCAGACTGTAAAATGGCTTCCTCTCAAAGTAGATGTTGTGAACTAGACCAAACTGTAAAGTTTCTTCCTTTCAAGGCGAATGCTGTGAGGTAAACCATACTGTAAAGTGCCTTCCTCATAGGAAAGGAGTTGGTATACATGACACAAATTTCATAAAACATAAAATATTTACGTGAGGGTGAGGTGGGGTGAGGGTGGAGGGGCGAAGAGTCACTGTATTTGTCAACATCTACGCCTTGTTATTCTTTATTGTTCGCTAGTTGTTTTTTTTTTTCAATATCGTTTTTTCTATTTTCGAAACATCGTTCCCAAAATGTACATGATCTAGTTTTCCAACTTCGCCTCGATTTAGCTACTTGATGTCAAAACTGTACATCAGTATAGAAGAACTGTCCGGAAGAACTGTCTAGAAGTACTGTCTAGTAGAACTGTCTAGTAGAACTGTCTAGAAGTATTCTCTAGAAGAACTGTCTAGTAGAACTGTTTAGTAGAACTGTCTAGAAGTTCTCTCTAGAAGAACTGTCGAATAGAACTGTCTAGTAGAACTGTCTAGAAGCACTGTCTGGTAGAACTGTCTAAAAGACAAGTCTAGAAGAATTCTCTAGAAGTACTCTCTAGAAGAACCGTCTAGTAGAACTGTCTAGGAGAACTGTCTAGAAGTTCTCTCTAGAAGAACTGTCTAGTAGAACTGTTTAGTAGAACTGTCTAGAAGTTCTCTCTAGAAGAACTGTCGAATAGAACTGTCTAGTAGAACTGTCTAGAAGTACTGTCTGGTAGAATTGTTTAAAAGACAAGTCTAGAAGAATTCTCTAGAAGTACTCTCTAGAAGAACCGTCAAGTAGAACTGTCTAGAAGTATTCTCTAGATGAACTGTCTAGTAAAACTGTTTAGTAGAACTGTCTAGAAGTTCTCTCTAGAAGAACTGTCAAATAGAACTGTCTAGTAGAACTGTCTAGAAGTACTGTCAGGTAGAACTGTCTAAAAGACAAGTCTAGAAGAATTCTCTAGAAGTGCGCTCTGGAAGAACTGTCTAGAAGTACTGTCTAGTAGAACTGTCTAGAAGAACTGTCTTGAAGAACTGTCCAGAATAACTGTCTAGAAATACTCGTTAGAAGAACTGTGTAGTAGAACTGGCTAGTAGAACCGTCTAGAAGTACTGTCTAGTAGAACTGTCTGGAAGAACTGTCTAGAAGTACTCTCTAGAAGAACTGTCTAGTAGAACTGTCCAGAAGAACTGTCTAGAAATACTCGTTATAAGAACTGTCTAGTAGAACTGTCTAGTAGAACTGTCTAGAAGAACTGTCTAGAAGTTCTCTCTAAAAGAACTGTCTAGAAGTACACTCGAGTAGAACTGTCTGGAAGAACTGTCTAGTAGAACTGTCTAGAAGAACTGTCTAATAGAACTGTCTTGTATAAATGTCTAGATAAACTGTCTTGTAGAACTGTCCAGAAGTACTGTCTAGTAGAACTGTCTAGAAGAACTGTCTAGAAGAAATTCTGGAAGTACTGTCTAGTAGAACTCTCTTGAAGATCTGTCTAGAAGAATTGTCAAGAAGAACTGCCAAGAAGAACTGTCGAGTAGAACTGTCTAGTACAGTGGTTCTCAACAGGTTGGAAATCCCCACTCCCGGGGGGAATTTTATGGTTTCCGGGGGGTGGGGAGGATTAAGATTATTTCAAGATCGCGTTAATACAAGAAATGATTACTTGATATTGCTTTTCCATACTTTACGGTTCTGTACTTCTCGCTCTTCTGAAATTCTGTTTATAACGTAAGTAAACCTGCAAATCTTGTCTTATGTAGACTTGTAGACTTGTTCTAGTTTGTGTTATCGAAATTAGCTTCCATTTTTCCGTATACTGTATAGGGGCGAGGCGGGATTTATAGGGAGGAAATACGAAAGGGTATGAGGGAAATGGCATTCTGAACATATGGTGAAGGGGTGCATGGGCCTAAAAGGTTGAGAACCACTGGTCTAGTAGAACTGTCTAGAAGGACTGTCTAGAAGAATTGTCTAGAAAAACTGTATAGAAGAACTGTCTAGAGGATGCGAACAGCCAAGTAAACTGGATCACAACGAACAGCCATGTAAACTGGCTCACAACGAACAGCCACGTTAACTGGCTCACAACCAACAGCCAAGTAAACTGGCTCACAACGAACAGCCAAGTAAACAGGCTCACAACGAACAGCCCAGTAATCTGGCCCACAACGAACAGCCAAGTAATCTGACCCACACATACTATCATGTCTTGAAAGCAATGATGATGATTATGGCGATGGTTGTGACAATGATTGTGATTATGATTATATTAATGTTGATGATGTCAATGTTAATGATAATGATGATGATTATTATGATAATGATGACAAAGATGATGATGGTGATAATGATTGTGGTGGTGGTAGTGGTGATGTTAATCATTGTGATATTCTTCTTCTTCTTTGCGTTCATCCGGAGTGTTTTTTTTTAAAGATCTGATTGCGGTGTGTCTGTTATGCGCCCTTGGGCCGAGACCCGTTAGCCAACACATCCGACTTTTAGCATGCATTTTTGACCAGGTTAGCATTCCTGGGAGACTCTCACTTTTGTGGTACCTGTCCACCTCCCAGCTGGTCAAGTTGGAACAGTCGAAGACTGCATGTTCATCCCTCAAATGAAGACAGGGACAGTCCATAGCATTTTCCGCCATCCTGGGTGGCTTCCATAATTGCAGAGCCGACACATAACGCTCTGGTGCTGGGCTCACCGAGGGAATCGTCACGTCCTGCTCATGGCTGCTTTAATTCCTCACTTCAATATATTGGGCATTTCGTTCGCCCCGGTCCGTTCCCGCACAAACCAGACAGGTCTGCAGACGGTATCCACTCAGCGAGTTTTCGGACATGTGCTTGTCGTTGCGCCCGTCAGAGCTGTTCCAGGCACGACAGACATTCGGAAAACTGCCTAGTCAGAGCTGTTCCGAACAAGAGCAGCATTCGGAAACTAGGTAGTCAGAGCTGTTCCTAGCACGAGAGACATTCGGACGAGACATTTCACTCGGACGTAAATGCGTAGTGCCAATTTTTAGTTTGCCACCCGTAGGACGGCACTTCCGACTTCAGCAGGCATTTTTTAATGAGGTTAGCCTTCCTCGGGTTTCGAGGCACGTTAGACTTATTGTTGTGATGTCGCCCACATCTCAGCTGGTCAAGATAGAACGATCATCGACATCACGGTTAACCCTCAAGGGAAGGCAGGGGCAGACCATGGGCCTATCCAAGGCTATCCAAGGAGGCTTCCATAATTGCAGAGCCGGCACATATTGCTCTGAGACTGGGCTCACCCAAGGAGTTGCGACGTCCTGCTCATGGCTGCTTTAGTTCCTCACTTCCATGTGTTGGGCATCTCGCTTGCCACTGGTCGCTCAAGCACACACCAGGAACGGTCAGACTGCGGGCGACATCCACTCGGTAAGCTTTTGCTTTTGACTTCGGACCACGCAATGGATTCGCTAGCCGTGCGTTCCATTTCGTGTTAGTGAGACGTTTTTTCACTTTTGTCTACACTCTATGAGTTAGATACAGACAGTTTTCGTAGCCATTTCATTCGACTGGGACACTTTCTGCATTTTTATTCTCGATCACGAGGTAGGCTACATGTGCTGCCGGCTCAGCACCTTACCTCCGTGCAGCAGTGAACGAGAAACGGCCAGGCCCTCTCATCCGGGAATCCGTCATATCCCCCAGCTGAGAGCCTTCGAACAAGTATCAGAACTGGGCATGTAGCGTGCTCAGTATCCCACATCTATTTTTCGGTAGGTGGGTATCGGCCCGGCTCTCACGGGTTTGTGGCTTAGAGGCCTTTAGCCTAAACCCTCGACAGAGAGCCTTAGAGTATTGTCCGGACCAAGAACTTCTGCCTTCGTGTGCTTGATATTAAACTTTTGACTGCTATCCTCAGTCTACCTGCAGAGTTGTGTCTCTTTTAGTCTGGCCCCTATCCCATAAGCTGTCCGATATGTAGTTTTCATCCATCGGCAGCACATGGGGTCGATGGGACACGCAAGCTCCCCCACCACGACAAGGTTGAGACACATCGGGGGAGATTGTGATATTGATGATGAAAATAATGATGATGACAAAAGAATGCATTACACATAACCTTCTACTGGGTGGATTATCTGAGTGTTTGTGCCTCAATTACGTGTGGCCCAACGATAAGTTACCATGTTTGACACTGGTGGTTTTCTCCTGCCTCCAGATAGGTTACTGGAATGAGAAAGAGGGGAAGTTCCATTCACAGTTACCTCACCTGCTGAGGGATCTGGGAGAAAGTAATACCAACAGAACTAGGATTGTCACCACCATCAAAGTAATGCTTCCTAACTGTCGCTGTTGTTGTTTTGCTGTTACTGTTAATGTTGGTATTGTTTTCTTTGTTTTTATTATTGTTGCCATCATTGTTAATATTGGTGCTATTGTTGTTATTGTTGTTGTTATTATTGCTGACATTGTTAATAGTGGTGCTATCGTTGTTATTGTTATTGTTCGTGGTGTTGTTACTAGTGTTGTGGTCGTTATTTTTGTAGCTTCGGATGTTTTTATTCTTGCTGTAATTGATGTTATTGTTGTTATTGTTATTGTTTTTATTGTTGTTTCTGCGCCCGTGTGTTGCCGGGGCCCATACGGGGGAGCAAAGAATAGTAACTCTGTTGCCTACCATGCACGTCGTAAGAGGCGACTAAGGAGGCTATGGTTCCCGTCGCCCTGCTACTGAGTGAGTGCGTGGCGCGACACTGTGAGCTGTGAATTTCGCGTGGAATGCTTTTACATCTGCTCGCAGTTTGTAGCATGAACTGCATGTTCGGAACGATGGCGGCCGGCTATTGCTGGATTGACTGGTTTGCCTTTTTGGTTCACGAGTGCATTTTTAGGAGACTCCTGCGAGTCGTCGCTGGAGCTACGAATCTCGTGCTTTGTGCGGCGCTTTCTGCGGGTCGCCCTGCGGAAAGAGACCGAGCCATATGGGATAAAACCCGGGTCAATAAAGTCTTTCTGGTGACTGCCGTTTCCATCGACAATGAACTGTATTTTTCGTTGAGGACTTTTGTGTTTTGTTTCTGGCGGCGGCATTATGCACAGTGTACCTGTGCGGGCTGTTGGCTTGCCCATACTCCTGTCTTTTCCCTGTTCACTTAGGGCAGTAAGGAGCATTTTGTGTGATATTCACTGGCACAGGAACGGAGAATAATGGGGACGACCCGTTGCTGTGAAGTTGGAACCGCGGCTAACTGACTAACTAACTGTTGTTTCTGTTGGTGTTGCTGCAGTTATTATTGTTTTTTTTAAAAAATGGTTTTTTTTATTTTGTTATTTTTTTTATTGTTATTTAACTTTTGTTAAAGGGGTCTTGCACCAGAAACCCCGACTGTCTTGGCAGTTGTTTGTTTTACATTAAACTATTTACTTCAACTTTGACTGAGCCCAGAAACTCACTAACAGTTGAACTGCTACCCCGTTATGACATAAACGCAGTGTCTCTGTTTTCTGCCCGTCTTCAGATCAGACATTAATAAAGTATACCTATTCTGCCCTAGAATATGTGGCAATAATTACATGTGTCGTTACTTTACATATGTTGTTAGGTTACATTTGTTGTTACTTTACACGTAAATGTGCTTTACATGTGTCTTTCCTTGTTGTTCCTGTAAGCTTAATATATCTATCCTAGAGTGTTGATAGTTTACTTTATCACCATAAAGTGCAATAGTTTAGTTTATCTGCCCAAGAGTCTAATAGTTTAGTTTATCCGCCCTAGAGTGCTATTAGTTTAAGTTATGCTCCCTAGAGTGCTAACAGTTTACTTTATCCTCACCAGAGTGCTAATAGTTTAGTTTATCTGCTCTAGAGTGTTGATAGTTTAGTTTATCTGCCTTAGAGTGTTGATAGTTTAGTTTATCTGCCTTAGAGTGTTGATAGTTTAGATTATCTTAACTGGAAGGGGAACTGGTCAGCTCATCTCACACCTTCTAGTATCTTATGTATGTAGCATTTTAGACCCTTTCTGTAGCTTGTGTATGATTAATGTCACAAGTGCACAACATTACCATTCATTATCTTTAGCTTGGTCATGATCTACAACAGACTTATGCAAAATCAAACCTGAGGGATGAGTTGCTTGAAGAGAGCTGCCAAATAACTATCCGACATCGAGTAAGACATGTTATCAGATAGACAGTTGGATCAACACATCTGTCACATACATTGAAAGACAGAAGATCAAACGGTTCGGCCAATGGTTGGAATGGAACACCATCAACTACCAGCACTGGCCCTACATCAAAGAAGAACTGACACAAGAGCAAGAGAACACCCGAGAAGAAAATGGATTGACGATATCAAAGACATTGTACAGTCACACGGAATGCACTATCGAGTGCCACCCATCGGGCGCTGGAACGCCAACTATTCCTCCCAAGACGCTAGACGGTAAAATTGGAACATGATGGTGGCGATCTTTAACTTATTATCAGTGCATTAATATTTGCCTCTGGGTGTTTTGTCACTGCTGGAGTCTGTATTTCTTTTCCTCTACTTATCAAATGCATGTTTTGAATCTACATATCAGATGTCATTTGGCTCTGCTGTGAGGTCAACGGCCAGGTTGTCATTTAAAGGCCAAAGGGAGAAAGACGAGGCCACAGCAAACGGCTTTCGGAGAAGTTCGCATAACTCTGTCACGGTTAGTCAACAATCAACATTTGATCAGTTATGACATAAACAGTTGCATTGATTACAACGTAGTAAACAGTCGATTTATTGCAGTATAAATAGGGACACAATTCGGCCCCAGAGTTATTTGTGACGTTTCCTGGTCATCCATTCCCTGGCTGCTTATCTTGTGCCATTATCTTTAATTCTGTGTATTCTGCATTGATGGGTCTGTAGATTTCTGCCTTATAAATGTTGTCTTTGCTCAGATGTGTTTGTGTGTGTGTGTGTGTGTGTGTGTGTGCGTGCGTGAGAGTGTGTGTGTGCGTGTGCGTGTGTGTGTGTGTGTGTGTGTGTTGTATAAAAGTTGTTGTTGGTAAGATCTGTGTATGTTTTGATGTAATGACTTGTGCCATTATCTTTAATTCTGTCTGTGGTTTCGTGCTGTGTGCGTGCGTGAGAGTGTGTTGTGCGTGTGCGTGTGTGTGTGTGTGTGTGTGTTTGTATAAAATGTTGTTTTTGGTAAGATCTGTGTATGTTTGTGTATAAATGTGGTCTTTAGTCAAATGTGTTATAAATGCTGTCTTTGGTAAGAGCTGTGTATGTTTTATAAATGTGCCTTGGAAGATCTGGGCATGTATGTGTTTATTCATGTTTTATATATGGTGTGTGTGCATGCGTACGTGCGTGTGTGTGTATGTGTGGTTGTGTGGGGGGGCTGGTTTTGTATAATTTTGTCTTGGTATTCCCTTCTCTCTCCCCCCCCCCCAAATTTTTGGGCTCTCCAAAACTCTCTTTGGCATTTCGTCACAATGTGCCCAGACGATCATGACTGTTAAAATCGAATTTCTCTAATTATAGATGGTTTTCAGTTGTTTCTTGAAGGAATGTCTGTCCTCATATGGCAGACTGTCTTATTTGTGTGTCCTGACCGTTCATGGTATTCTTTGCATTCTCCTTAGAAACCACATTTCCACTAACACTAGATGTGCCCAGCATGTGTGTTTATCGTCCACGTTTTACATGGTTCTATGCAGCACGTGATCACTCTTGTTCACAGATTTCACATTTTGTTCATTTGTCAAATTTTTCACCCATCTAGTCCTCACCATCCTTCAGTATCATCACATCTAGAATGCCTCCATATGATTAAAGTCTTATATCAGGGTCTGTATTGCAGAGTGAGTGTTAAGGTCAGGTACGAATGTCAACAGACCGGACAGTTAAGAGACAGTGTGACTTTAGGCATGGGCAGTCTAAGACAGCAGCTGACCTAGAAACCTAGTGACCATGACATTAAGGGACACGGATGTCTTATCTTAATTTACGACCAACACAAGCGATGAAAGGCGTAAAGCCAAATCGAGACAGACCGGGCCGACGCTTAGTCCTTGGTTTCCTAGCGGGACAAACACTTGTTAGAATCTACAAGTGTGTATTGTAACGTCAGAACACGTTACATGTGCGCATGTGTCAAGCCAGAATAAGTTACAAGTGTGAATTATCACGACAGAACAATTTACAAGTTTGAATGTGTCACGATAGAACAAGTTACAAGTGTGAATGTGCCAAGTCAGAAAAAGTACGCATGTGAATGTGTCACATCAGAACAAGTTACAAGTGTGAATATATCACGACATCAATAAGAAAGAGGCAAACAGCATTATTTGGTCATACGATAGAAGGGACACTTTGGAGAACATAGAGACAACTGGAAAGTTCAGCAACAAAAGAGGCAGAGGCGGCCGAAGAGAAATGATACTGGGTGGACTGAGATGGTGGCGTGTAGAAAAATCATCAACATTGTTGACCGAGAAAACCAAGGACCTTGATCTGTGGAGAGACATGGACACCTACGTCTGCTGACAGGACTCATGATGGTGTTGACGATGATGATGATGTTGATTATGATGATGATGATGATGTTGACGATGATGATGATGTTGATGATGATGATGCTGACGATGATGATGATGTAGGCGATGAGGACGATGATGATGATGTTGAAGATAATGTTAATGATGATGTTGATGATTATGACGATGATGGTGACGATGATGATGATGGTGATTATGATGATGATGATGATGATGATGATGTTGACGATGATGATGACAAAGATGATGATGATGATGATGATGATTATGATGATGATGATGATGATGATGATGATGATGTTGACGCGTATGACGATATTGATGACGATGATGATGTAAATGATGAAGGTGATGTTGATAATGATGTTGACGATGATGATGATGATGTTGGTAATGATGTTGATGATCATTGCTGATGTTGACAATGACAATGATGATGATGATGATAATGTTGACGATGATGGCGATGATGATGACGATGATGATGACAATGATAATGTTGACGATGATGATTTTGACGATGATGATGTTGATGATGATGATGACAATGATGATGATTATGATGATGATGATTATGACGATTATGACGACGATGATGATGATGACAATGTTGATAATGATGAAGATGATTTTGACGATGATGATGATGATGATGAGGAGGAGGATGAGGAGGAGGAGGAAGAGAGGATGATGATTGCTCACCGCGTATTATTTCCGATGTATTCCATATTGTATGTATATGTGGTGTTGGTTGGGTATTTAGCTACAGTGTTCACACATACACATTCTATCTTTGTTTTCAAACCTTTCAGTACTCGTATACTCGACCAACCAGTTTCATTGCAACAGGCAACGGCATGGAAGATGTGAACACCCACACGGAGGTTTGACAAGGAGTTGTGAACATCTACACAGATGTTTGACAGTGATGTTCTGAACATCAACGTGACGTTTAGACAGCAAGATATGAGCACCACCACAGAGGTTTGACAACAAGATATGCCACTGATTGTCGCCTGTACACAAGGTGAACTCACCCGACAGTCGTATACCCCACCCAATGAACTATGTAGATTGGGGCGTTCCAAATTGGAACAGCGCTCGCCTCCGACCGAGTTGTGATCTGTACAAGTATTGTAGTTCCATCAGTGCTTGGCCCATTGCTCTGTCGCCCAGTGACACGCGGTGATGCCTGCATATATCCCTCCGCTGCTGCCTGGTTTCATGTAATGAGTTCCTTGTGTCCAGCTTCGGCGGAAGTATTCACCTTCGGCTACGTGCTAGAGCAGGTCACTCAAATGACTTAGCAATACAACATTGAAACTCTTCTTTAAATGTTCGTTACTATACTGGACACAGCATTATGGTCTGATGTGTTTGTGTGTTTGTAATTTGACCTATGCTGGTTTAATATAAATTTCTGAGGCCTATGGTGCTATGTCAGTGGTTGGATAAGAATTATGTCCATATTCCATAGTTGAGGGTTCATGTGGATGATAGACCTTTTTAATGAAGACACCTTTTGAGAAGTGTCTAGTCATCATCAAGTCATGTGTCAAAGTACACTTGTCCCTCTTGGGAAGCGCTGTCGTTACTTGGAGGTGACAGGTTCGAATCCCGGTCTGTAACTATAGTTGTTGTCTAGTGCGTCCTCTAGTCTCTACTTCGGACTCCTACTTCTATTAGCGTTATATGTTGTCTAGTGCGTCCTCTAGTCTCTACTTCGGACTCCTACTTCTATTAGCGCCAAAAAAAAATACGTGTGTATTTATTTACTAATTGTCTTGATGGCCCTCAAAGGATTACCCAGTTGATATTTATGCGTTAGAACTGTATAGATATATAGCGAAAAGATACAGAGGGAGATTTCTTGCAGCATTCATAAAGGAATTGACAATTACCAGCATCTGCATTTATACATTCCTTTGAAGATTGCGAAGTGTGCATAACCATTATCAGTCTTGCCAGTTGGTAAGGTACACGATGCTATTGATATATACCATGAATACCGGTTTCCCACACAAACACTTGGAAACATCAGCCAGAGGCATGTACAGGCCATTCAAGAGTTAATCAAAGTCAATCTGGCAATGTCATGGTAGATGTCATGTTATTGCTACTGCTTTTTTACTGAAACTATATGTTCAGCAACATTGTCCTCATTTGTTTCTTTGCCCATGAGAAAATCGCATATTTTGATTTCATTCTAAAGCTGTGACTTTGTATTTACTAGTGACTGTACGATGATAGCAAATATTCCAAGCAATTACCAGTAATCATGTCTTTAAATGGTGTTCTTTGATGTAAAATATATGATTATCCTGTCCGCATTGTGATGCCAACTCATTATATATTTATTGATTTGTTTTGTTATTGGTTGTGGAGATTACATCTCTAACATGTACTATTCTTCCGTCACTTGGCTATGTCTACGTGTGCAACAACATCAAACTAACCAGAAGAACAACTAAACTTACACACAACAAACATGATATGATGCAGACACATACCTTTATACTGTTCATGTTTTTAAAGTTAGACGCGTGTCATCTACTGGAAATCACAATCTACCCCAGAATTGTTATGCTGTGAGTTCATAGGCAATTTTACGTCCAGCAGATATAAAGAGGCAGGAGGAGAACATGAGAGAACATTCTGGACAATTTGACATCATGGCATGGAGAAATGTCGGTTACACAAATTATTGGTGGTACAAGGGACAGACGGTTGTGGACAGACATGATCACCATCGCCACAAGTAATGGATTATAAGAATGTGGATGTACACGAGACAGAAGGATATGAACAGACATGATCACCAACGTCACACGGTATGGACTTTAAGAAGATGCAGTACACGAGACAGAAGGTTGTGAACAGACATGATCACCAACGCCACGAGGCATGGATTATAAGATAGTTGACAGTACACGAGACAGAAGGCTGTGGACAGACATGATCACCAACGCCACAAGGAATGGACTATAAGAAGACTACACGAGACAGAATGTGGTGGACAGACATGATCACCAACGCAACAAGGCATGGGCTATAAGAAGACAGCAGTGCACGAGACAGAAGGTTGTTGACAGACATGATCACCCACGCAACGAGGCATGGATTATAAGATAGTTGACAGTACACGAGACAGAAGGCTGTGGACAGACATGATCACCAATGCCACAAGGAATGGACTATAAGAAGACTACACGAGGCAGAATGTGGTGGACAGACATGATCACCAACGCCACAAGGCATGGACTATAAGAAGACACCAGTACACGAGACAGAAGGTTGTGGACAGACATGACCAACGCCACGAGGCATGGACCAAAGAAGAAGCTTACCATCGCTCTCGGAACCATTGACGATCATACTTTGTGGAAATCAGCACAAAACGATCTGCTTTCAACACCACTTTGTTGAGATTGGGAAATCATGATTTTGGAATTGCGAAACCAGGATGTTGGGATTGGGAAACCAGGATGTTGGAGTTGTGAAACCAGGATGTTGGGATTGGGAAACCAGGATGTTGGGATTGTGAAACAGGATGTTAGGAATGTAAAATCAGGATTTGGGGATTGCGAAACTAGGATGTAAGGATTATGGAACCAGGATGTTGGGATTGCAAACCATGATGTTGGGATTGCGAAACCAGGATGGTGGGATTGCGAAACCAGGATGTTATGATTACGAAACTCACCCACTAACCCTGGGCCTGGAGGCCGTTTTTATTATTCTATTGTTGCTTCGGAACAATGATCGAGGTTCGCAATTCCCCGACTCACCGAGTCTGGTGTGTTACAGTTCCCTGACACACCATGTTGAGGAAGTCACAGTTCCCCGACATACCGAGTCCAGTATGTCACAGTTCCCATACACACTGAGTCCAGTGTGTCACTGTTCCCCCACAAACCGTGTTGAGGATGTCACAGTTCCCACACACACCATGTTGAAGGATGTCACAGTTCCCCGACACACCATGTTGAGGATGTCACAGTTCCCCCCCCCCCTCCCCCCTCACACACAATGATGAGGATGTCACAGTTCCCCCACACACCATGTTGAGGATGTCACAGTTCTCCCACACACCATGTTGAGGATGTCACAGTTTCCCCACACACTGTTTGGAGGATGTCACAGTTCCCCCACATACCGAGTTGAGGGTTCAAAATCATCTTTAGACGACTTGAAATCTCGCCTTGCGTTTATTCAGAGCACCAGTTGTTCAGAATGAAGTGGCAAACTACTGGGCTAAACACTGCTTAGTAAATCACAAACAGACACTAGTGCCGGGGTTGACTGCGACGTTCTGTAAGCTAACATAACATACATATCACCACTCAATGATTGTGCAGTCCTGCTTATAAACGTGTTCATATGTACATATATGTATTCTGTGTTCACCTAACAATTAATGTAAATATGTTGTCCGTTGGTTTTTGGTAAAGAGGCATAAACATGCTTAACTGCTGCAGTCTACTAGGCTTGTCTGCCCTGTCTGTCTACTCTGTCTGTCTGCTCGGTCTGTCTGATAGGTCTTCCTGATAGGCCTGTCTGATATTTCTGTCAGATACGTCTGTCTGATAGGTCTAGTCTGTCTGATAGGTCTAGTCTGATACGTCTGTCAGATAAGTCTGTCTGATAGGTCTGGTCTGTCTGAGAGGTCTGTCTGCTTGCTTGGTCTGTCTGTCTGCTCAGTATATCTGTTGTGTCTGTCTGTCTACTATGTCTGTCTGTCTGCTCGATCTGTCTGATAGGTCTGTCTCCTTGGTCTCTCTACTCGGTATTTCTGCTTAGTCTGTCTGCTCGGCCTGTCTGCTCGGCTTGCTCAGTTCTCTCTGAAATTGCTGAGGGCTTGTTTATGTACAAAACGATCACAGATTCTCCCAGTCTTTCCCCACCCTTAGCTGTGAAGATTAGACACCTTAAGGACTACCCATGATCAGGGGAGGAGAGGACCATCCTTTATTATTATGTTCTACTTGTTTCCCGTGGTGGAATGGCCAAGTCATCTGCCTGGGGTTCAATTTTATATTTTGTCATTCAGACCAGGGCTTAATTTTCCTCGGGTCATCACTGGAGTTTGTCACTCAGACTAGGGCTGCATTTCCATCGGGTCATCACTGGAGGTTGGGAGTTCGTGCTTTGTCTGATGCTCTCAGCCGGCGGCCTGTGCATCAATTTCGGACAGACCGAGCCAAATGGGGTAACACCCCGTGCAATGAAGAAGTCCGTCTGATAGGTCTGTCTGCTCTAACCTGTAACCTTTGTTTCATTTTGTAAATATCCACACAGTGTACACTTTAAGTGGGACCGAGCGTGTGTAAGTTTGAGTTGGGTGTCTTAATACCAAAGCCACTCCATCCGCTGTGTAATTCAGCTATGAATGAATATTAGTTTCAACCTCTTGGCTTTGTGTATGCACTGTAACAAGTTCGTAATCATGTACAAGAATTACGTTAATCTGTTTGTTACTTACAAAGTGTCACATTTGTACATTCAGCCCAGCATTTTCATGTGAGCGACGTGTTGTTATCATAAATAGAAAGTTTAGCCATTGTGTGGTAGTGAGGGCTGTAGGTGTGAAGTGGTGTGGTGTGTGAGATAGGTGTGTAGACATGAACACACAGGTAGGGTTGTATTTTGAATTATGTGCATGTGTGAGTTATATAGTTAAGTATGGAGAATTGATTGCATATTTGAGTGGGTACATTTTATTATGTAAATTTACTCGTTCTATGGTTACGTATGGAGAATTTACTCATTTAAGAACGAGGAAATGAGTTTATGATTCTGTGGGAAATGTTGGCTATGATCGTTTCCTGGTTCTGTATTAAACATATGATATGCTTGTTGGAGCATTGTTGATTATATGTATGCGTCAGTGTTATTGTCAAGTATGAAGAGATGATTGAATGTTTGTTTTGGTAATTTTGATAATGGATATGTGCTTGTTCTGTAATTATTTACAGGTAAACGATTGTGTGGGTATGTTTTTGTCACGTGTAAGTGTCGCAGTGAATGTTTTGTCATGTTCTTTTCATGACAGTAAATTGTGGAATGGAAATGAACAAAGTGGAAAGCAGGGTGCTTCCACTGTGTGCTTCCACTGTGTGGCAGATGGCGGAGTAACTACCGAATATAGAGGTTAGCCAAGAATAGCTAACAAGCAATCGTAGACCAGCACACGTGTTGGTCGCTGAGAGGGTGTGACTTAGTTCTGTGGGGAAGTAATCGCTGTAAATTACCCCACATCTCTGTGATATCATGTCTGGTGGCAGATATCTCTGTACATGACATGAATAATACTTTGTCTGAAGTACTAAGTGGATTTACATTGCAATTTAAATAATCCACCTACCCGTTTCACAGTTCATTTATTCACTGAATATGATCTTGTTTATTGCGTCTTTGTTTAAATTCACCAAGGAATTGTTTTGTAAACAAGAAACATAATTGCACCAGAATTATTGTTTCTGGGGTCATTGAAAACTGGAATATATTTACAGAAAGCAGCAGATAACCATAGAGAACGCCATTCTATCAAATATCGTGTGTCCGTATTTATTTAGCAATATGATAAATCTGAAATATAAACACACATCTAAACACCCCGTACCAGTTTATTACATAATAAATCGGACAAGAAAAGATTTATAGAAATCGTGGATAATTTGAACATAAACAAAATCATTGACACCTGGAACATAAATAAATTCGTTAACAAGTTGGGAATAAAGAAAATCATTATCAGTTAGAACTCGAAACCAACATGTAGAAGATTTATTTCTATGTGTACTTGTATCATTTTCTCTGTCTCTCGCTCCTTCTCTCTCTCTCTCTCTCTCTCTCCGTCTCTGTCTGTGTCTCCCAGTCTCTCGATGAGTGTCTTTCTCTGTCTCACTCTGTCTCCCTGTCTCTCTCTCTCTCTCTCTCTCTGTCTGTCTCTGCCTCTTGCTCCTTGCCTTATCTGCAGGGTTGTCCATGGGACATAATTTACATTGCGTGGTAATTTATACATGTCCCATCCCATCCTGTCCCATGGGATTGCCATGGAATGTTATTCCCATGGCCAAGCCTGGCAGGCTTGTTCATGGGACATGTTTTTCTGTCCTATCCAATGGTAATTTATACCTGTCCCATCCCATCCCTACACTATTAAGAAAATCCCCCTTTTGTCTCAGGGGATTCCCATGGCCAAGTCTGCTTATCTGTCTCTCTGTCTCTCTTTCCATATCTCTGTCAGTCTCTCTATGTCTCTATATATCTGCCTCTGTCTGTCCGTCCGTCCGTCCGTCCCTGCCAAGTTTTTCCCCACATCATGCTAAAACCTTAATTCCACATCTATTGTTGATATTCCTCATCAATTTAATTTGTTGATTCTCAATGTTTTGTTGAGTGATCTGCCATTGTCTGCAGCTGCTGCCTACACCTCACAATTTGTTTCCTCTGTCAACGACAGCATTCACATTCCTGTCTGTTCAAGATATATTCAACATTCTTCTCTGTCCACAACATTATCAACATTGATATCTGTCCACGATAGTATCAACATTCTTCTTTGTCCACTACAGCATCAACATTCTTGTTTGTCCACGATAGTAACAACATTCTTCTCAGTCCACGACATTATCAACATTTTTATTTGTCAACGATATTATCAACACTTTTCTTTGTCCGCGACATTATCAACATTATTTTCTGTCTACAATGTTCTCAATATTCTTCTAAAAAAAAAAAAAATCACTTCTCTGCTGCATGCAATGACTTCATTGCTCGTTGTATATCATTGGAACTCTTAGAGAAGAACAGGCGACATGCAACTTGTGAGTGAGCAGATTCTGAGTGCTTGTCAAACTAAATTTCATGTATTCACGACCTAAGTAGATACATTCAAGACCTAAATTAAACACATTCACAACCTAGATTATATACATTAACGACCTAAAAATTATTTAAATTCACGACCTAAACTAGATACATTCAAGACCGTATGTAGATACATTCATGACCTAAAGTAGATACATTTAAGACCTAAAGTAGATTAATTCAAGTCTTAAAGTAGATACATTCAAGGCCTAAATTATACACATTCATGATCTAATGAAGATACATTCAAGACCTAACGTAGATAAATTCAAGACCTAAAGCAGATACATTCAAGGCCTAAATTATATGCATTTAAGACCTCATTTATATACATCCAAGACCTAAAGTATATACATTCAAGACCTAAAGTAAATGCATTCAAGACCTAAATTATATACACCAAGACCTAAATTATATACATTCAAGACCTAAATTATATACATCCAAGACCTAAATTGTATACATTCAAGACCTAAATTGTATACATTCAAGACCTAAATTGTATACAATCAAGACCTAAATTATATACATTCAAGACCTAAATTGTATACATTCAAGACCTAAATTGTATACATTCAAGACCTAAAGTAAATACATTAAAGACCTCAATTATGTAAATTCAAAACCTTAAATGGATACATTCAAGACCTACATTAATTGGATTCAAAAGATCAATATACTCTGTTGAAGTACCGTGGATAGACGTCAACTTCTAAAGTGTGAGCGGCCTAGCATTTGAGACATATATATGAGATATACAGATGAGGTATATAGATGAGATATGTATATGAGACATATGTGAGATATGTAAATGAGATATGTAAAAGAGATATGTATATGAGACATATATGTGAGATATGTAAATGAGATATGTATATCAGACATATATGTGAGATATGTATATGGGACTTAACAAGTTTCTCCTACTTTGGACGTGTATCAATAGATGATGGCAGAAGTGAAATAAAAATAATAAAAAAAAAAATTTTTTTTAAAAAGAAAGAATAGGAATGGCCAAAAATGCTTTCAACGGCATGTAATCAGTATTAACATCTAGAGAGATTAACAACGATTTTAAAAATGAGAATCGTCAAATGCTACGTATATGCAACGCTACTATATGGCGCGGAAACTTGGGAATTGAACAAGCAACTAGAATAGAGGCCCTGGAGACGTAGATATACAGACGAATATGTCGTATTTCATGGAAACAAAAACAATCAAATGCAGAGGTCCTAGAAAAACTGGGAATGAAGATAGAGTTGATGAAAGAGATAAAGAGGGGGAAAATGAAATGTTTCGGCCACATTAAAAGACATGATACTCTTATAAAAACCAGATTGGAGGGCAAGGTTGAGGGCAAGTGAGCAAGAGGTAGACAACGATACAAGTGGGAAGATGACATCAAGAGATGGACGAACATCAGCCTCACAGAATGTACAGTCAAGGCGAGAGACAGACAGTGTTGGAGATCCATTGCAGCCAATCATTGTGGAGATGGCACCTGATTGATTGATATGAAACATATGTATATGACATGTGTATACTTGTATGCAGTGACGGACTGGGTCAAAAAATATTGGTTGCCGGGCGGTGAGGCTACCGAAATAACTCTAGCATGTTAAAATTATTGTCAAAAGTCGAAGGAGGTACTCTTCACCAGGGTCCACTTGTCATCCGATCTCTCTGACAGCATGGCCAGTCCGCCACTGTGTGTAAGAGACAAACATCAACAACACAAAGAGACTACACGCTTCGCTTCCACTGCACTCTCAAGCCATCTCATTTTTCTGTGTTAAGATTTAAACCTTGAATTTCGTTCTCCGTGGCCGCTACATATTCATCAACGTCATCGCCATAATCATCATCATTATCATCATCGGTGCCGGCCTCGCCAGATTCCCGATGTACAAGCTTGTGGTCAACACGCTGAGTCGTCTCTTTAATGTCCGAGACAGAGGTGGGATGTAATCACGTGGTATCAGGTAGGTGGACATGTTGAAGAGGTCGAGGAACACCTTGTAGCGGTCGCTGAAAGCCACCAGGTGGAGATTAGTCAACATGGCTAGAATTTGGTCAACATGGCTACAGTTTGTTCACCATGGCTACAGCTTGGTAAACATGGCTACAGTTTGGTCAACATGGCTACAGTTTGGTCAACATGGCTACAGTTTGGTCAACATGGCTACAGTTTGTTCAACATGACTACAGCGGGAGATGACAAATTCACAAACATGTATACAATAACACATATTTTGTATTGATACAACCGGCAGGTTGCACAATATTTCACAATGTTTCACAATATTTCACAATGTTTCATAATATTTCACACTGTTTCAAAATATTTAACAATATTTCACTAAGTTTCACAATAATTCACTATGTTTCACAAAATTTCACAAAGTTTCACAAAATTTCAATGTTTCACAGACGCACGCGATCTCCAGGTTTGTGTTGTTCTCCCGAAAGTGCCATGGGGTTAGGTCATCCAGGTTGTTATATCGTATAGGATATATGGGCGAGAGAGAGACACACACAGAGAGAGAGAGAGAGAGAGAGAGAGAGAGAGAGAGAAAGAGAGAGATTGAAAGACAAGGAGAAAGATAGACAGACAGTGACAGAGACAGATACAGACAGAGAGAGATACACACAGGCAGACACAGATAAACAGAGAGAGAGAGAGTTATACAGACAGAGACATAGACAGTCAGACAGGACAGAGTGACACAGAGATATACGGATAGACAGACAGAGATACAGACAGAGAAACAAAGAGACAGACAGACAGACAAAGATATAGACAGAGAGAGAGACAGATAGACAGAGAAAGAGAGAGTGAGAGACAGAGAAAGACACACAGGGAGAGACACAGAGAGAGAGACAGAAAGAGAGAAACGTTGAGAGATAGGCAGACACAGAGAGAGAGAGAGAGAGAGAGACAGAGACAGAGACAGAAAGAGAAACGTTGAGAGATAGGCAGACACAGAGATAAACAGACATACAGAGAGAAATAGGAATATATAGACATATAGACACAGAGAAATACAGACAGGCACAGAGACAGACAGACAGACAGATAGAGAAAAGAGAGGGGCATACAGAGAGAGACAGATAGACAGAGAGAGACACACACAATGGGAGACAGAGAGAGACAGAGAGAAAGAGACAGACATACAGAGTTAGATAGACAGACAAACAGAGAGAGAGAGAGAGAAAAAAGAGAGAGAGAGAGAGAGAGAGAGAGAGAGAAACAAACTGGCACATAGGCAGAGACAGACAGTCATACATAAAGTATGTATGTATGAGTAAATGTTTCTTAGTGTGCTTGTGACTTTGAGTGGGTATGTATGTGAGGGCGTGTGTATTTGTGTGTTATTGAGTGGGTGTATAATTGTGAGAGTTTGTGTAAACAATGTATGTATGAATGTGTGTATGTAGGTATGAATGTATATGTTTATGCATGTGTGCGTGTCCATGTGTATGTATATGTGTGTCTGCTTGTCTCATAACATGGTAATATGCATTGTTTGTGTTCAAAACATTCACTTGACACCTTGACACTTTTTTACTATGTAACCGTAACTTGTATAATAGATAATTGATGAACGAAAGATGAGCGACTGTAATGGCCGTATGTAAGACGGGTCTGCGTGCCCAATTTGTAGCCTTTTGAAAAAAACGTTCGTTCGTTCGTTAGTTGTCTTGCCTTCCTTTGCTCTTTTCCCATCAATTTTGCAAGCTGTCTCGAAGTTTTCAAGTGTATTTTCCCCTATAACATGCCCTAACGTTCGTTACTGTCTACGTCTAATTCCTCTAAAATCAGTTTACGGTTTGTTTTTTTTTGTAGTGGGACTTGCTCACTAATTTTTCTGTTCGTCCATGGTATTCTTTGCACTTCTCTCAGAAAATACATGTCCATTGTCGTTAGATGTTTCTTAGCTTGTCTGTTGATTGTCCATAATTTGCTTGTTCATAATAGTATATGTTCTATAAAGCACTTAGCACTCTTTCTGTCACTGCTAAGTGAAGCCATGGAAGCAGGTGGTGGATATAGTGTGAGAGCAGCCGACAGATTGTTGTTGGTTATGGTCTGCACTCTGCGGCGATAGGCAGATGATCTCATCAGTAGAGACAATGGCTATAGCCACCGACTAGTACAGTCACTGCCCAGAAGGAAAGCACCGGCAAACTTCCTTCAGCAAAGCTTTGAAAGAATCCCTAACAACCATGTTACTAAACAAGCTGAACAGCGCATAAATGCCTTTGAATATAAATGTTATAGACACGGTTCTACGAATATCTTGGATACGGTAGAGAACAAATGCATCCATACGACAAGAGCTGAATATTGGAGAAAGGTGGCTACTACAGACTATAAAACAAATAAAATTGAAATAATTTAGTCACTTGAAACGTCATGAAAGTTTGGAGAGGACAATAATTGAGAGTTATATTCCGGGAAGAGAAGAAGAGTCAGGTCAAAGAGAAGATGGCGGATGATCTTCAGATGGGTGTATCGGAGGTGGGACATCTTGCTTATGACCAAGAAATTATCTGGAAGGTTGTTATGGGAGCAAGGTTCTGCAAAGGACATGCTACTGAATGAATGAATGAATGAACATATTATTATTGATCAGTATGTTTTCCATCTTGCAAAAGGCTACATTCGCCATGGCGATATTGTTCTAATCTCTGCAAGGCATCTCCCATCAGATGTTATGATTGTTCCGAGATAATTATACCGGTTCACTTGTTTAAGAATATTCTCATTTACTTTTATATTACATTGTGATATTTCTTTCTTCTTTGAGAACGATTATAATCTCGGTTCTCTTACAGCTTAATTCTAACCCTAGTTGTTTACTGTGAGCAATAACCGCAACTACTAAATGCCGCAGATCCTGTTTATTGTTTGCAAACAATACTATGTCGTATTTATATCTTATTGATGTTATGGTCTCAGATAGCGATTTCTCTCATACTCTCTAAATTTTTCATAATATTTCCACTAAACAGAGAAAATAAAATATCTGGGGGAATTATACGTGCCTGTCGCACACATATATGGGCAGGTATTAAGTAGCGTCATTATCAATTTTCTTGGTAGCTTGTTGTTTCTAGTAAATGTTTGTATAAGTCTAAGGTCTTTCCCATCAATATGTAGATTGTTATACATATTACAAATCCCGCACCATGGACATGATAAAAGGTAGGCCATAAGACCACTGCCTCGCAAAATTGTTAAAACCTGTTAAATCCTTAGATGATATCTCTCTGGAGTAAGCGAACACACCGGCTTATCAAAACAGTACATTGAACTGAGCTGAGCAGACATGTAACTAAGCGTACAACTCCTGCAAGAGGAAGGAACGAGAGGAAGCGTGGTGCTTACCTGACGGTGGAGCGTAAGTACTGGTAGCCGGATGACCCGCCTGTCCCCACCTTGCTGCCAATCATTCTCTGCACCATCATCACGTGATTGTCTTTCATGAGAGAGTCATCAAAAATTTTAATTTTCGCAATAGCAAGAGCGTCATAGAAAGTGACTAGCAAACATCATCACGGAAACAGTAACAAAGGTCGGAGGAAAGTGGATATAGAAGAGAACAGGTCGCAGTCCACGGACACAACAGTAAATATATACAGTGGCTGCAGACAAGGTCGGGAATACAAGGACAGTTAATGAGAGAAATCAAAAGTAGACAAGTCAAATAGTTCGAGCACAGTAAAAGACATAGACACTCAGATTAACAATGGAAGCAGGGCAGGCGATGCTATAGTAGGGAATTAATGATGCTGATAATAAAACATGGTGGACTTACATCTCCACTTGGTGCACAGCGAATCAATGTCCATGAGTAGGGAGAGCAGCTTGGACGGCTGGTTGAACCGTGGCTGGTCGTGGTAAAGGGAGATGAGTAGAGCCCCCTTGAATGCCTGGTGGCTGATGCGACGATCCCCTGCACAAAAACACGGGAGGCAGAGTTATGAATAGTCATACAGAACTTGGCGCAATAATATCTGCTTCATCAAACATAGTCATTTACAATTGAGACAACAAAATGGGCTTTAACAACGAATGTGCTTGCTTGCTTGTGTTCGTTGGCTTGAGCTCCAACGCGAAGTCCTGTATGTCGGATGAAGGCGTCCTGTTGTCCATCATCAGTGTGATGTCATACATGACCTGAGGTTTGCGTGAGTATCCGTTGTCCCATGTCTGGCTTATTGGTGTGCAGACTGGTGGTTCCTCGCCGTACAGGCAGACATTCTCCGACTTCGGAGGAAAACAACGAATGCAAATAGGCATATTAAATTGACACAATAATATTTGACTCCCACGTCGCGGGAAGTGTATTTAGTTCTCGGACAAGCTCCGGTAATTGTATCATTCATGAGAAAGGATTTGGATAATTTTGTCACTCCGGTGAAAGCATTCTATTAATTTTATCACTCTGGTGTAAGGATTCAGTAATGTTATCACTCTTTAGAAAGGATTCAGTTAATTTTATCACTAGTGAGAAAATATTCAGTTAAGTTTATCACTCATGAGAAAGGATTGTTTTAATTGTATCACTCACGAGAAAGGATTCAGTTAATTGTATCACTCTCTAGAATGGATTCAGTTAATTTTATAGTTTCGGTGAAAGGATTCAGTTAATTGTATCTCTCCGGTGAAAGGATTCAGTTAATTGTATCGATCCGGTGAAAGGATTCAGTTAATTTCAGCACTCCGGTGAAAGGATTCAGTGAATGTTATCACTCACGAGAAAGGAATCAGTGAGTGTTATCAGTCAAGAGAAAGGATTCAACAGAAGGCACTCAACAGAAGGCACTCAGTGAATTGTATCACCCTAGAGAAAGGATTAAGATAATGCTATTAGTCAAGTGAAAGGATTCAATTAATATTATCATTTCAGTGAAAGAGTTCTATTAATTGTAAGAATCTACTGAAACAACTCAATAAATGATATCACTTAAGAGAAATGATTTAATCAATGTTATCACACCAGTGAAATTATTTAATTAAAGTTATCACTTAGCTGAAAGGATTTGGTTTATGCGAAGCCTGTAAGTATAGGTTGTTGACAATTACCAAAGATAAATTATGCTAAATGCGAATAGAATAAACTTAGTTATGTGATTGTGATGTTGATAAAATAAAGCTTGGAAAATGCTACAAAATTATAATAATTTAACAAGCTCACACCGCTGAATTTTGTTTTATATACATTACAACCAGGCAAATCATGTTCGGTGCAGGTTTACCTCTGGCCACTGAAGCATTGTATTTGGCCTCGTCCAGGATGCTTTCAAAACTTTCCTGTGAGGACCAAGATAGGACAGTATCAGACAGTGACAGTTGGCAAACATGTCAGGCGAAACTACAAGACAAGACGTGTGTGTGTGTGTGTGTGTGTGTGTGTCTTGTGTGTGTGGTGTGTGTGTGTGTGTGTGTGTGTGTGGTTGGGGGAAGGGGGACGCGGCCCCAGGAAGTCTCTAAAGTCAAACATGAGATATCAATCGTCCCGTTACTATGGTAACAAGTTTGTTTGTGGGGGAGATTTGCCACTGCTGCAGCTGTTACTGCTACGACTAATATTACTACAGATACTACTATAGCTGCTACTACAGATACTGATACTGCTACTGCTACTACTACTGCTACTACTACTACTACTACTACTACTACTACTACTACTACTACTGCTGCTGCTGCTGCAGCTGCTGCTGCTGCTACTACTACTAATACTACTACTACTACTATTACTACTACTGCTAGTGCTACAGTAACTACTACTACGTATGTATATATGTATATATGTATGTATGTATGTATGTATGTATGTATGTATGTATGTATGTATGTATGTATGTATGTATGTATGTATGTATGTATGTATGTATGTAGGTAGGTAGGTAGGTAGGTAGGTAGGTAGGTAGGTATGTATATATGTATGTAACTATAGTTATAACTAAATTTTACAAACTATCGTCTGTCAAGACGGCATGATGCCAGTCTTGTATATGTGTTCGTTGACGCACACGCACGCACACACGCACACACACACGCACGCACGCACGCACGCTTTCTCTCTCTCTCTCTCTCACACACACACACACACACACTGTATCCAATGAATGGGTGCTCCTCAAGCAAGAACTAAAGACAATAATACTGATAGAGGAAATTCCGCATCACATACCTTCTGTTTTTTGTATTCTTCCAGCAGATTGTCTTTGATCGTGGTGTCTGTCTCTTTCTGCAATGTACAATAAATCTATCACCGGTGTTCACATGTGTATTCACACATTCAGTAATGAACTAATGAATTCAGAGAGAAGACAGAAGAAATGATACAAAATTATATCATAACATAGTATAATTGATGCCATACAAAAGTGACTTTATTACATGCTAACAGTTGCAAGGGTATGCGAGCAACAGCAAAGAAGACATTCTGGTACATGGAGACAGCAAGTTTGTGTGAAGGATGTCACAATAATTCAGATAAGTGAAGAAAAGAATCAACAAAAGGTAACAGATAGGTAAAGAAAAAAAAAACAACAACAACAAATGGTAACAAGATAAAGTGAAGAAGAGAAACAGGAACGGGTAACAAGAGAAGTGAGGAAGAGAAACAGAAGAAAACTGACAAAATAAGTAAAGAAAAGAAACAACAATATCTGGCAAGATACTTGAAGAAAGTGAAAAGCAACATTTGAAGAGTTGGAATGATAATAATGAAACTGTAGATTGCACGCACCAGCCACACAAACATCCACACATACAACCTCAGCAGGTATCAGAAGCATATCCTGAAGCCATCTGTTGACAGATCTCTTGTACAGGTCCCAGAAGTGGAAGGATTTCATGGTCAGGCCAGGCGTCCTCTCTAGCCACTTCTGAAACGAAAATCAATGTGTCAATATCGGGCATTTATCAATATTCTCTTCAGTCATTTCATAACAGATGACCCAGTAGTTGCTGTTGTTGCACTCAATGAACAACTAGGGTAGAATTAAATTGTAAGAAGACACAGATTATGGTCCTCACTAGGGAAAAAAAAGACATACCACAATTTAATATACAGGTTAATGGGAATATTCATAAACAAGTAAATGGGTATAACTATCTGGGAACAGTCATAACATTTGATGGAAGATGTCTTGAAGAGATTAGAACAAGAATCGCCATGACAAAGGTAGCCTTTTGCAAGATGGAAAACATACTGACCAATAAAAAGATGCCATTGCAACGAGAAAAAGAGTGTTGCAGTGTTACATAGAAACTTTTGTATGGATCTGTAGCGTGGACAATAAGCAGACAAGCTGAAAAACATTTAATGGCTGTGGAAATGTGGTTTCTGTGGAAAATGCAAAGAATGCCATGGACAGACAGAAAAACCAATGAGCAAGTCCTAAAAGAACCAAATGGTTTGATAAACTGATTAGAGATATTAGACGCAGACGGTCACAAGTTTATGGACACGTTATGAGTAGAAACAAGGATGTTTTCTCTTACCTCCACCAACTGAAACAAGGATGGCTGCTCGATGGATTCCTGTAGCTGCTGAACTTGTTGGGGTTTGGAGAAGACTTTCGAGTAGACTTGCTGGTTGTACTTGACTCTAGACGACTGCAACACACAAATATTTGCTAACTGTAGACACTTGCTAACTTTAGAAAAGTGTATTATGTGTACACGATAAATGTCGTACCGCCCCATGTATATAATAGCTTTCATGTGACTGAATGTGTACATGACAACTGTCATCTGATTAAATCAAGTGCATGTCATTCGCAGAACGTTGCGATCAAGTCCAACCCCAGATTGAATTTTAGGCAATATTACGTTCAGTAGTTTGCCATTGCTCTCTGAGCGGGAAGTCAAGGTTAAAGTTCAAACTGACGCAAGTAGGAAACGATCCCACTAACTCGTCATCAGCGCACAGGAAGTTTAAGAGCTGCAACGCTGTTATCTCTTCGGCCTCGTGGAACTCTTTCATCTCACTACATATGTCAATGATAACTTTGCAGCGAACATGACAAGCTACTCAGGTACTTACACTTGTTGAATCAAATACAGCTTGTAACAAATACATAATAGAAGTAACATTTCACGGTAAACTAATGTTTTTCCTCAAATAAAGTATTATTGATAAAGCATCACAAAAACAGATTGCTTATAAAACAACAACAACAAAAACAACAACAACATCAATAACAACCACATCAACAACAACAACAACAATAAATGCAAGTGAGGATTTAAATTCAAAACAATGTGTTCCCTTAGTGAATGTAAACAAACGGAACGTTTGCTGACTACCAACCACACCATTACTACGAACAATACGGATAAAGAAAATAACAAGTAGAACGCAGAAGTAAAGAAAGCGGTAAAAGACAAAAAGGAAAAATATAAAAAAGTGGTCGAAGAGCAAACAGGAATGTGATTACATAGAATACAGAATAGCGAGAAGACATGTGAGTAGAATAGAAAAGAGGGAAAAACAAAAAGACTGGGAAGAGTATGGAGAAACCCTAAATAAAAACTACAAGGAGGCAACTAGAAACTTCTACAAAAAGATAAGTGCAATGCGAACTAGAGGAGAACTCTTTGACCCAATTGAAATAATTAACAGCGAATATGGAGAACTAATAAGTGAACAAAAACAAATCCTAATAAGATGGAAGCAGTATTTCGAACAACTTCTCAACAACCCATCAAATGTCACAGGAATTCAAGAGACCTACACAGATGTCACCGAAGAACTAGAACCAGACATACTAAAAGAAGAAATTATAGAAGCCGTCAGATTAGTCCCATTGAACAAATCACCGGGACAGGATGAAATACCAAATGAACTAATTAAAGCAGCAAGAGAAGTAGAAACAGCTTGGCTACATAGACTATTCAACCATGTTTGGGTAGAACAACAGACACCATGAGACTGAGGAAACGCCATAATTATCCCAATTTGGAAAAACAAAGGCAGCAAAAGATACTGCACACAATACAGAGGCATTTCACTGTTGAGTCATACAGGGAAAATATTTTGCAAAATTCTTGAAAAAAGATTACGAACTACTTTAGAACCCCAGCTAAGCGAAACACAACTTGGATTTAGGAAAAACAAATGATGCACATATGCCATTTTTGTTCTTAGACAACTTATAGAAAAATCAATCGAATTCAATTAAACACTCTACTTAGCCTTTGTCGACCAATAAAAGGCATTCGATAGAGAAGATAGAAACAAGCTGTGGGAAATCCTTAAACAATATGAAGTGAGTACACATCTAACGAACCTATGTAGAAGTTTATACAACAACAGTTAATGCGTAGTGAGAGCAACTGGAGGACACTCAGAACCCTTCACCATAAGATCTGGAGTACGACAAGGTTGTGTCCTGTCCCCTCTCTTCTTCATAACATATATAGACAACATATGTAAAGAAACCAGCCAAGCAGAGACAGCAAGTATACCGCATGACGAGAACACAGAAGAAGAACCATCTGCAAATCTAACCATTATAGAACTCCTGTTTGCCGACGGCTAAGCACTAATAGCAAAATCAGAAGCTGAATTACAAGACCACATGAATAGTCTAAACGAAATGTGTAGGGAACATAACATGAAAACTAGCACAAACAAAACAGAGGTAATGACTATAACTAAAGAAGAACAAACAACAACAATTCGCCTAAACGAACAGCCCTTGAAACAAGTAAAGAGTTTCAAGTACCTTTTTTTTTTAAATTCGCATATCCTTTTACAGGACATCGCTGTCAACAGCAGCATCATTCAGCTGTCTGTTGATTTCTTGGCAAGATTACGCTCAGTAGTTTGCCATTGCTGTCTGAGCGGCCGGCTCAGTTATCCCGCAAGTCACCAGCGGGGGACGAACCGCTCCCAGTTCTCGCCCGCTACGAGACTCTGCGTGATAAACGGGATTACGGAGAAAGTGGTGTAACCCCTCGGCCAGAGAGACCTGGCTTCAAGTACCTAGCAAGTATAATATCATCAAATGGCAGATCAGAAGACGAGATCGAAAATAGGTGCAATACGGAAATCGACTCATTGGACAAATGGCACCAATTCTAAAGAACAAACTTGTATCAATAACTACTAAGAAAGCACTTTAAAACACAATCTTCCTACCAACTCTATGCTATCAATGCCAAACATGGACAATGACAGAAAAAGAGAAAAGAAAAATCACAACAACAGAAATGAGGTTCCTGAGAAGAATACTCAACGTATCAAGAAGAGATAAGATCAGGAATGAAGAAATCAGGACTAAAGTGGGGGTTAAAGCAGCACTAGATTTTATTAGAAAGCAGCAAGTCAAATGGTTTGGCCATGCAAGTAGGTTACCAGCCAACAGCATACCACAACAAGCAATGATGTACAGACCAGATGGAAACAGTGGAAGCGGCCGACCACATAAACGTTGGACGGAGGCTATAGCTGAGTCCATGGGAATATCGATATATGAAGCCCATAATCGGGCACTCTCACGATGTTTATACTTCACCTCGACACCGCAAGGTACAAGAGGAACATGATGAGATGAGATGACTATGAGTCAATTGCTCAAATATATCGACGTATTATCTATTAGTCTTTTCGAGCCGTTACTAAGTAAACAGAAGGCCTTCCCTGCTAAGCGTAAGACTTCCGTGGGTATAACGTTCCACACATTCACGCAAGGTCAGCTACGACGTACTTACTGTACGTAATAATTCACTGGAAAAGTATGATTCTGTAACTCACAGTAAGGAAGCAATTTACGTGAACAAACTAGTCACTTGTAGACAAGCAAACATTGGATGAACAAACATTGGGTGGACAAACTTTGGACGGACAAACATTGGGTGGACAAACATTGGGTGGACAAAGAATGGGTGGACAAACATTGAATTGACAAACATTGGGTGGACAAACATTGGGTGGACAAACATTGGGTGGACAAACATTTGGTAGACAAACATTGCATAGACAAACCTCCAGGACTCCCATCTTGTTTTCCAACAGCCGGAATTGTAGACTCTGAACCCGGAAGCTGTCGACAGCTGAAGCCTGCAGGGAGATAAATACAAGACGTTGTCCAGTGGTTGAACACTGGTCATTGCAGGGAGACAGAAACAAGACATTGTCCTGTGGTTGAACACTGGTCATTGCAGGGAGACAGAAACAAGATGCTGTCCAGTGGTTGAACACTGGTCATTGCAGGGAGACAGAAACAAGATGCTGTCCAGTGGTTGAATACTGGCCATTGCAGGGAGACAGAAACAAGATGCTGTCCAGTGGTTGAATACTGGCCATTGCTTTCTTCACAGGAATATGTCACACGCACGCGCGCGCGCACACACACACACACACACACATACACACACATAGAGGCACAAACACACACACACACATATATATTTATGTGTATGCGTGTGTCTGTGTATGTGTGTGAGCGTGCGCGTGTGCTGTGTGTGTGTGTGTCTGTGTGTCTGTGTGTGTCTGTGTGTGTGTGTATTGAGTGTCTCAGGATCTGCAACATTTGATAGATAAGGTTGTCTAAACAGTGAACAACTATGGTTAGAAGTAAATTGCAAGAAGACACAGATTATGATAGTCACTAGGAAGAAGTAGCAAAAACAGTTCCCAGTGCTGATTGTTATAGTGACCACAGACTTCTTACAGGAACATTGAGGATAAAGTTAAAGAAAGTCAAGTATATAACAGGAAACACTAAATATGATTTGTGTACATTGAGTAATGACAAGGAAATACAAAACAAATTCAACATAGAAGTACAGAACAGATTTGAAATATTGTCTGATCTAGAGATCCTATTCCAGGGTGTGGATGATCAATGGGAAACGTTTAAGAATTCAATCAATGTGGCTGCAGAAACAACTATTCCAAAATTAAAGAAGGTGGGTCGTAAGAAATGGATGACTGAAGAAATTTTACACCTCATGGAAACAAGAAGACTCAACAAAAATAATTCTGTCAAATATGAAGAAATTCACAGACAAGTCAGAATATTATGTAAGGAGGCAAAAGAAGCATGGCTTGAGGAAAAATGCTTAGAAATTGAAAACCAACACAACAGTCAAAATACCAAATTAGTGCACAAAAGAATTCAGGAACTTACTAATAAAAGAACAAGTACATCAACAGGCTGTCTAAAAACTAAAGATGGCAAAATCATAATAGAAAAAGACCAGATTCTACATGTATGGACAGATTATGTGAAACACCTTTATGATGATAACAGAGACTAACAGTATGATATTTGATTTAATAATGAAGGACCGCCAATTTTGGAGATGGAGGTTCGAAATGTTCTTAAGCATATGAAAGCTGGCAAGGCCCCCGGTTCAGATAACATCACAACGGAAATGATTAAAGCTTTAGAAGAATTTGGACTGGAGCAAGTCACCAGACTGCTGAACACATTAAATGATACTGGAGATATACCTCCTAAATTATGTAACTCTGTATTTATTGCAATCCCAAAGAAATCAGGAACCTTGGAATGTGATCAACATAGAACAATTAGTATAATGAGTCACATCACAAAGATTTGGCTAAGAATTATCATGCAAAGAATGAGGAAGAAGATACAACCTGAAATAGGGGAAGAACAATGTGGGTTTTTAGAAGGAAAGGGTACATTAAATGCTGTGTATATGCTGCGAACAGTTATTGAACGTGCTATAGAAGTAAACAAGGATATACATCTTTGCTTTATTGATAGAGTTAGACATGTCAACATGGTGGATATGCTTGCAGATCTACAAATTGATGGGAAAGACATTAGACTTATAAAAAACATATATTGGAAACAAGCTGCAATAAGGATTGATAATGAAGTGGGACAGTATCAGCCAATTAAGAGAGGTGTTTGACAAGGATGTGTGATGTCTCCAGATCTTTTTTCCCTATACAGTGAAAATATTTTCATAAATGTAGAGGATATCAATGGAATCAGCATTGGAGGACGAAACATCAATAACATTAGATATGCAGATGATACAGTATTAATTGCAGACAATGCGCAAGACCTGCAACAATTAGTAGATACGGTTGTTGTACACAGTGAGCAACTGGGGTTAGAATTAAATTGTAAAAAGACTCAGGTTATGGTCGTCACTAGGAAGAAAGAAGTGCCACAATGTAATATACAAGTAAATGGAAATATTCTTCAACAAGTGAATCGGTACAATTATCTTGGAACAGTCATAACATCTGATGGGAGATGCCTTGAAGAGATTAGAACAAGAATCGTCATGGCGAAAGTAGCCTTTAGCAAGATGAAAAACATTCTGACCAATAAAAAGATGTCAATTGAAACGAGAAAAAGAGTGTTGAGGGGATACATAGAGCCTGTTCTTTTGTATGGATGTGAAACTTTGACAATGAGCAGTCAAGCTGAAAAACATCTGATGGCTGCAGAAATGTGGTTTCTGAGGAAAATGCAAAGAATACCATGGACAGACAGAAAAACCAATGACCAAGTACTACAGGAGACAAATGAACATCGTAAACTGATTAGAGAAATTAGACGTAGACAGTCAAAATTTTGTGGACATGTTATAAGAAGAAATGGATTGGAGAACTTGGTGACAACTGGCAAGATCGAAGGGAACAGACCAAGAGGAAGACCGAGAGGAAAATACCTGGATGGCTTGGCCACATGCATGGACGAGACAGGAACACTGAGCTGATCCACGACACTGGTGATCGAGTGAAATGGCGAGTCATGACCGCCCACGCTTTCCGGCATGGCACATGATTGATTGATTGAAGAAGAAGGAAATACCACAATGTAATTAATATACAGGTACATGGGAATATTCTTCAACAAAGGGATCGGTACAATTATCTCGGAACAGTCATAAAATCTGATGGGAGGTGCCTTGAAGAGATTAGAACAAGATTCGCCATGGCGAAGATAGCCTTTTGCAAGATGAAAATCAAACTGACCGATCAAACGATGGCAATTGCAACAAGAAAAAAATTGTTGAAGTGTTACATAGAACCTTTACTTTTGTATGGATCTGAAGCTTGGACAATGAGCAGACAAGCTGAAAATCACCTAATGGCAGTGGAAATGTGGTTTCTGGGGAAAATGCAAAGAATACCAGGGACAGACAGAAAAACCAATGAGTTAGTCCTTTTTTTGTTTTGTTCGCATATCCTTTACAGCCGGCTCCTTAGCCTAGAGGTTAGCGACTTTTCTCCGCAATCTCGTATACTCTCGTAAGTAACGTGACGACGGTGAGAATCAGCAGGGGTTCGAATCGCGTCGGTAACTTAAGGGGTATGCGAGCAAGTCGCTCAGAAAGCAATGGTAAACTACTGAGCGTAATCTTGCCAAGAAATCAACAATCAGCTGAAAGATGCTGATGTTGACAGCAATGTCCTGTAAAGGATATGCAAACATTTTTTGTTTACAATATCCTTTACATGACATTGCTGTCAACATCAGCAGCTGAGCGACCGGCTCACATACCCCTTAAGTTACCGACGCGGAGAGAACCGACACTGATTCTCGCGCACGTCACGTTACTCACGAGAGTATACGAGATTAGAGTTAGTCCTACAGTAAGCAAATTAAAACCGTAAACTGATTAGAGAAATTAGACGTTTTGGGCAAGTAACAAGAAGAAATAAAATAGAGAACATTTTGACAACTGGCAAATTGAAAGGAAAAGAACAAGGGAGAGGCAGAGAAGTAAATATAAGGTTGGCTTGACAACGTGGTATGGTCGAGACAAGAACACATAACTGATCAATGACTGGCGATTGAGTGAGATGGCGAAACATGACCGTCCACGTTTATCGGCATGACACAAGATGATGATGATGATGATGATGATGATGATGATGATGATGACGATGATGATGATGATGATGATGATGATGATGATGATGATGATGATGATGATGATGATGATGATGGGCTATTCATGTCTGATTTGTTTTGTTATATACTGCAATACGTTAGCTTTTTCATTTCTCAACTACAACCTTGTGTAGTCTGTTGCACACTCATGCTACTTCTACTGCTGCCTAGACTAAAATTATTACTATTATTATCGTGAGAATCAACTACGACAATATCTGCTACCACCACAATAACGCAACTACTACTACTACTACTACTACTACTACTACTACTACTACTACTACTACTACTACTACTACTACTACTACTACTACTACTACTACTACTACTACTGTAACAGTAAGGGAGGAGCATTGGGGTATTATTAGAATCTAGTGGGAAAGAGATACAGCACGATTGAGCATCGAGAGTGAAAGGGTGAGAGATGCTCAATCGTGACGTATTGGGTTGGCAAGGGGAGTTAAGATCGAGCCTTCAATGTGAGTGGAGTCTAACATCAACGCTTTGTCATCAAGAAATAATAAACTGATATTATCAACTGAAACCACGTCTTGCGAGTCTCTATACATTATTACAGAGCTCGAAATGGTGCCGTGACCAGGATCCTGAATTTTACCGTCCCGGCTACCACGCGAAGTACTAAAGAATCCAGACAAAACTGCCAAAACAAGAAGGTATTTCGAGTAAACGTTTTCTCCAATCGGTTTGTCAAGGTCGGGAACCGCTTGCTACTGTTCCATGCTCGCGTCAATTAACACTTAGAAACAGTTTCGGCACCTGGTAGAGCCGTGGCTGAACATTAAATCTCATCAAAGGGCTTTCCTAGAGCCGTGGCTGAACATTAAATCTCATCAAAGGGCTTTCCTAGAGCCGTGGCTGAACATTAAATCTCATCAAAGGGCTTTCCTAGAGCCGTGGCTGAACATTAAATCTCATCAAAGGGCTTTCCTAGAGCCGTGGCTGAACATTAAATCTCATCAAAGGGCTTTCCTGGAGCCGTGGCTGAATATTAAACCTCGTCAAAGGGCTTTCCTAGAGCCGTGGCTGAACATTTAACCTCACTCATCAAGGGGCTAGTAATGGCCGTTGACTGAACTACAGCCTTCAATGTTCTAACCCGCGATCTGAACCTATGGAGTTTTAAAAAGTCACCATAACCTGAATTTTGATAATTTCAATCGCCAGCCACTTACGTAATTGTTATCTCAAGACGTCGATGATGTACCCCACCGGGTGAAAGCAAAGACTAACAAGCTGGTCGGGACCCCAACCAGGGGTTGAAAATAAGCCAGGCATCCCTAGAGAAGTGTACGTGACTACCTGCGACTGATTTTTAGCTGAAACGGGCTCCTGGTGATCGAATGAAATCTGACGCCGAGTGGAGGAAGCTACAGGCTTGAGTCAGGAAACAAAAGAAACTAACTTGCTTTTCTAATAAGTGAGTGTATCCTTTAAATTAAAAGTTAAAACTGAGTGATACTTAAAACTAGAAAATAACTATGGTTTTCTATAAAAAAAAAAAAAAAAAAGTAGGTAATTTCTTTAAATTAAGAAATTGAAATTGTGTGGTTCTTTGCTTGCTTTGTTTCAATATTTTTCAGCATGGCGGAACAGGACACCTTAGCACATCTTCTTTAAATTAAGAAATTGAAATTGTGTGGTTCTTTGCTTGCTTTGTTTCAGTATTTTTCAGCATGGCGGAACAAGACACCTTAGCACATCTTCTTTAATTAAGAAATTGAAATTGTGTGGTTCTTTGCTTGCTTTGTTTCAGTATTTTTCAGCATGGCGGAACAAGACACCTTAGCACAGGTTTTAACAGGCGTGGGAACAGCAGTAGGCCGACTTAATATGGTGATTAAACAACCAGGGATGGCAACAGAAATTGTAAAGTTTAGTGGACAGGCCAGAGACTATAAGAAATGGGTCACTTTCTATAGAAAAATATGCCTATTTGATCTCAGCAACAGATGAAGAAAAAATGAGACTGGCTTATCAGACGGCAACGGAACCAGTTTCAGATCATATCAGAAGAAAATTAGAGGCTAGAGTAGATGAGACGTGGGAACAATTCAAAGAAGACCTAGCAAGGAAATATGCAGAAATAACGGATCCACAACATGCGTTTTCGGTGTTGAGGCAGGCTAAACAAAATAACGGAGAGACGGTACAATTGTTTAGCGATAGATTGATTACCTGGCTGAAGAAGCATTCTTAGGACAGAATGTACGAGGGAGGAAGTGGAAAGGATGTTAGTAGGGATCTTTGTGGATGGCATCAAATCTGATGGTTTGAAACTTAAGCTGATGAGAGAAAACCCTGAGAGTGGGAAACCGTGGTTGGTGAACGTGTGTGCACGAATGGATAGACGTATCCAGGGCTTGCACACACGTCACTGTATTTATAAAATAGCAGGATGGGATGTATGGGGGCAAGAAATAGGTGCTGTGAAATACCAGCTTTAATTATATTAAAGGTGTTCATAAAATATGAACATGGGCTCATGGTAAAAGGTGAAATAACGAAAGTGGAACAGAATTGTGGTTGGCAATGTAAATCTGAAATACACATGAAATGAAGGTTTATGAAAACCTTATGCCAAATTGTTTTATACGAACAATGATATATTTCATAAGGTGTTTTAAAAAATTATTTTACAAAATTTTTTTATTGGCAAGGGAGGTAAAGGGTGAATGTCTTAAATGTACATTTACTGTATGTCCATGTGGTCATGTCGTGTATTCATTCTTTATGTTCTTTACTAGGTGCGCACCGCTTCTTTGCTTTTTCTAACTACATTGTTTTTGTACGTCCTGGGGTTTGAAGAATGAGAAATTGTATAAGGTCAAAATTTTCGATAAACGAATTTATGAGCTGTTCTTACAATATGTATTTGGATACAGGAAACTAGATGAGCCCAGAAAAAACCCAGAATAGTAAAGAATGAGAAATTTTATAAGGTCAAAGATTTCGATAAAAAATTTATGAGCTGTTCTGATACTAGTATTTTTGATACAGAAACAAGAAAGAACCAGAATGAAGAATTATGTAGTAGATAACTATATAATGTTGGGGGAAATAAAAGGAAAGAAGGGCTGTTTGGATTAACAGAGTTTCAAAGTGGTGTATATGAAAAAAAAGTCGAAGAAGAAGTATTGGGGGGGGGGGGGGGGGGGGGGTTTGGGGGGGTTTTTTTCAACCATACCTGGAGAAAATTAAAGATATATTATTTACTTAAACTTGATTTTAGGGAAGATTAGAAGACAAAGAGGGAAAGGAGTGTGGGGATTAGAGTAAAAAGTTTTCCCTTTTAAAGGAAATTCTTTATTCAACATGGGGAGGTGTAACAGTAAGGAGGAGCATTGGGGTATTATTAGAATCTAGTGGGAAAGAGATACAGCACGATTGAGCATCGAGAGTGAAAGGGTAGAGATGCTCAATCGTGACGTATTGGTTGGCAAGGGAGTTAAGATCGAGCCTTCAATGTGAGTGGAGTCTAACATCACGCTTTGTCATCAAGAAATAATAAACTGAATTATCAACTGAAACCACGTCTTGCGAGTTCTATACATTGTTACACTAATACTACTACTACTACTACTACTAATACTACTACTACTACTACTACTACTACTACTACTACTACTACTACTACTACTACTACTACTACTACTACTACTACTACAATTACTACTACTACAACTACAATTACTACTACTACTACTACTACTACTACTACTACTACTACTACTACTACTACTACTACTACTTCTATTATACAACTTCGAGTCGATGATACAAACTGTTCTCACCTGAACTCCAGAAAGTCTAGCGGTGTCATCGTCTCCAGTATTTCTATCTGATCCACCAAGAGCTGCAGAAGTAAACAAAGTCGACATCAGCAACATATGATAACAATACAGTCAACATCAACAACAGATGATAACAACAAAATCAACATCAGCAACAGACGATAACAACAAAACCAGCATCAGCACCAGTTGATAACAACAAAGTCAACACTGTCAACAGATGAAATCAACAAAGTTAACATCAGCAGTATATGATAACAACAAGGAAACAGTAGTTGCCAGAATATAGTATCAGCCGGTAGAAAATAACAACACTGATATAGTTGGCAGTTCACAGAGTGTAACACCACCCCACAGTCCAGACATCATGTGCCATGTTGATAAGCCATCTCACTCGATCACCAGAGTCGTGGATGAGCTCCGTGTTTCTGTCTCGACCATACCACGTGGCCAAGCCATCAAGGTATTTACTTCTCAGTCTTCCCCGTGGTCTCTTTCCTTCGATCTTGCCAGTTGTCAGCAGGTTCTCCATGTCATTCCTTCTCATAATATGCCCAAAAAATTTTGACTGTCTTCCTTCTAATGACTCTAATCAGTTTACTATTTTCATTTGTTTCTTGAAGGACGTGTTCATTGGTTTTTCTGTCTGTCCATGGTATTCTTTGTATTTTCCTCAGAAACCACATTTCCACAGCCATCAGATGTTTTTAAGCTTGACTGCTCATTGTCCACGCTTCACATCCATAAAAGGTACAGGTTCTATGTAGCACCTCAACACTCTTTTTCTCGTTTCAATTGATATCTTTTTATTGGTCAGTATGTTTTTCATCTTGCAAAAGGCTACTTTCGCAATGGCAATTCTTGTTCTAATCTCTTCAAGGCATCTCCCATCAGATTTATGACTGTTCCGAGATAACTGTACCGATTAACTTGCTTAAGAATATGCCCATTTACTCGTATATCACATTGTGGTATTTCCCCTCTTCCCAGCGACGACCATACTCTGTGTCTTCTTACTATTCAATTCTAACCCTAGTTGCTCACTGTATATGTGTATGAATCATGGATTCTGATGACAGAACCCGAAGGCAACAGAAATATAGTGTCCACGTAGATTAATAAGACTTCAATGGACGGCTAAAAAACCCATTATCCAAGTACTAAAACATTGCATGTCATTGATAGGAAGTTGTCTTCAACCCTAGCATATGTTGACTATTGTGATTTACTGGCTGTGTTTAGTTTGTCATCGCTTTCTGAACGATTGACGTCTCATGCCATGGAAATCAACGCAAAGCGGCCTGCTTCAAGTCGTCTGCCGCAGATTTCGAGCCCTGGACTCGTTGTGTCGGGGAGTTGCGATAAATACTTTCAATAACCCCTAAGCGACAGTGCCGGTCTTCCATGTGCTGGCAGAGAACAATTCACAGACACGTGTGCTTACCCACATCAAGACAAACCATGCGATTCCCCACATCAAAACATACCATGTGATTATCCACATCAAAGCATATCATGTGATTAACCACATCAAGATATACCATGTGATTACACACATCAAGACATACCATGTGATTACCCACATCAAGACATACCATGTGATTACCCACATCAAGACATACCATGTGATTATCCACATCAAGACATACCATGTGATTATCCACATCAAGACATACCATGTGATTACCCATATCAAGACTTGAAATATGATTACCCACATCAAGAAGAGAAACTAGATGAGACGGTGATGCCATGAGTAATGATCATGATGATGATAATGATGATAATTACCTTTAAGATCAAGGTGACTCGTCCCAGACGGTTGAGGATTATCAGAGTGTTAGTTTCGTCAAGAACCTGCAGATAAACACCCAACTAGACCAGTGCAATCTCACAAACAACCTACAGAGACGTATACTAAACACAACGTTACAAAACTACGTATTGTCCTGGTAACTATTTGTGTGGCTTTGAGCACGTTTATCTCTCCATTTCTCTCTCTCTCGTCTCTCGACTCACTCTCTCTCTCTCTCTCTCTCTCTCTCTCTCTGCTCTCTCTATCTATCTATCTCTCTCTTCTCTTTCTCTCTCTCGCTCTGTGAGTGTGTGTGTGTGTGTGTGTGTGTGTGGTGTGTGTGTGTGTGTGTGTGTGTGTGTGTATAAACAATGTGTGAGAACGGAAGTTTAAAATAAAACCAGCTGGATGAAGTTAAGAGAGACAGAAATATGTCATATATGTGGCACTGAATGAACACTACATTTGTGGCACTGAATCAACACTACATTTTGTGGCACAGAACAACGCTACATTTGTGGCACTGACTTCCGGTACCCAACATGGCGGATAGACATTTGAACCGTTAAGCCGTTGGACCGTTGGAGTATTTATGCTTGTGGCTATGGTTTGCAGTCGCATTTTCTTCACGTAGGACTAGTAGTGTATGGTTCCTTCTCCCTGCTACTGAGCTGAGTGCGTGGCACGACACTGTGAGCTGTGAATTTCGTTTGGAATGTTTTTTGCATCTGTCTGCAGTTGTTGTAGCGTGAACTGCATATTCGGAAGGAGGGGGTCGGTCTGTCGCTTGGAATTGACTGGATTGCCTTTTCGGTATACGAGTGCATTATTCTTGGAGACTCCTGGGGGTCGTCGCTGGAGCTTTGGCTTTCGTGCTTTGTGCGACCCTTTCAGTGGGCTGCCCTGTCGAAAGAGACCGAGCCATATAGGATAAATCCCGGGGCAATTAAGTTGATCCTCTCGAATTTTAATGCAGTAAAGTGTGGCTGCTGACTTTCTAGTATCTGCCGCTTCCATCTACGATAAACTAGTTTCCGTGAAGAACTTTTGTGTTGGCAATCTGACGGTGGCATTATGCACAGTGTACCTGTGCGGGCTGTTGGCTTGTCGAGACTCCTGTTTATTCTACTTTTCACATAGGACAGCGAGGAGCATTTCGTGTGATATTTACTGGCACAGGAACGGAGCATAATGGGAACGACCCGTTACCGTGAAGTTGGAACCGCGACTAACTAATTCACTATTTGTTGTACTGAATCAAGACTATATTTGTGGTTTCGCCTACACTATGTCCAACCATTGTGAATGTATTAACACTTATTCAGATGTGAGTAATTCTTATTACACAGTGCCATCCATTCTATACTGCCAAACGTTGCCTGATGTATCTAAAATCTCATAATTTATCAAGAATCCCATGATGTATCACAAATCTCGTGCTATAATCAAAATCCCGTACTGTATCTAATGCTCATGCTGTATGGCACATCCAATGATGCATCCAACATCTCAAGCTATGGCAAACATCAAACGACTTATCAACATCTCACGCTGTTTCACACATCATAGGATGTATTCTACTTCTCAGTCTGAGCACAAAGCCCCTAGCACAAGCCACCCAACATTACGCCCCATGCTCTCAGCACCATGCCCTCCCCCCTAAAAAAAACAACAACAACAACCAAGTCCCAAGCACCAAGTACCAATCGCCAAGCACCAAGCCCCCCAGGCACCCAGCATCAAGCACCTAGCACTAACCACCCAGCACCAAGAACCAAGCATGAAACACCAAGAACCCAACACCTAGCACCAAGCATCAAGCACCATCCACGAAGAACCAAGCATCAAGCACCCAAAACCAAGCACCAAGCACCCAGTACAAACACCAAGCACCCAGTACAAACACCAAGCACCCAGTACAAACACCAAGCACCCAGCACCAAAAACCCAACACCAAACACCATTCATCAAGCTCCAAGCATCCAGCATCTAGCACCAAGCACCAAGAACCCAACACCCAACACCCACCACTAAGAACCCAGCACCAAGCACCCAGCACCAAGCACCAAGCACCCAACACCCAGCACACAGCACCAAGCAGCGACTGATCACTGCGCCAAAGGGACACCGGATTTTCAATGTCTTTGTTATTTTACCTCTTAAACTTCCGGTGTGTTGATGCCGAGGTAGCGAGTCCAACCCCTACACCGGTCAGTTGAGCTAAAACGTTAGCTTCTCTCCTTGTCTTAGTGACATAAATTAAAAGCGTATCTGACGTCGGAGTGGGTTCGCCTGATGGCCAGGGTACTGGTAATAGGGAAAGCTATTCAATAGGCCTGGCTATTGAAGACGATATTAGTTGCATATCATTTACAGGACGTCGCAGTCAACACCAGCATACGTTGGCTGTTTGAGATTACTTGGCAAGTTTTACGTTCAGTAGTTTACGTTCAGAGCTGTCGTCATTTGAAGGCGACAGGAACGAATCTCGATGTGACAACACAGTATCTTTTAACTTTGATAGTGTCTAGTGAGTCCTCTAATCTCTACTCCTTGCCTCCACTTCTACGAGTGCCAACGAATACATGCTAATGTGTTTTCTCATGTTGTTTCATTACATTGGCATAACAAAACTATGGATTTTCAATATACTAGACAGATGGCAGAAAGGTAGGTACTTAACAAATACTTAAAATGCAGACACAGTGACATAATCTGATTCTAACGGAACAAAACCACGAGTGAAAAGATAAAATAAAAAAAACAAGATAAGACAACAGCTGTTAGTCTGAAGCCAACCAATAGACGGTTAAATCAAGAACAGTACAGATAAGACAAGGCTAACAGTATGGGTCACAAATTGACGTCTCACCGGTTTCAAAAACATGGCTCGGACCGAGTCGACTTCATGTAGGACTTGCTTGAACCACAACTCATAGGCTGGAGAGAAATGAACGTATGAGATGAATGGGACCTGTTTGGTCATTGGGTTGGGATGTGTGGACAATCAGATTCCTCAAACACGCGGAGCAGTCGATGTAGCCGACAGGATAAGAGCAAGCTCTTAAACTTCCGGTGCCCTGATGGCATTCAAATCCTATACCAGCACAAACTTGGACTTGAACATTAACTTCTCGTTCAGAGAGTAATAGAGAACTCATCATCATCATTATCATCATGTGCTGTGCCTATAAGCGTGGGCGGTCAAGTTTCGCCATCTTATACGATCATCAGAGTCGTGGATCAGCTCTGTCTTGTTGTCAATGGCATACTACTGAACGTACTATTTCCCAGAAGATTAACCTGCGGCTTAGAGCAACGTCCTGCAGATGACGTGCAACATTTAAAACAAGACCTGGGATTGACAGATTCAACCCAAGGACACGCCCAGACCGATGGCCTGGTTACATCACAATGTGTCCCCCTCAGCGACTGCCTCGTCCTGTAAAGGACTCGCAACAATCTGGTTGTTATGTCAAGGTGAAACATGGCTTATTGACACAAATTGTATTCAAACAAATATGACATAGAACAATATCTACCTTGATTTATGACACTAAACAATATTTCCCATGATGTATGTCATTGAACAACAATATGTTCTATGGTGTATAACACAGAACAATATCTCCGATGGTGTATGACATTGAACAACAATATCTCCCATGAGGTATGACATAGAACAACAATATCTTCCGTGGTGTATGACATAGAACAACAAAATGTTCTATTGTGTATGACATAGAACAATATTTTCTATTGTGTATGACACAGAACAATGTCTTCCATGGTGTATGACATAGAACAACAATATCTTCTATGGTGTATGACACAGAAAAATATCTTTCATGATTTATGCCACTGAACAATATCTGCCATGATGTATGAAACAGAACAACAATATGTTCTATGGTGTATGACACAGAACAATATATCCGATTGTGTGTGACATAGAACAACAATATCTCCCGTTGTGTATGACATAAAACAACAAAATCTTCTATGGTGTGTGACACATAACAATATTTTCTATGGTGTATGACACAGAACAACAATATCTCCAATGGTATATGGCACACAACAACAATATCTCAAATTGTGTATGACATAGAACAACCATATTTCCCGTGGTGTTGACATAGAACAACAATATCTCCGATTGTTATGACATAGAACAATATCTCCCAATATGTATGCCATAGAACAACAATATCTCCCAATATGTGTCCCATAGAACAACAATATCGCCCATGATGTATGGAATGGAAGAACAATATCTCCTATTATGTACGCCATAGAACAACAATATCGTCCATGGTGTATGACACATAACAACAATATCGCCCATGGTATATGCCATAGAACAATAATATCTCCCAATATATAAGCCATAGAAGAACAATATCTCCCAATGATTATGTCAAAGAACAACAATATCTCCCATGGTGTTTGACATAGAATAACAAAATCTCGCATGGTGTATGCCATAGAACAACAATATTACCTGTGGATTTTGATATGCAACAATATCTCCAATATTTTATGACGTACAGATGGGTATTTTTAATGACAATGTTTTTTTTGAAAATATTGTCGTCCCGAGTTATGTATTTACCTTTTATAAAAACTTAGACCGGCAATATTTCCAACACCTCACAGTCATTAAAAACACACCCTAATATATCAATATATACATAGAACCTACCCTGGTGTGTGACAATAAACAAGTGCTCATCATGTACAGGCGTACTCCTCGCGGCGCTCTGCATGACTTGACTGTTGAGGATGTTGTCCAGCTGTGGGGAGGCAAATATCGCCGACTACATTTACGCGTCAAGGAATGGTGTGAAACAAAATTTACACGTAATGGATAGAGTGTAAATCACCATTTACACGTCGTGGATTGAGTGTATATCAACATTTACTCGTCATGGATAGACTCTACATCAACATTTACACGTAATGGATAGAGTGTACATCAACAATTACACGTCATGGATAGAGTGTAAATGAACATTTACACGTCATGGATAGAGTGTGAAACGACAGTTACACGTCAAGGATAGAGTGTGAAACATTTACGCATCAAGGATAGAGTGTGAAACGACATATACACATCAAGGATAGAGTGTGAAACATTTACGCATCAAGGATAGAGTGTGAAACGACATATACACATCAAGGATAGAGTGTGAAACGACAGTTACACGTCAAGGATAGAGTGTGAAACATTTACACATCAAGGATAGAGTATGAATCAACATTTATACTTCAAGGATAGTGTGAAACAACATTTACACGACAAGGCTTGAGTGTGAAACAACATTCACTAATCAAGGATAGAGTGTGAAACAACATTTACACCTCAAGGATAGAGTGTGAAACACCAACGTTTGCATAGATTCAAAACAAAATGTTCCAGATTGAACTATCAACATCACAGATTCAATCACCACAACATCATCAACAATACATCATTATTATATCCATAATTCAACCATCAAAAAACATCGTCCTAATCAACCATCAACAATACAACACAGATTCAAATACATCAATACATCAAAGAATCAACTAGCAACAATACAACATAGATCCAACCATCAACAATACAAAATAGATCCAACATCAACAATACAACATAGATCCAACCATCAACAATACAACAGAGATCCAACCATCACAATACAACATAGATCCAACCATCAACAATACAACAGAGAACAACCATCAACAATACAACATAGATCCAATCATCAACAATACAACATAGTTTACAAACCATCAACAAAACAAAATAGATGAAACCATCAACAATTCAACATAATTCAACCATCAAAAATACCCCATAGATCCAACCATCAACAATACAACATAGATTCGACCATCAACAATACAAAATAGATCCAACCATCAACAATGCAACATAGACCCAAACCCCTTTAAACAATAACATAGATTCAACTATCATCAATACAACATAGATAAAACCATCAAAAAAAAACAACATAGATGAAACCATAAAACAATTCAACATAGATTTAATATCAAAAAACAACATAGATCCAACCATCAACAATGCAACATAGATTCGACCATCAACAATACAACATGATTCAACCATCAAAAATTTCAACATAGATTCAACTATCATCAATACATCATAGATTCAACCACCAACAATATTTCGCGACTCAGCCATCTACAATACATCACACATTCAAAGACTATCAATGTAAATTTGAACAACTGAAATCACAAGACATTACAAAAATATCGCTAAGAAAAACACATCAAGATCTAGATCAGTGTTTCCCAACGTGGGGCCCACGCCCCACAGGGGGGAAATTCGATTGTTAAGGGGGGCAATTCCAAAATGGAAGAAATCGGCTGGATATAACAAAACGGGGAGACTTGAGACAGAAGTTAACTAAATTGGAACCTGACATAAAATCTCTTTGCAGCAAGCATCAAGAGCAAGAATCTCACTAAATTTAGATAATTACTAATAATTAAAATAATTTTAAAAAAACCCTTTCATTAAAAAATTTTTACTTAAATTTCAGTTCCCATTTATGTTTTAAAAATTTACTTACTTGTTTGGGGGGGGGGGATTTCTTCCTAAAAACCAAACGGTCCCTTTTCTAGGGTCGGGTGCATTTGCTGCTCTCCCCCCCGTAGGCGCCTGGTCTGGTCGGGGGCCGGGGTGATCAAAAAAAAAACCCATCAATATCTTCCCCCCTTAAAATTTAGGCCACCCCAAAAAAAAGGGGGGGCGGGGGAACCAGCTTGTTGGGGTAACCGCCAAACCAATTTTAAAAAAAAGCACCCAAAAAAAACGACACACAGGGACGGGGACCGGCGGGGGGGGGGGGGGGGGGGGGGTGGCTCTGGTCCCTCTGGGAACCGTGAGCCCTTTTTAATAAAAAAAAAAAAATTTAAGTTTTTTTAGTGAACCTTTCAATTTTTGAATATTTAAAAAAGAAAGCCCTAGTTGGGGGGGGGGGGGAAAAAGAATTTTAGAAAGGTTAAGGGGGGAAAAAGCACAAAAAAAGGTTTGGGGAAAAATGATCAGATAAATAAAGATCCGTTTGAATACAGATAAATAGAACAACAAACCGCCCGTAAATAAAATATGAACAGGGATACACAAACACAAATATAGTCACTGTAATGCGACAGGGTCCCTGCAAATGTCTAAAAAAACAAATTTCCCTTGTGCCCGGGTTTAAACAGTCTACTTTGTCCGCCTTTCGACTCCTACTTTAGTAAGTTTTTTGGGGGGTATCTTCCTTGCAATCCGGACTTTTCCAGGGTGCTTAGATCTTCCCCCCACCCCCACCCCCCCATCGCAAGCATCAACGTCCGAAAAAAAAATTGAAAGCTATAGTTGCCACCGGGACTCAAAAACCCGTCACCCCCCAAGTGACGACAGGCCCCGCCGCTGAAAGGGAAAAAGTGTACTTCATCTTATGGCCAAAAAAAAACATCCATATGAACTCAAACTTAAAAGGAAAAATTAAACGGACCAACCCCAAAATTCCCGGTTAAAAAAAAATAACCAAAAATT